>JADRCH010007355.1:712816-741148 GCA_019843965.1 Rhynchomys soricoides
TCTCTCTCTCTCTCTCTCTCTCTCTCTCTCTCTCTCTCTCTCTCTCTCATACACACACATTTTATATATTTGTATATATACATATGTATGTTTATATAATGTTACACAATGATCATAGTTATTTATTCATCAAACATTTTAATTTGTATCAAATTTATTTATTTATTTGGTTAGAGTCACACCAAGATATTTTATATTGTTTGTGACAATTGTGTAGGGTGTCATTTTCCTAATTTCTTTCTCAGCCTGTTTACCCTTTGAGTATAGGAAGGCTACTGATTTGCTTGAGTTAATTTTGTATCTGGCCACTTTGCTAAAGTTGTTAATCAGCTGTTGCAGATCTCTGGTGGAGTTTTTCAGGTCCCTTAAGTATACCATTATATCATCTGCAAATAGTGATATTTTGGTTTCTTCCTTTCCAATTTATATCCCTCTGACCTCCTTTTGTTGTCTAATTGCTCTAGCTAGAACTTCAAGTACTATACTGAATAGATAGGGAGAGAGAGGGCAGCCTAGTCTAGTGCCTGATTTTAATGAGATTGCTTCAAGTTTCTCTCCATTTAGTTTGATGTTGGCTACTGGTTTGCTGTATATTGCCTGTACACTTCCAATTGCCGTTCCTCACAAAAGGAAGTCAGGATTGGAACTCAAGCAGGGCAGGAAGCAGGAACTGATGCAGAGGCCATGGAGAGATGTTCCTTACTGGCTTGCTTGCTTCTTCTGGCTTGCTTAGCCTCCTGTCTTATAGAACCCAAGACTACCAGCCCACAGATGGTACCACTGACAAGGGGCCCTCCCCCCTTGATCACTAATTGAGAAAATGCCTTATCACTGGATCTCATGGAGGCATTTCTCAACTGAAACTCCTTTCTCTGTGAAAACTTCAGCTTGTGTCATGTTGACAAACAAAACTAGCCAGTACAATTGACTGCTTGTCAACTTGACACAAAAAACCTTCACCATTAAATCTCGACCCTTACTTTCTTATTCATCCCCAAGACCTAAATAAATTTTAAAGCCCCACAGTCTTTGCAAATTCGTACATATTAACATCTCAGTCACTTTTAAACATCCAATCTGTTAAAATTCAAAGACTTTTAAAAATTCAAAGTCTCTTAAATGTGGGCTCCATTAAAATACCTTCTTTCTTCAAGAGGGAAAAATATCAGGCCACAGTCACAATCAAAAGCAAAATCAGGAGGCAAAGCTGGGAGGTAAGAGCCTGCCTGCTTCCACCTGTGGACAGAGACACCTGCCTGGGCCACCAGGTCTCCATAGACAAATAGCACAGGGAGAAAGCCACCCAACCACTTGTGTGGAGGAGCCAGGTGAAGGAGGGCTCCAGACACAGGGTCTGAGGAAAAGCCAGCAGGTTTCCACCTGTGGCAGGAGACCTCTGCCTAGGCCTCCAGGCCTCCATAGACAGACATCACAGGGAGAAAACAACCCGCCCACTGGTGTGGAAAAGACAGCAACAGGAAGACTCCAGACTCAGGGGCTGAAGAACAGCCTGGAGAGAGAACTGGTCTCCCAGGAATATTGACATCTGGGCTTGAAGGAAAGACAAGCCACAGTCAGAGAGAGAAAGACCAGCCAACGCCAGAGATAACCAGATGGAGAAAGGCAAGGGCAAGAACACAAGGAACAGAAACCAAGACTACTTGGCTTCATCAGAACCCAGCTCTCCCACCACAGCCAGCCCTGCATACCCCAACACACCAGAAAAGGAAGACTCAGATGTAAAATCACTTATCAAGAGGATGATAGAAGATTTTAAGAAGGAAATAAATAACTCCCTTAAAGATATACAAGAGAACACAAGTAAACAACTGGAAGCCCTTAAAGAGGACACATAAAAATCCCTTGAAGAATTACAGGAAAACACAATCAAACGGACAGATTTAGAGGAAAACACAATCAAACAAATGAACAAAACCATTCAGGAATTAAAAACAGAAATAGAAACAATAGAGAAATCACAAAGGGAGACAACCCTGGAGTTAGAGAACATAGGAAAGAAATCAGGAGTCATAGATGCAAGCATCACCAATAGAATACAAGAGATGGAAGAGAGAATCTCAGGTGTGGAAGATACCATAGAAAAAACAGTCACAGAAACAGTCAAAGAAACAGTCAAAGAAAACCCAAAATCCAAAAAGCTCCTAACCCAAAACATCCAAGATATCCAGGATGCAATGAGAAGACAGAATCTGAGGATAAAAGGTTTAGAAGAGAGTGAAAACTCCCAACTTAAAGGACCAGTAAATATCTTCAACAAAATTATAGAAGAAAACTTCCCTAACCTAAAGAAAGAGATGAACATAAATATACAAGAAGCCTACAGAATGCCAAATAGAGTGGACCAGAAAAGAGATTCCTCCCGTCACATTATAGTCAAAACACCAAATGCACAAAACAAGGAAAGAATATTAAAAGCAGTAAGGGAAAAAGGGCAAGTAACATATAAAGGCAGACCTATCAGAATTACACCAGACTTCTCACCAGAGACTATGAAAGCTAGAAGATCCTGGGCAGAGGTCATACAGATTCTAAAAGAACACAAATGCCAGCCCAGGCTGCTATACCAGGCAAAACTCTCAATAATCATAGATGGTGAAACCAAAATATTCTACGACAAATCCAAATTTGCACAGTATGTTTCCACAAACCCAGCCCTATAAAGAATAATACATGGAAAATGCCAACTCAATGAGGGAAACTACACTCAAGAAAAAGTAAGAAAGTAATCTTTCAACAAACTCAAAAGAAGATAGCCACACAAATAATATAAACAACATAAAAAATAACAGGAAATAATAATCACTATTCTTTAATATCTCTTAACATCAATGGTTTCAACTCCCCAATAAAAAGACATAGAATGACAGACTGGATCCATAAACAGGACCCAGCATTTTGCTGTATCTAGGAAACACACCTCCGTGTTAAAGACAAATACTACCTCAGAGTAAAGGGCTGGAAAACAATTTTCCAAGCAAGTGGCCCCAAGAAACAGGCTGGAGTAGCCATTCTAATATCAGAAAAAATTGACTTTCAACCAAAAGTCATCAAAAGGATGAGGAAGGACACTTCATACTCATCAAAGGAAAAATCTATCAAGAAGAACTCTCAATTCTGAAAATCTATGCCCCAAATGCAAGAGCCCCCACTTTTATAAAAGAAACTCTACTAAAGCTCAAAGCACACATTGCACCTCACACAATAATAGTGGGAGACATCAACACCCCACTATCAACAATGGACAGATCTTGGAAACTTAAACTAAACAGAGACACCGTGAAACTAACAGATGCTATGAATCAAATGGATTTAACAGATATCTATAGAACATTTCATCCTATATCAAAAGAATATACCTTCTTCTCAGCACCTCATGGTACCTTCTCCAATATTGATCATATAATTGGTCACAAAACAAACCTCAACAGATATAAGAAGTCTGAAATAATCCCATGCCTCCTATCAGATCACTATGGATTAAAGTTGGTCTTCAATGGCAACAACAACAAGAGAAAGCCCACATACACATGGAAGCTGAACAATGCTCTGCTCAATGATAACTTGGTCAAGGAAGAATAAAAGAAGGAAATTAAAGACTTCCTAGAATTCAATGAAAATGAAAATACAACTTACCCAAACCTATGGGACACAATGAAAGCAGTGTTAAGAGGAAAACTCATAGCTCTGAATGCCTCCAAAAAGAAACTGGAGAGAGCATACACTAACAGCTTAACAGCACATCGGAAAGTTCTGAAACAAAAAGAAGCTAATAAACCTAAGAGGAGTAGAAGGCAGGAAATAATCAAATTAAGGGCTGAAATCAACCAAGTGGAAACTAAAAGAACTATACAAAGAATCAACAAAACCAAGAGCTGGTTCTTTCAGGAAATCAACAAGATAGATAAACCCTTAGCCAGACTAACCAGAGGGCACAGAGACAGTATCCAAATTAACAAAATTAGAAATGAAAACGGAGATACAACAACAGACTCTGAGGAAATTAAAAAAATCTTCAGTTCCTACTACAAAAGCCTATATGCAACAAAATTGGAAAGTCTGGAAGAAATGGACAAGTTTCTAGACAGATACCAATTACTAAAGTTAAATCAGGATCAGATAAACCATCTAAACAGTCCCATAACCCCTAAAGAAATAGAAGCAGTCATTAAAAGTCTCCCAACCAAAAAAAGCCCAGGACCATATGGTTTCAGTGGAGAATTCTATCAGACCTTCAAAGAAGACCTAATACCATTACTCTTCAAGCTATTCCATAAAATAGAAACGGAAGGAACACTACCAAATTCATTCTATGAGGCCACAGTCACACTGATACCAAAGCCCCACAAAGACCCAAAAAAGAAAGAAAACTTCAGACCAATTTCCCTTATGAATATCCATGCAAAAATACTCAATAAAATTCTTGCAAACCAAATCCAAGAACAGATCACAACGATCATTCACCATGATCAAGTAGGCTTCATCCCAGGGATGCAGGGATGGTTCAATACCTGGAAATCCATCAATGTAATCCACTACATAAACAAACTCAAAGAAAAAAACCACATGGTCATTTCGTTAGATGCTGAAAAAGCATTTGACAAAATTCAACATCCCTTCATGATAAAAGTCTTGGAAAGATCAGGAATTCAAGGAGCATATCTAAACATAGTAAAAGCAATATATAGCAAACCAGTGGCCAACATCAAACTAAATGGAGAGAAACTCAAAGCAATCCCACTAAAATCAGGGACTAGACACGGCTGCCCTCTCTCTCCCTACCTATTCAATATAGTACTTGAAGTTCTAGCTAGAGCAATCAGGCAACAAAAGGAGGTCAAAGGGATACAAATTGGAAAGGAAGAAATCAAAATATCACTATTTGCAGATGATATGATGGTATACTTAAGTGACCCGAAAAACTCCACCAGAGATCTGCTACAGCTGATAAACAACTTCAGCAAAGTGGCTGGATACAAAATTAACTCAAGCAAATCAGTAGCCTTCCTATACTCAAAGGATAAACAGGCTGAGAAAGAAATTAGGGAAATGACACCCTTCACAATTGTCACAAACAATATAAAATATCTTGGTGTGACTCTAACCAAACAAGTGAAAGATCTGTATGACAAGAACTTCAAGTCCCTGAGGAAAGAAATTGAAGAAGACCTCAGAAGATGGAAAGATCTCCCATGTTCATGGATCGGCAGGATTAACATAGTTAAAATGGCCATCCTGCTGAAAGCAATATACAGATTCAATGTAATCCCCATGAAAATCCCAACTCAATTCTTCATAGAACTAGAAAGAGCAATTCTCAAATTCATATGGAATAACAAAAAACCCAGGATAGCAAAAACTATTCTCAATGATAAAAGGACTTCTGGGGGAATCAGCCTCCCTGACTTCAAGTTGTACTACAGAGCAGTAGTGATAAAAACTGCATGGAATTGGTAAAGTGACAGGCAGGTAGATCAATGGAATAGAATCGAAGACCCAGAAATGAACCCACACACTTATGGTCACTTGATCTTTGACAAAGGAGCTAAAACCATACAGTGGCAAAAAGGCAGCATCTTTAACAAATGCTGCTGGTTCATCTGGTGGTCTACATGTAGAAGATTGCGATTTGATCCATTCCTATCTCCCTGTACAAAGCTCAAGTCCAAGTGGATCAAGGGCCTTCACATAAAACCAGATACGCTGAATCTAATAGAAGAGAAAGTAGGGAAAAGTCTCAAACTCATGGGCACAGGGGAAAAATTCTTGAACAGAACACCAATGGCTTGTGCTCTAAGGTCAAGAATTGACAGATGGGACCTCATAAATTTCCAAAGGTTCTGTAAGGCAAGGACACAGTAAATAGGACAAAACGGCAACCTACAGATTGGGAAAAGATCTTAACCAATCCTACCTGTGATAGAGGGCTAATATCCAATGTATACAAAGAACTGAAGAAGCTAGACTCCAGAGATCCAAATAAGCCTATCAAAAAATGGGGAAGAGAGCTAAACAGAGAAGTCTCAACTGAGGAAACTCAAATGGCCGAGAAGCACCTAAAGAAATGTTCAACATCCTTAGTCATCAGGGAAATGCAAATCAAAACAACCCTGAGATTTCACCTCACACCAGTCAGAATGGCTACGTTCAAAAACTCAGGTGACAGCAGATGTTGGCAAGGATGTGGAGAAAGAGGAACACTCCTCCATTGCTGGTGGCAATGCAAGTTTATACAACCTCTCTGGAAATCAGTTTGGCAGACCCTCAAAAAAATGAACATAATACTACCTGAGGAACCAGCTCTTCCACTCCTGGGCTTATACCCAGATGATGCTCCAACATGTAATAAAGACACATGTTTCACTATGTTCATAGCAATCATATTTATAATAGCCAGAAGCTGGGAACAACCCAGATGTCCCTCCACAGAGGAATGGATACAGAAAATGTGGTACATTTACACAATGGAATACTACTCAGCTATTAAAAACAATGACTTCATGAAATTCGCAGACAAATGGATGGATCTTGAAAATATCATCCTGAGCGAGGTAACGCAGTCACAAAAGAATGAACATGGTATGTACTTACTGTTAAGTGGTTACTAGACCAAAAGTTTGAAATACCCAAGAGTCACTTCACAGCAACAGTAGGGCTAAGTGTGAGGTCCCAGATGGAGGACTTGGAGAAAGGACTGAAGGAGCTGAGGGAGTGTGCAGCCCCAGGGAGGTAGCAACAGTGGCAACTGGCCTGACCCCTCAGTGCTCCTGGAGACTGATCCACCAACCAAAGAATACACATGGAGGGACCCATGGTGCTGGCCACAAATGCGGCAGAGGAGGGTCTTGTTATACATCAGGGGAAAGAGAGGCCCTTGGGCCTGAGGGTGTTAGATGCCCCAGTATAGGAGAATGACAAGGAGGGAAGATGAGAGTGGGTGGGGGGTGGGGTGGGAAGGTGGGTTGGAGAATATCCCCATAGAGGCAGGGGGAGGGCAGAGGGAATGGGGAGGTTCCAAAGGGGAGATCTGGAAAGGGGGAAACATTTGAAATGTAAATAAAATATGAAAAATAAATAAATAAATAAATAAAATAATTAAAATATAAAAAGAAAGAAATGGGCTGCCATACCATTCAATAACTCAAGGCAGTACCAAAAGCTGATCAGAGTGCATTATGGGTACATGAAGAACAGAGTCTGATTATTGGCCACCCTCTTTTTCATAGCTCAACCTCACTTCTGTGACTACATCAGAGCAAGTAATTCCCCCAACAATGCCCTGCCATACCCAGGATAAAGACTACTGTTATAACTGGGCATAATGACTCATACTTTTAATCCCAGCATTTGAGAGACAGAGGCAGGTTGATCTCTGAGTTCGAGTCCAGCCTGGTCTACAGAGTGAGTAGGAGGACAGCTAATCTATGTAAAGATACTATGTCTCAAAAAACAAAAACAAAAACAAACAAACAAAAAAAAACCGAGAATGAGACTCTTCAAGTTTTGATAGAGATGAAGCAACTCATTGCCAAAGGGAAACCACATTGACTTCTGAACTCCTATTCATTTCAATGTAAAAGCTCCGATAAACATCAGTTCCCAAATGTTTCTTTTCCTTCCCTCCAAAGGTGAGTTATTTACTTTTTTTATTTGGAAAACTAGGTTTATAGTTAAGAACCTGAAATAATTAATTAGTTCTGCTGGTATCTTATAGCTCACTGAAGAAGAAAACTAAAAATGACTTCCTGCTTGTGTGAATAAGATGTAGCTCAGTTACAGACTACTACTAACATAACTTGCATTGAGGTTCAATTCCAAACATTACAAAAACAAAACAGCATCTACTGAACGAGTTCTGGGAGACCATCAATCAGTGATGCCTTCTGTCACACACAATAAGAAGACGCAGAACTTTAGAAGCAGCAAGCCACACAGCTAGGGAGCTTGAAGGAGTCTTTGACATATGTAATGTACATCAATCACTTAACTTTACAGATAAGCAAGTTAAGGAAAATGGAATCTGCTGACAACCCAACAAGTAGTTAAGAGCAGTATTGGAGTTCCAATCTAGGCTTCTAAACTAGAGTTATAGACACAAGGTTTACACCAATGTAGAGATAGCATGTCTCCCTATGAGAATATTTGAGCTGGTAATAGAAGAAAAATTAAGAGCTCTAAGATCCACCTGACACACCTCCCCAACCACTGGAAATCCCCACTCCAATATCAACCCTGGGAAAAAGTTAGTCTTAGCCCATTAAAGTCACTCCCAAATGTTTTTAATGTTATTCCCTCATTATCCTCCATAAACACAATAAAACTACCACCACCTCTGGTTTAGAGGTAAAGCCAAACAATAGTGTTGGTTTGCTCTCTATTTAAATAATCCTGTTTAGTTAAATGGAAATAAAATATGTAAGGAAAGAAACAGAACCAAAGATTAAGAGAAGCAGCTTACCCTATGAATGGATCACATACCAGCAAATATACACTGATAGAGTACATTCTTTTTATATATAGGACATCAGTTAACAAGTATTATTCCAAAGCAAATCGGTGTCTTTTTTTTTAAATTCTTTTGACTTTTTTTTTTTTGAAACAAAGTCTGTATATTGCCCAAGGTGGTCTTGAACTTATGCTTCCCTGCCTCAGCTTCCTGGGTGCTAAGATTACAGGTGTGTGCCACCACACCTAGCTCCTAGTGGTTTCTTGTATTTCAGAGGGCATAGACCATGCCATGGTATGGAAGGGGGAAGGATGATTCATCCTGGATGTCCAGAAAGCCCCTGTGGGGAGCAGAGAGAATTTGAAGTAAACAAATAAAGGAGTACAGAGATGAGACACGACCTGATCCTCCTTCCAGGAACATGAGACAGCCTTGGGAAGTTGCCAGAAAACGAAGACAAGGAATGAGAAGAGAAATTCTGTTTTGAACAATGAAGAGACAAGGCCACTATATACAGAATATTTCTTCACTCCCCCTTTCTAACTCCTGAAATAAGTCCCTGGATGTAAATACTTAATAATATTTTTCTAATACAGGAGACTAGTAGTAATGCAGTGACATGATAAAGCTCTCAAAGAGATTCTTTCAAACATGGCTTTAAAACCAATAGTTATTACTAGTCAAACTCAAAGGAGGGAAAAACCTTTTAAGCATTCTAGTTCGGAACTGCTCTTATCTCAAGACCTGCTCATTCAAACAGAAGGGAATTATGTGCTCTTATTGATATCCTTGTCCTACTTTCAAATTCAGCCAGAATCAAATAGAGGAAAAGATGGCAGAATAGAAAGCAATGAAAAAAATAATTTATCTCCACAAAACAAAGGCCAAACAAGGCCCTTTAAGACCCAATTTACACAGATGCTTCAGGATTCTTTTTATAACTAGATCAGAGAACACAGTTTTGAAAGTGCTCACTTTAATTGATTTGCAGCCACACTAACTCAAAGCCCAGGGACTCCAATTACACATCACATCATAGCTAGGGCCTGTGGAAACCACATATCCCCTTGAGATTACTAGATGCTTTTTACAGTCAAGTGTTATGATTAACTCCAAGTACTTCCTTCAAGAGACATGGAGGATACCACATTTCTCTTTCCTCTGTGCAGACTTAAGAAGAAGAACTCCATTAAATATGTGGTATAGCAGCCTACGATAAGGAGAACGACTGGAATTTTAAAGAAAGTGAATAAGCTGAAAACAATTCAGTTTTTCCTCGCTTACTTTATCCCAGTATGCTAATGAGCTAAAAATGGGAGATCACATTGTCTCTTCTACAGGATAGAAGTTAATTGCTTTGAAGCACCAGAGATACCTCAGATAGACTAAGTACTTATACCAGGCATATATAAATATTTTAGGAGCTATGAAAACTTCAAGCACTTTCAAGTGGTTTCAAGCACATTAGTCCTGCTTTACACAAAGCATAATAAATCTGGTGGATGGTAAAAATAATAATGTTGTTAATCCCAAAAGTTTGAATGGGAATCATCCACTACAGCAATCCAGATTGATTTAATGCCCTTCGGACAGTATGAGTCAGTTCTTTCCTGGAGGACTAATGGATAATCAGCATCTCATTTAAGCCCAATTCACACTCCCTTTGATTCTGCATGAAGAAAATAAGCTGATGGTTTCCTGGGATCTGGCCTGAAATAATAGCCTTAAGTGATTGTGCCCCCATGGAAAGACCTTAGCTATTACAGAAAACCCAGGGCTTCAAATCCCTTCTATCTGATATTAGTCAGATCTCTTTGGTAATTGATAATATCTCAAGACAATAGTAAAGGGGTCAGTGTGCACCAGAGAAAATCAAAATTTTGGCATAGCTTGAGGAAAACAGTGCTATTGCTGCTTTCAAATAAAAACAACTCGACATTTGAGCATTTGTCCTATACTTAATAACTTGGATTGGAAATCTACCTTACATAATACAGTCTTTATCCCTAATGCTGATTTATTTTTTTAATAAATGTAATTCTATTTATATTTGCTTTTTTTGGAAAGCAACAACTGGATTCAAAATGCTTTAAGAAAATATCTCAGAATCACACTTAGACAATTAGGAACTATTTGCAACTAAGAGATCATTTACAAATTGAAAGTGAATATTCTATTTTAGAATAGTTTATTTGAAGACTGGATAGTAAATAAATAATTCTATATCAAACTAATAATTAAACTTTGAATGGATAAAAGCCTTCCTGCTAAGGTCATACAATAATAAATATTGAAAGTGAGTGATTTGGTACTCAGAGGTTCATTATACTTTTCTTTATTCCTTTGAAAATTTGAACAGTTTCCATACTATTTGTTTTGTTTTGTTTTTCAAGACAGGATTTCTCTGCGTAGCCCTGACCATCTTGGAACTCCCTCTGTAGACGATGCTGGTCTTGAACTCAGAAATCCACCTGCCTCTGCCTCCCCAGTGCTGGGATTAAAGGTGTGCACCACCACCACCCAGCTAATAAATTTATTTTTAAAACTTTGCATAAAAAGGTAACTTTGGGGTAAGCCCTGTAAATTATTACTAATTTGAAATTACTCGCACTAATATTAGAGCTTTCACTCTACTTAAACTTTATTATTAAAGCTCCTAGACCTGTGAACTCAGCCTGCCTGTACTTAAGCTAGGGCAAGGGTAATTGGGACCCTATGGGGCCAAAATTTGTTCTGGTTCTAGTAAAAATACCAAGAGAGGGAAAGGAAGAGATACTGGGGCAGAAGATAAAGGGCTAGCTTTGAAAGCTAAGGCTGTTTTGATGGCAACACCCGCTGTTAGTTTTCCATTTCCAGAGGGATTGATTATGGAAAGTGTCCTACATTCTCTTACTTTAGTTCTATCAACCACCACACAAACTAGGACACTTTCTCATGGTCAGAATAAGCTCAGCTAGATGGAGAACCCATGAGGAACTGTGGCTTTGGTCCAGTGCTTTACCATAATAAGCGAAAGACTTTTAAGTATCTCATCTTCTGGAGGAATTCTCAGTTAATCATGTTTCTCATTTGCCTTTGCTGTTCACTGAACATCTTGAAGGAGCTTGAAGTGGCCAAGTAATGGAACTTAGATATCCTCCTGTACCTGATTTTTATTTCATTATTATTATTATTATTTTTTTTACCAAGAGACTATTTTCAGGCAAGAAACAAACTGCACCCTTCCAATGGTAAAAGATACCAAATTCAAGAATAAAAATGTTCTACAAGTTAATTCCTTTCAAATCATGTGAGGGGGTTCTTTTATAGAGACTTCTGAAATATTTACAAAATTGATGATATGAAATTAAAAATGCTTTTATGAAGCAAAGGAAGCATTCACCAGACCAGAGAAGAAAGACCAACTGGAAAAGTATCTTTTCCAATGATATATCAGACAAGGGGTTAATATATACAATACAGACAGAACTTTAAAAATTAAAGACAAAAAACAAACCATCTAGTCAGTAAATGAAGTAAATAGTTCTCGAAAGAAGAAACAGAAATGAGTCAAAAATCCATTTTAATTGTTCAATATCCTTAAGCATCAAGGAAATATAAATAAAAATTGCTTTCCGATTTCACCACACCCCCAGTCAGAATAGGTAACATCAAGAAAACAAGTAATAACAAATGCTGTAATGAATAAGGGAAAATAGGTAACTATATCTACCACTACACTAGAAGTATTAACTGATGTAGTCAATACCCAAGTCAGTGTAGATGTTCCTTAAATTACCAAAAATATGTCTGCCATATGAGTCAGTCCTATACACACACATGTACACACACACACACACACACACACACACACACACATATCTCCATCCAAAAGACTTTAAGTCAACACACCACAAATATACCAATGCATTCACATTTATTCTACTACCCCAATATTTAGGAAATAGAACCAGCCTAGATATTCAACAACAGATGAATGAAAAAATAAAGTGCAAATACACAAAGAGATTTCATTGAGTCACAAAGAAAATCATAACATTTACAGGACAGTAAATGTAACTAGAGATCATAATGTTAAGAAAATAAGCTAGACCCAGAAAAATACTCCTTTTTACTATATGTGGAATCAAGATTTAAGTGTGTGTGTGTGTGTGTGTGTGTGTGTGTGTGTGTGTGTGTAGGTAGGTAGGCAGGCAGGTAGGTATGTCTGTCAGTCATGAAACCAGAAAAGGCATCATGAGACAGGATGAAAAGATCTTAAGAGGGAAGGAAAATAGAACATGTGTGACATGAAATCAGAAAGGGGATGACTCTGCAGGAGGAAAGGGACCAACAATAGGGAGACAAGGAGAATAGTGAGGGAAGGCAACGAATAGAAATTCTTCATAAAAATCTCATCATGAAATCCATCACGTGACATGCTAACTTTCAAAGTTGATTCAAAAACAAAAGGAAAAAGTAGGTTTTTGATAGACTGTTGCAGCAATTAGAACATTCACAACTCTACTCTTGTCCCTATGGGGAATACTAAGCCTAACAACTACCTATACATTAAAACACAGGATATTTTATAGGCTTACTGTCAGAGAGCACAGGGGGAAACTACAGGTACAAAGGAAAACATGTGCAATCATCGAAGATAATAGTTCTACCTTTTAATAACACAGAATAGCTATGTTCTTGCCTTGTGTAATTTTTATTCTTATTCCCATTGGATAAAAGATGTTTAGAATTGACATTAATGTACATCAGGGATTAAAAGGAAGCTTAAGTAAGCATTAGACCAAATTACTTCCTAGTCCATTTCTCAAGCATTTTATAGATAATGAATATGCTACTGATTCAAAAACCTTACTGTGTGACAGATGCTGAAATCGACAGTGCGGAAATATTTACAATTTTTATGAACACACAGTACATATGTTTACCTACACAAGACTTATACACACAAATACACACAACAGCAACAACAACAACAACAACAGGGATATTTAAGGGAGCCTTATTGGAAAGAAAGGGATTGTATGAGTGGAAGGAGAATAATAGAAGGTAATTGGGGTGAATGTTTTCACAATACATTGCCTACATGTATAATATTGCCAAAAATTATATTTAAAGACTTTTAAAATTAAATTTAAACAAATATTTTTTAAAATATCACATGCCAACATAGTAGTAGATTCAGAAATTAAAACCTGTCCTGCAGAAAACAAAACCAATTTTAAATTTAATTTTAATTATACATTACCCTAGAACTCCACGGCTAGTCATGGTATGCTACCACATGGCTATATTCTAGGATGAATTGAGTCAAGTGATTCTCATGATCCCAAAGAGTTTGTGATTTATAAAACTTATGAAGCTATATTATTAATATATCAAGTCTTTTCTATCTATACACAGTATATGTCAATAATGTTTTATATTAACTCTTCTTTTATCAATATCTAGAAAATTGCTTTTTTCAGATGGACTAAACCAGATATTGTACACATCATATAGTCTTTCTCTGTGCCCTAATATCAAAAATGTATGGTTAATAAACAGAGTTTAAAATAGGTCCTTATGACTTTTTAATTTCATTTTTTACATGTTTTAATGTCTCCCTTTTGTTTCAAATTATATTAATTTGGCTCGTTTATTTGCTTCTTTGATTAATTTGGTTATGAGTTTATTAATCTTCCTAGGATATAAAATGATTCATAATGATATTCTGCTATACTCATAGACTGGTGCCTAGTCTAATTGTCAACAGAGATGCTTCACCCAGCAATTGATAGAAACAGATGCAGAGACCCACAGCAAAACATTAGGCAGAGCTCAGGGAATCCTGCAGAAAAGGGGTGAAGAACGATTGCAGGACCCATATGGGCCAAAGACACCACAAGAACATGGCACACAGAAGCAACTAAGCAGGGCTCACAGGATCTCACTGAGACTGAATCAACAAGCAGGGAGCCTACATGGGACTGACCTAGGACCTTTATACATACGTTACAGTTGCATAGCTTAGTCTTCTTATGAGACTCCTAACAGCGGGAGTAGGAGTTGTGTCTGACTTTTTTTTTTTTTTCATATTTTATTTACATTACAAATGTTTCAGATCTCGCCTTTGAAACCTCCCCATTCCCTCCGCCTTCCCCCTGCCAATATGGGTATATTCTCCAACCGACTCTCCCACCCACCTACCCACTCTCATCTTTCCTCCTTGTCATTCTCCTATACTGGGGGGATCTAACACCCTCAGGCCCAAGGGCCTCTCCTACTCTTGAGGAATAACAAGACCCTCCTCTGCCGCATTTGTGGCCAGCACCATGGGTCTCTCCATGTGTATTCTTTAGTTGGCGGATCAGTCTCCAGAAGTATCTGGAGGTCAGGCCAGTTGCCACTGTTGCTACCTCCCTGGGGCTGCACACTCACTCAGCTCCTTCAACCCTTTCTTCAAGCCCTCCATTTGGGACATCACACTCAGAACTACTGTTGCTGCGAAGTGACTCTTGGGTATTTCAAACTTTTGGGCTAATAACCTCTTAACAGTGAGTACATACCATGTTCATTCTTCTGTGACTGCGTTACCTTGCTCAGGATATTTTCAAGATCCATCCATTTGTCTACGAATTTCATGAAGTCATTGTTTTTAATAGCTGAGTAGTATTCCATTGTGTAAATGTACCACATTTTCTGTATCCATTCCTCTGTGGAGGGACATCTGGGTTCTTTCTAGTTTCTAGCTATTATAAATATGGCTGCTATGAACATAGTGGAACATGTGTCTTTATTACATGTTGGAGCATCATCTGGGTATATGCCCAGGAGTGGAATAGCTGGGTCCACAGGTAGTATTATGTTCATTTTTCTGAGCGTCCGCCAAACTGATTTCCAGAGAGGTTGTATAAACTTGCATTCCCACCAGCAATGGAGGAGTGTTCCTCTTTCTCCACATCCTCGCCAACATCTGCTATCACCTGAGTTTTTGATCTTAGCCATTCTGACTGGTGTGAGGTGAAATTTCAGGGTTGTTTTGATTTGCATTTCCCTGATGGCTAAGGATGTTGAACATTTCTTTAGGTGCTTCTCAGCCATTCGAGTTTCCTCAGTTGAGGTTTCTCTCTTTAGTTCTCTTCACCATTTTTTGATAGGGTTATTTGGATCTCTGGCATCTAGCTTCTTGAGTTCTTTGTATACTTTGGATATTAGCCCTCTATCAGATGTAGGACTGGTAAAGATCTTTTCACAATCTGTAGGTTGCCGTTTTGCACTATTCACAGAGTCCTTTGCCTTACAGAAGCTTTGTAATTTTATGAGGTCCTATCTGTCAATTCTTGACCTTAGAGCACAAGCCATTGGTGTTCTGTTCAAGAACATTTCCCCTGTGCCCAAGTGTTTGAGACTCTTCCCTACTTTCTATTCTATTAGATTCAGTGTATCTGGTTTTATGTGAAGGTCCATGATCCACTTGGACTTGAGCTTTGTACAGGGAGATAGGAATGGATCAATTTGTAATCTTCTACATGTAGACCGCCAGATGAACCAGCAACATTTGTTGAAGATGCTGTCTTTTTTCCACTGTATTGTTTTAACTCCTTTGTCGAAGTGCAAGTGACCATAAGTGGGTGGGTTCATTTCTGGGTCTTCAATTCTATTCCATTGATCTACCTGCCTGTCACTTTACCAATACCATGCAGTTTTTATCACTACTGCCCTGTAGTACAGCTTGAGGTCAGGGAGGCTGATTCCCCCAGAAGTCCTTTTATTGTTGATAATAGATTTTGCTATAATGGGTTTTTTGTTGTTCCATATGAATTTGAAAACTGCTCTTTCTAAGTCTATGAAGAATTGAGTTGGGATTTTGATGGGGATAGCACTGAATCTGTATATTGTTTTCAGCAAGATGGCCATTTTAACTATGTTAATCCTGCCGATCCATGAGCATGGGAGATCTTTCCATCTTCTGAGGTCTTCTTCAATTTCTTTCTTCAGAGACTTGAAGTTCTTGTCATACAGATCTTTCACTTGTTTGGTTAGAGTCACACCAAGATATTTTATATTGTTTGTGACAATTGTGAAGGTGTTATTTCCCTAATTTCTTTCTCAGCCTGTTTATATTTGAGTATAGGAAGGCTACTGATTTGCTTGAGTTAATTTTGTATCCAGCCACTTTGCTGAAGTTGTTTATCAGCTGTAGCAGATCTCTGGTGGAGTTTTTCGGGTCACTTAAGTATACCATCATATCATCTGCAAATAGTGATATTTTGATTTCTTCCTTTCCAATTTGTATCCCTTTGACCTCCTTTTGTTGCCTGATTTCTCTAGCTAGAACTTCAAGTACTATATTGAATAGGTAGGGAGAGAGAGGGCAGCCGTGTCTAGTCCCTGATTTTAGTGGGATTGCTTTGAGTTTCTCTCCATTTAGTTTGATGTTGGCCACTGGTTTGCTATATATTGCTTTTACTATGTTTAGATATGCTCCTTGAATTCCTGATCTTTCCAAGACTTTTATCATGAAGGGATGTTGAATTTTGTCAAATGCTTTTTCAGCATCTAACGAAATGACCATGTGGTTTTTTTCTTTGAGTTTGTTTATGTAGTGGATTACATTGATGGATTTCCAGCTATTGAACCATCCCTGCATCCCTGGGATGAAGCCTACTTGATCATGGTGAATGATCGTTGTGATCTGTTCTTGGATTTGGTTTGCAAGAATTTTATTGAGTATTTTTGCATGGATATTCATAAGGGAAATTGGTCTGAAGTTTTCTTTCTTTTTTGGGTCTTTGTGGGGCTTTGGTATCAGTGTGACTGTGGCCTCATAGAATGAATTTGGTAGTGTTCCTTCCGTTTCTATTTTATGGAATAGCTTGAAGAGTAATGGTATTAGGTCTTCTTTGAAGGTCTGATAGAATTCTCCACTGAAACCATATGGTCCTGGGCTTTTTTTGGTTGGGAGACTTTTAATGACTGCTTCTATTTCTTTAGGGGTTATGGGACTGTTTAGATGGTTTATCTGATCCTGATTTAACTTTAGTAATTGGTATCTGTCTAGAAACTTGTCCATTTCTTCCAGACTTTCCAATTTTGTTGCATATAGGCTTTTGTAGTAGGAACTGAAGATTTTTTTAATTTCCTCAGAGTCTGTTGTTGTATCTCCGTTTTCATTTCTAATTTTGTTAATTTGGATACTGTCTCTGTGCCCTCTGGTTAGTCTGGCTAAGGGTTTATCTATCTTGTTGATTTCCTGAAAGAACCAGCTCTTGGTTTTGTTGATTCTTTGTATAGTTCTTTTAGTTTCCACTTGGTTGATTTCAGCCCTTAATTTGATTATTTCCTGCCTTCTACTCCTCTTAGGTTTATTAGCTTCTTTTTGTTCCAGAACTTTCCGATGTGCTGTTAAGCTGTTAGTGTATGCTCTCTCCAGTTTCTTTTTGGAGGCATTCAGAGCTATGAGTTTTCCTCTTAACACTGCTTTCATTGTGTCCCATAGGTTTGGGTAAGTTGTATTTTCATTTTCATTGAATTCTAGGAAGTCTTTAATTTCCTTCTTTAATTCTTCCTTGACCAAGTTATCATTGAGCAGAGCATTGTTCAGCTTCCATGTGTATGTGGGCTTTCTCTTGTTGTTGTTGCCATTGAAGACCAACTTTAATCCATAGTGATCTGATAGGAGGCATGGGATTATTTCAAACTTCTTATATCTGTTGAGGTTTGTTTTGTGACCAATTATATGATCAATATTGGAGAAGGTACCATGAGGTGCTGAGAAGAAGGTATATTCTTTTGATATAGGATGAAATGTTCTATAGATATCTGTTAAATCCATTTGGTTCATAGCATCTGTTAGTTTCACGGTGTCTCTGTTTAGTTTAAGTTTCCAAGATCTGTCCATTGTTGATAGTGGGGTGTTGAAGTCTCCCACTATTATTGTGTGAGGTGCAATGTGTGCTTTGAGCTTTAGTAGAGTTTCTTTTATGAAAGTGGGAGCTCATGCATTCGGGGCATAGATGTTCAGAATTGAGAATTCTTCTTGGTAGATTTTTCCTTTGATGAGTAAGAAGTGTCCTTCCTCATTTTTTTGATGAACTTTGGTTGAAAGTCAATTTTATCCGATTTTAGAATGGCTACTCCTGCCTGTTTCTTGGGGCCATTTGCTTGGAAAATTGTTTTCCAGCCCTTTACTCTGCTCTTTACTTTACTCTGCTCTTTACTTTACTCTGAGGTAGTGTTTGTCTTTAACATGGAGGTGCATTTCCTGGATGCAGCAAAATGCTTGGTCCTGTTTATGGATCCAGTCTGTCAGTCTATGTCTTTTTATTGGGGAGTTGAGACCATTGATTTTACGAGATATTAAAGAATAGTGATTGTTATTTCCTGTTATTTTTGATGTCGTTTCTATTGTTTGAGTGGCTATCTTCTTTTGAGTTTGTTGAAAGATTACTTTCTTACTTTTTCATGAGTGTAGTTTCCCTCCTTGAGTTGGCGTTTTCCATGTATTATTCTTTGTAGGGCTGGGTTTGTGGAAACATGCTGTGCAAATTTGGATTTGTCGTAGAATATTTTGGTTTCACCATCTATGATTATTGAGAGTTTTGCTGGGTATAGCAGCCTGGGCTGGCATTTGTGTTCTTTTAGAGTCTGTTTGAGCTCTGCCCAGGATCTTCTAGCTTTCATAGTCTCTGGTGAAAAGTCTGGTGTAATTCTGATAGGTCTGCCTTTATATGTTACTTGCCCTTTTTCCCTTACTGCTTTTAATATTCTTTCCTTGTTTTGTGTATTTGGTGTTTTGACTATAATGTGACGGGAGGAATTTCTTTTCTCGTCCAGTCTATTTGGCGTTCTGTAGGCTTCTTGTATGCTTATGTTCATCTTTTTCTTTAGGTTAGGGAAGTTTTCTTCTATAATTTTGTTGAAGATATTTACTTGTCCTTTAAGTGGGAGTTTTCACTCTCTTCTATGCCTATTATCCTCAGGTTCTGTCTTCTCATTGCATCCTGGATATCTTTGATATTTTGGGTTAGGAGTTTTTTGCTTTTTGTGTTTTCTTTGATTGTTGTGTCCATGTTTTCTATGGTATCTTCTGCACCTGAGATTCTCTTTTCCATCTCTTGTATTCTGTTTGTGATATTTGCATCTATGACTCCTGATTTCTTTCCTATGTTCTCTAACTCCAAGGTTGTCTCCCTTTGTGATTTCTCTATTGTTTCTATTTCTGTTTTTAATTCCTGAATGGTTTTGTTCATTTGTTTGATTGCGTTTTCCTGTATTTCTGCCTGTTTGATTGTGTTTTCCTGTAATTCTTCAAGGGATTTTTGTGTGTCCTCTTTAAGAGCTTCCAGTTGTTTCCTGTGTTCTCTTGTATTTCTTTAAGGGAGGTATTTATTTCCTTTTTAAAATATTCTATCATCCTCTTGATAAGTGATTTTAAGTCTGAGTTTTCCTTTTCTGGTGTGTTGGGGTATCCAGAGCTGGCTGTGGTGGGAAACCTGGGTTCTGATGAAGCCAAGTAGTCTTGGTTTCTGTTCCTTGTATTCTTTCCCTGCCTTTCACCATCTGGTTATCTTTGGTGTTAGCTGGTCTTTCTCTCTCTAACTGGCTTGTCTTTCCTTCCAGCTCAGATGCCATTAATCCTGGGAGACCAGTTCTCTCTTCCAGCTGTTCTTCAGATTCTGAGTCTGGAGCCACCCTCCTACTGGCTCCTCATCTCAAGTGGGCAGGTAGCTTTCTCTCTGCACTGCTTCTATATGGAGGCTTCCTGGGTCAGGCGGGCGTCTCTGGCCACAGTTGGAAGCAGGAAGGCTCTTACCTCCTGGCTTTTCCTCAGTCTCTGTGTCTGGAGCCTGCCTTCTGTTGGCTCCTCAGCACAAGTGGGCAGGTAGCTTTCTTCCTGCACTGCTTGTATTTGGAGGCTTCCTGGGACAGGCGGGTGTCTCTGGCCATAGTTGGAAGCAGGCAGGCTCTTACCTCCCGTCTTTTCCTCAGTCCTTGCTTCTGGAGCCTGCCTCTCACTGGCTCCTCAGCACAAGTGGGCCATGTCTGACTCTTTTGCTTGCTTTTGGGAACCTTTTCCTATCACTGAGTCACCCAGTCCAGCCTCAATATGAGGAGAGGTCCCTAGTCTTACTGCAACTTGCTATGCCACGGTTGGTTGTTATCCCTAGGAGGCATGCTATTTTCTGAAGAGAAATGGAGGGGAAGTGGATAGAGGGGAAGAGAGAGGGGAGGTGGGGGAAAAGGATGGGAGGAGAGACAGAAAGGGAAACTTCAGTAAGGATGTAAAAATAGAATAAGTTTGTCAATCTTGTTTATCATTTCAAAACACTAGGGAGGATCAGAGAAGAGTTGGAAGAGTAGACAGAATATGATCAACCTTTACTGTATGTCAAGTAACATACAGGGTAAGCAGATTACATTTAGGAATATATATATATATATATATATATATATATATATATATATATATACACACACACAATAACAATTAGTAGAAAAAAGAGGTCATGAACCTAAAGAAGAGCAGGGAGGAGTAAATGGGAGGGTTTGAAAAGAGGAAAGAGAAGTAAAGATGTAATTATATTGTAATCTCAAAAAATAATATTAGTAAAAAAATATATATTGCTTAAAAAATCTAAATGGCCAAGGAAAATAAATGAATAAATAAAGATCTAGGTTTTTGCATTATTGATTCTTTGTATTGTTTTTAATCTATATTTTAATTTTTATTCTCTCTTCCCATCTACTGTTTTAAGGGTTTGGCTTGTTCTTGTTTTTCCATGGCCTTTCTTCAGGAGGATCATTAAATTATTAATGTGAGATCTATCAATTTTTTATGCAAGCACTTTGCACTATAAAATTGCCTCTTAGAACCGCCTTCATTGGACCCCACAGATTTTAGTATATAGTATGTTTTCCTTTTCATTTAGTTCAAGGATTGCTAATATTTTCTTGATGCCTTCCTTAAACCAGTTACCATTCAGACATATGTTGTAAAGTTTTCTTAAATTTATATATTTTCTGTATTTCCTATTGATATCTACCTTTTTTCCACTGTGTTCAAATAATAGAGGATTATTTCTGTTTTCTGCTATTTGTTGATATTTTTTCCTTATGTCCTAAAATGTGGTCAAAACTTTTGGCAAAAGTTCTGTGGGCTTCTGAGAATATGGATTCCTTAGTGTTTGGGTAGAATGTTCTGTAGATGTCTGTTAGGTTATTTTTTGATTTGTGATTTTACTTAACTCCAATGTTTCTCTGTTTAATTTTTGTCTGTGTTGTCTTTATTCAATGATAATATGGTATTGGAGTCATCTTCTATCACTGTGTTGGGTTTAATCTGTGATATTAGTGTTAAAATATTTGTTTTATGAAATCAGGTGCACCTGTGTTTGCTTCATAAGTGCTTTAGAATTTTAACTTCCTCTTGGTTGACTGTTCCTTCAACAAGTATAAGATGATCTTTCTTGTCTCCTTTGACTAGTTTTAATTTGAAGTCTTTTGTTTGATATTAAAATAGATATACCCAATTGCTTCTTGGTTCTATTTGTTTGGAATACGTTCTTTCTTTCTTTTACTCTAAGATGGTATCTGTCATTGAGGATGGGGTATGTTTCTTAGAAGTAGCAAAACAAAAAGATCATGTTTTCTAATCTAATCTGCTATTCTGTGTTCTCTTATTGGTGGTAGGGGGAGTTGAAAGCATAAATATTCAATACAAATAAAGTTTGTATTGTTAGATGTATATTAATTGCTGTCATGTTGTTAATTTTGTGGTATATATTCCACATTCATGAACAATACAATACTGCTCCCAAAAAGTCACAGGTTATTTAAATGAAAATCTCAGTGCTAGGCATTTTTCCCTATGAGTTATTAGACAGAGACCCCATAGGCCCCCAAATTAATACAAGCTATTATCACTAATCTTGGTTTCCCACCTTATCTGAATGGTAAAAAACAATTACTGAAGACAACATTTTGGTTGCAGGACATTGAGAAACCAGTCTTGAACTGACAAGGTAATTCTCCCTTTCATAGTGCTAGGTGAATTAATATATATATATGAAGGGAGGTAGGAAGGGAGGGGAAGGAAGGGAGAGAGAAAGAGAGAGAGAGAGAGAGAGAAAGAGAATGAGAGAGAGAGAGAGAGAGAGAGCGAGCTGCTTGGGAAGAAAAGACATCAATAGTCTTATTCAACACTGTACCCTGAATGCTACAGGTTGACCTTATAGGCATCATGTGCAATAGTAGTAAAACTGTTTATGGGGGTAATCAACCACTTTCTTTATGTTGAGGCCTGAGCCATAGGAGAAGATCCATGACTGGTAATGGTACATGGTCAAAATCCATGGCTAGAGAAGTAATAAACCCCAAGGAAGAATCTATTGATATAATTTTTCTAAATGATCAGGCTTTCAAACTGCTTTCTAAATATTTATATTTATATCCATAGATTTGTGTTGTTCTCAACCATGATCAGATAAGCTTCTTATTACTATTGGGTAGTGGTTAGTGTAGAGATGCATTACTATTCCAAGTGCTGAGAATTAGTGACTGTGAGTGCTCATCCATAGATGGAACATCTCTATCAATGCCCAACCAACAACAACAACAACACTCATACAATATGTGAGAAGAGCAGGTTAGAAGATTGTAGGAACCAGAAAATGGAGAGAGTACTGTGCAATGTTGCCCTCTGGACATGAAGTCTGTTTTACATAGAAACTCACAGTAGCTATGGTTACTTACATAAGACCTTCACAAATTCAAGTCAATTAAAAATTTTACCATGAAGTGGGGATGGACCTCAGGTTATTGTCAGTTGATGGCTGCTGAGGAAAGGCAAATCATTTCTATTTAGGAATATGGCCACTGGTAATTTCTCCAGGATGCAGTGTATGACTCCACTCCCATGTGCATATGGGCAACACTAATGAACCTGATGAGTTAAATGACCAAGCAAATAAATGAAAAAGAGGACATGAAGTTAGTAGGCAGATATGATGGAGGTTCCTACAGGGAATTGGAGGAGAGTCATGAGTGGATAGGCTCAAAATCTGTTGAATACATGTATGAGATTTTTAAAGACTAAAGTTTTAAATAAAATAAGAATGAAAAACTGTATACTTATAATAAATATTGCCCTGAAAAAATTAGGTAGAGACAGAGATAAAAGGGTACCACAAGCTCACTAACCAGCTACTTTAGCCTGATTGGTGTGCTCCAGACAAATAAGAAATCCTGTTAGTCTTGACTGTCAACTCGACTGGAATCTGGAATTAATGACTAACAAGGAAACCTTTGGGAACAGCTGTAAGAGGTTTTCTTGATTACTTTAATTGAAGGAGAATGATCCACCCTAAATGTGGGTAGTGCCTTATGTTGGTAGCCCAGACAAAAGGAAGTCTGGGTAAAAAAAAAATACTTTTCCTTTCTCCTGCTTGCCCTATGTTGTGCCGGCAAGTTCATATACACTACTGGAATCTTGTTTCTGCTGTTGCTACTGCTGACATTAGAAGAACCAGATTCTCCAGTTTGCCAATGTGGAATGAAAACCAGTGCTCAAAGAATTCTCCAGGATGTCACTGCCAGTGTGTAACTGCTAATACATCCAGCATCATGTACTCAGTAGCCTCCCAGTTCTCAGCCTTTCCATTGTTGAACTACCTGGGTCATATTCAGTAAGCCAGTCTAATAAACTTCCTTTTAACATATGTTCATTCTATTGGTTCTCTTCCTCTAGAGTGTTGGTTCTAAATCTTCCTAAATGTTGCCACCCTTTAATACAGTTCCTCATGTTGTGATGACTCCCAACCATAAAATTATCTCTGTTGTTACTTCATATCTGTGTTTTCCAATGGTCTTCAAAGACCCCTGTGAAAGAGTCATTCAACACCCTATGGTGTCATGAACCACTGCTCTAGATACTCCTGACTAATACAAAGATGGGTGGTGTTTCTGAGAATGGACACCTGTGGCTTCCACACACATACACACAAACACTCTTTATGAGTTAGGGTTATATATCTACAACTCCTTGGGGTTCTTAATTCTCTCTCTCTCTCTCTCTCTCTCTCTCTCTCTCTCTCTCTCTCTCTTTCTCTCCAGCCATGTTTGCCTCTCTTTCTCTCCCTCCCTCTCTGTTCTCTCCATCCCTCATCTATGCCACTTCCCCACTTCTTCCCCCTCCTTTTCTCCTTCTTTTCTTTCTTCTCCTCTTTCTTCTTCTCTCCCTTCTCTTTCTCTCTTTACAAGGTTAGCAAATTCCTAATGTATTACTTACTCTGACCCAAAAAAGATAAAATGGTCTGACTGTAAATTGGACAGTTTAACCCCACTCCAAAACAGCAGTTAATTTTAATGACCATGTAGTTGTCAGCATCAATCATTATAACTGATTTTATTATCATTCAAAAATCAGCAATTTAAGAACCCTGTGTAGCCTTCCAAATTTGCCAGTGGAATCCATGGCAATGAAAAAAGAAGGAGAAAAGCATTTTCTCATATCCCCATAGACTCACGGGGATAAAACACTGTGATAATTTGAATAAATTGCAATCTGTAGAGGGCACAATTAAGTTAAACAAAAGAAGTGTCCTTTCCTGATTGGCTGAGACAATGACACCCCCAAAGAGTCTTATTGTTCCGGTGATAAACTCTAATACATTATTGACTATGTTCTGCCATTACCTACCCTATCTATATACATAACAGTTATTACTCTTTCCAAATGAGCTTAGACACAAATTGATGTTCTTGAACATGAAGCCATGAATAACTAATATCAGCCAGAGGTGATACAGCTTTGAAATTAATTTTATGACTCCTGTTTTAGAATTTCCTTCATCTTTATAATATCCTTCATATTCAAAAGGTTTATCTTTTAAGCAGTGAAGAGAAATACATATCACTGTCTCTTTTCTAGATATTGGTAAACCTAAACCTAAAGAAATAATTAACTTTATCAAAAGCACTTAACTTAAATTTGGTGCTAATCTATCACTAATACTCACTAATACAAAGAAAAAAAAAGGTCTTCTTGAACCAGAAAAAAAATGGAACCAAATGTTTGCCTAAAAGGTGCCAGCAGATAACTGATATCTGTTTCAGTTTTCTTCACCCTTCTGCTGGCTAGAGCAGCTTATTTGAGAAAGCACCAGAATGAGGATGAACCATAGATTTCTTTTTAGTAACCTCTTAGTGCTCAATAGTTTTTCCATACTAAGAAGAATGGAGGTTGAATCTGAAGATAGCAATGAAATATTACAAGCAGGTTAGTGATTAAATGTGAAAGAAAAGTGACAAAAAAACCCTAAAATCTGACCTGTCAACACCTAGTCATAAATCCCTGGACATTTATGCTGCTTTAGTTTAAAAAAGGTGTTTCTTGCATATGTAAATGGATTGATTAATGTTGTTCAAACTACAGGATGAGTCATAGATACAGATAAAGCCAAATACCAAATGTTCAATATTAAGTATTACACTAGAGATGAGAATACACGGCCCCAACTTAGTTTAAAGACTATCTAAACTCAAGTAATTATTTAATAAGAATGAGAATTAGGTCTGTGCCCAGAGCTGATCCTCTGCCACAGGGCAACATACCCAAATACCACCAGGAGAGAGCTAGGCTCCCAGGACTGCGGACAAGCCTGTTAGAGCACGTAAGACCCGACCGGAACATCAGGACACAGGAACTGGGAAGCATCCTGGGACAGGAGCCTTCCAGTTTCTATCTGCCAGCAAAGCTGATCCTGTGCCACAGGGCTCCATAACCAAATACCATCAGGAATGAGTTTATCTCCCAAGAATGCTGACACACCTGCAAGCACAGGTAAGACCACCACTTCTGTTCAAGTTCCTGGCCCAAGAGGGACCCTCCCAGAGCCATCAGGACACAGGAACCAAGGAACAGCTGGCGAAAGGATCCTGCTGGTTTCTGTCTGCAACCCAGAGCTGACCCTGTACCAAACCTCTCCACACCCAAATTCCTACCAGAGAGAACTGGTCTCCCAGGAGTACAGACACAGAGCCTTGCAGGAGGGACAAGCCATAGTTAGAGACAACAAGACCAGCTAATACCAGAGATAACCAGATGGCAAAAGCAAGGGCAAGAACATAAGCAAGAAACCAAGGCTACTTGGCATTATTAGAACCCAGTTCTCCCACCACTGTGAGCCCTGGATACACCAACTGTACTGGCTAGTTTTTGTGTAAACCTGACACAAGCTGGAGTTATCACAGAGAAAGGAGTTTCAGTTGAGAAAATGCCTCTATGAGATGCAGGTGCAAGGCATTTTCTCAGTTAGTGATCAAAGAGGGGAGGGCCCCTTGTATGTGGTACCATCTGAGGGCTGGTAGTCTTGTGTTCTATAAGAGAGCAGGCTGAGCAAGCCAGGAGAAGCAAGCCAGTAAGCAACATTCCTCTATGGCCTCTGCATCAGCTCCTGATCCTTGACCTGCCTGATGGAGTTCCAGTCCTGACTTCCTTTCATGATGAACAGCAATTGGAAGTGTAAGCCAAATAAACCATTTCCTCCCCAACTTGCATCTTGTTCATGATGTTTGTGCAGGAATAGAAACCATGACTAAGACAAATTGGTACAGCATAGTGGGGTATTCCTGTGACAAACCTGATCATGTCTTGGGGAGGACTGTGGAAGGACTTTGGAACTTTGAGCTAGAAGATCCATTCAGTGTCAAGAGCTTTGTGGGATGTTGTGTAGGAGCTTGGAAGATAATCTTGAGAACAGTGCAGAAGATGGAGGCCTGGCTTGTGAAATTTCAGAAGGAAGATTTAAGACTCTTATCAGGGCCATTGCTATTTTGACTGTGAAGATTCTGTGGTTTTGGTTATCTGGGGCTGAAGAATCAGCAGTGATGAACAAGATACCAGAACTACTAAAGCAAAACCATTGCACTGCTGGGACTATTGATGCTGGTTAGCTGGAGCTAAGATATTAGTGGTGATTAAGAAGAGACCAGCATCACTGGGGTAAAATCTTCTGAGAAGTGTTTTATAAGAGCACAGAGGCTGCATTTCAGAGATAGCCAGGGTTGTACCTTGTGCTGTGGCTGGACTTGGTAACGTGTAAGAGTTACCCAGGTGGTACTGGTTTTGAAGGCATGAAGGAGTCATGAAGAGCAGCTGAGGCCTGGGCACTGTGAGAGGCCATGGAAGGCCATTGGTGAAGGTGCAGCCTCAGTTCCAATTGACAGCCCAGGACTGAAGGGGTCATGCAAAGGAGGTGAGGCTTGGCACCATGAAGAGAACCTATGAGAGGCTGTTGGTAAACCTAGTTGCAGTGGAGGTCAGCAGTGTTTTGGAGATGCCAGTACCATAAGATAACCACCAAGAACAGTAGCAGCAGTGGAGTACATGCAGCTGGAGCTATGTGTGCTACAAAGGGCAGAGCTGGAGAAGTGACTCAAGCCCTTGGAGGAATCCAGAATTCGTGAGTGGATCCCAGACACTGGACAGTTGAAGTTTGCTTTTGCTTTTTTTTTTCTCTATAACTAGTATTTATTTAGATAATGAGATTTTAGTTACAAAGAATATTCACATATAGACCTTTCAAATTTTAATATCATTATCTACATTATACAATAAAACCTGAGAAGTCTCTGAAAACAAAGCATAGAGTTTGCTTGATCAAACAGTAGTCTTAAAGTTCTAATTATTTATTATTCCATATAAATGCTAAATATAACTCAAGTTTATCTTCCAAAATCATAGATCATAAGCTTCACTTTCTTTTTTTAATTATTTTTCATATTTTATTTACATTTCAAATGTTTCCCCCTTTCCAGATCTCCCCTTTGGAAACTCCCCATTCCCTTGGCCCTCCCCCTGCCACTATGGGGATATTCCCCAACCC
>JADRCH010007355.1:743254-915368 GCA_019843965.1 Rhynchomys soricoides
TTGAAGTTCTTGTCATACAGATCTTTCACTTGTTTGGTTAGAGTCACACCAAGATATTTTATATTGTTTGTGACTATTGTGAAGGGTGTTATTTCCCTAATTTCTTTCTCAGCCTGTTTAACCTTCAAGTATAGGAAGGCTATTGATTTGCTTGAGTTAATTTTGTATCCAGCCACTTTGCTGAAGTTGTTTATCAGCTGTAGCAGATCTCTGGTGGAGTTTTTCAGGTCACTTAAGTATACCATCATATCATCTGCAAATAGTGATATTTTGATTTCTTCCTTTCCAATTTGTATCCCTTTGACCTCCTTTTGTTGTCTAATTGCTCTAGCTAAAACTTCCAGTACTATATTGAATAGATAGGGAGAGAGAGGGCAGCCTTGCCTAGTCCTTGATTTTAGTGGGATTGCTTCGATTTCCTCTCCATTTAGTTTGATGTTGGCCACTGGTTTGCTATATATTGCTTTTACTATGTTTAGGTATGCTCCTTGAATTCCTGATCTTTCCAAGACTTTTATCATGAAGGGGTGTTGAACTTTGTCAAATGCTTTTTCAGCATCAAATAAAATGACCATGTGGTTTTTTTCTTTGAGTTTGTTTATGTAGAGGATTACATTTATAGATTACCGGGTATTGAGCCATCCCTGCACCCCTGGGATGAAGCTTACTTGATCATGGTGAATGATTATTTTGATGTGTTCTTGGATTCAGTTTGCAAGAATTTTATTAAGTGTTTTTGCATCGCTATTCATAAGGGAAATTGGTCTGACGTTTTCTTTTATTGTTGGGTCTATGTGTGGCTTTGGTATCAGTGTAACTGTGGCTTCATAGAATCAATTGGGTAGTATTTCTTCTGTTTCTATTTTGTGGAATAGACTGAAGAGTATTGATATTAGGTCTTCTTTGAAGGTCTGATAGAATTCTGCACTGAACCCATCTTGTCCTGGGCATTTTTTGGTTGGGAGACTGTTAATGATTGCTTCTATTTCTTTGGGGGTCATGGGACTCTTTAGATGGTTGAACTGATTCTGATTTAACTTTGGTAATTGGTATCTGTCTAGGAACTTGTCCATTTCTTCCAGATTTTCTAATTTTGTTGCATATAGGCTTTTGTAGTAGGATCTGATGTTTTTTTTAATTTCCTCAGAATTTGTTATTATATCTTCTTTTTCATTTCTAATTTTGTTAATTTGGATACTGTCTCTGTGCCCTCTGGTTAGTCTGGCTAAGGGTTTATCTATCTTGTTGATTTTCTCAAAGAACGAGCTCTGGTTTTGTTGATTTTTTGTATAGTTCTTTTAGTTTCCACTTGGTTGATTTCAGCCCTTAATTTGATTATTTCCTTCCTTCTACTCCTCTTCGGTGTATTAGTTTCTTTTTGTTCTAGAACTTTCAGATGTCCTGTTAAGCTGTTAGTGTATACTCTCTCCAGTTTCTTTTTGGAGGCATTCAGAGCTGTGAGTTTTCCTCTTAACACTGCTTTCATTGTGTCCCATAGGTTTGGGTATGTTGTACTTTCATTTTCATTAAATTCTACGAAGTCTTTAATTTCCTTCTTTATTTCTTCCTTGACCAAGTTAACATTGAGCACAGCATTGTACAGCTTCCATGTGTATGTGGGCTTTCTGTTGTTGTTGTTGCCATTGAAGACCATCCTTAATCCCTAGTGATCTGATAGGAGGCATGGAATTATTTCAATCTTCTTATATCTGTTGAGGTTTGTTTTGTGACCAATTATATGATCAGTTTTGGAGAAGGTACCATGAGGTGCTGAGAAGAAGGTATATTCTTTTGATTTAGGATGAAATGTTCTATTGATATCTGTTAAACCCATTTGGTTCATAGCATCTGTTAGTTTCACGGTGTCTCTGTTTAGTTTAAGTTTCCAAGATCTGTCCATTGTTGATAGTGGGGTGTTGAAGTCTCCCACTATTATTGTGTGAGGTGCAATGTGTGCTTTGAGCTTTAGTATTCTTTTTTGAAAGTGGGAGCTCTTGCATTCGGGGCATAGATGTTCAGAATTGAGAGTTCTTCTTGGTAGATTTTTCCTTTGATGAATATGAAGTGTCCTTCCTCATCATTTTTGATGACTTTTTGTTGAAAGTCAATTTTATCCGATATTAGAATGGCTACTCCAGCCTGTTTCTTGGGGCCATTTGCCTGGAAAATTGTTTTCCACCCCTTTACCCTGCTCTTTACTTTACTCTGCTCTTTACTTTACTCTGAGGTAGTGTTTGTTTTTACCACGGAGGTGTGTTTCCTGGATGCAGCAAAATGCTTTGTCCTGTTTATGGATCCAGTCTGTCAGTCTATGTCTTTTTACTGGGGAGTTGAGACCATTGATGTTAAGAGATATTGAAGAATAGTCATTATTATTTCCTGTTATTTTTGATGTTGTTTATATTGTTTGTGTGGCTATCTTCTTTTGGGGTTGTTGAAAAATTACTTTCTTACTTTTTCTTGAGTGTAGTTTCTCTCCTTGAGTTGGCGTTTTCCATCTATTATTCTTTGTAGGGCTGGGTTTGTGGAAACATGCTGTGCAAATTTGGATTTGTGGTAGAATATTTTGGTTTCACCATCTATGATTATTGAGAGTTTTGCTGGGTATAGCAGCCTGGGCTGGCATTTGTTTTCTTTTAGAGTCTATATGAGCTCTGCCCAGGATCTTCTAAACTTTCATAGTCTCTGGTGAGAAGTCTGGTGTAATTCTGATAGGTCTGCCTTTATATGTTACTTGCCCTTTTTCCCTTACTGCTTTTAATATTCTTTCCTTGTTTTGTGCATTTGGTGTTTTGACTATAATGTGACGGGTGAATCTCTTTTCTGGTCCACTCTATTTGGCATTCTGTAGGCTTCTTGTATATTTATATTCATCTCTTTCTTTAGGTTAGGGAAGTTTTCTTCTATAATTTTGTTGAAGATATTTACTAGTCCTTAAATTGGGAGTCTTCACTCTCCTCTATACCTATTATCCTCAGGTTCTGTCTTCTCATTGCATCCTGGATATCTTGGATGTTTTGGGTTAGGAGCTTTTTGGATTTTGGGTTTTCTTTGACTGTTGTGTCCATGTTTTCTATGGTATCTTCCACACCTGAGATTCTCTCTTCCATCTCTTGTGTTCTGTTGGTGCTGCTTGCATTTATGACTCCTGATTTCTTTCCTATGTTCTCTAACTCCAGGGTTGTCTCCCTTTGTGATTTCTTTATTGTTTCTTTTTCTGTTTTTAATTCCTGAATGGTTTTGTTCATTTGTTTGATTGTGTTTTCCTGTAATTCTGCCTGTTTGATTGTGTTTTCCTGTAATTCTTCAAGGGATTTTTATGTGTCCTCTTTAAGGGCTTCCAGTTGTTTACCTGTGTTCTCTTGTATTTCTTTAAGGGAGTTATTTATTTCCTTCTTAAAATCTTCTATCATCCTCTTGATAAGTGATTTTAAGTCCTAGTCTTCCTTTTCTGGTGTGTTGGGGTATGCAGGGCTGGCTGTGGTGGGAGAGCTGGGTTCTGATGAAGCCAAGTAGTCTTGGTTTCTGTTCCTTGTGTTCTTGCCCTTGCCTTTCTCCATCTGGTTATCTCTGGCGTTGGCTTGTCTTTCTCTCTCTGACTGTGGCTTGTCTTTCCTTCAAGCCCAGATGTCAATATTCCTGGGAGACCAGTTCTCTCTCCAGGCTGTTCTTCAGCCCCTGAGTCTGGAGTCCTCCTGTTGCTGTCTTTTCCACACAAGTGGGCGGGTTGCTTTCTCCCTGTGCTGTTTGTCTATGGAGGCCTGGTGGCCCAGGCAGGGGTCTCTGGCCACAGTTGGAAGCAGGCATTCTCTTACCTCCCAGCGGTTCCTCAGTCCCTGTGTCTGGAGCCCTCCTTCTGATGGCTCCTCAGCACATGTGGGGTTGCTTTCTCCCTGTGCTGTTTGTCTTTGGAGGCCTGGTGGCCCAGGCAGGGGTCTCCTGCCACAGGTGGAAGCAGGCAGGCTCTTACCTCCCGGCTTTTCCTCAGTCCCTGCCAGTGCCCCATTTCTGTTCTGTGTTCTGTGATCCCCTAGAGTTCCTAGAATAGAAGCAAGTGTCTTAGGCATCTGTGTAACTAGTACTCAGTACAGATAGTGTGTGAGTCTCTTCTGAAGAACACTGGAACATCTTCTTACCACATAGCACCCCAAATTACACTTTTTATCAGCCAGATCATTCATTATGCTGCACTTTAGATGACATCTGGCTTGTGCCTTTGTTCACAACCCTTTTGGGGCCAAGGACTTAACATCGTTTTATGCCACAGTGACTGGCAGAGAGGAGGTTCAATGTTATCTGGTGGATGTACAGATGACATTTTGCTTGCAAGGATACATCTGTGTGGTAATTCTCTCATTCCTGCCTTGTGAGGCTCAGAGACAAGTATTTCTCCTGGTGTTGTGCTAAATGTTTTGTCTAAGACGATTTCATCTCCATTTGTAAACACACTGCTTGAACACTGTATGGCAGGCATATGAGATTTCTCTCTTCTCCATTATTTCTCCTATGTACCCTGGAAGTCTTTACATGTCTGCCTGTCTCTTGTGTGCCTTCAGCTTTATATGTTGGAAGCTGCAGCTTTGGTGCTTCTAGCTACTTAGCAGCTGGGAGTTTTCTCCTTTGAGAACTGCAATGGCAATTCTCATCAATGATTTATGACACTATCAAACTATATTCATAGTTAGGTAGAGTGGCTTCTTCTTGTAGTGCTGGCACTAGGGAGGCTGAGGCAGGAGAATTACTGTGAGTTCTAGAGCTATATAGTGTGTTCTAGGGCAGCCTGAGCTATATACAAAGACCTTGTCTCAAAATAAAAACAAATAAATTAAGTGGTATAAAAAGAGAGAGGACTGAATAGTAGAATAAAAGGGGTGTAAAAGTAGACTGAGAGACTATCCATGTGGAGGAAGGGATCCTGCTCAAAGGAAGCAGGCGCCTGGGGCTTTCTCACTGCTCTGTTTTAATATAACCCCCTCCACCATCCTACAGTTTCTTGCTAACTTCCATTGCTGACATAACTCAAAAGGCATGGATTTCTTTTTCTTCTCTTCTGTATCTCCCTTCTTCCAGTAGCTGCCAAGATTTACCACTTGCCTGACTGTTATTCTCTTAAACTCTAATAAAATGATCCTTGAGCTTCAAAAGCTTAGAGGAGAATGGGGGAATAGAGAGTGGTGGGATAATAAGAATAAAATATAATGACATATATGTACATGATAATTGGGGGCAAATATGAGCAAAGTATTGTGATATATACATACATACATACATATGTGTGTGCGTGTGTGTGTGTATGAAAATATCATAATGAAGCCTGTTATTTTAAACTTAAAAATAATAAAGATATAAAGATGCATCATACATAACCTTTCCTGAGAAACTTCGACAGTCCTTAAAACTAAAGTGATGCTATAGTATATACACATATATTTTAATCTTTAATAATATTGTTCAGGTCCTTTACCTCTTTAATTATTTTATTATATGTATTTGTGTGTGTGTGTGTGTGTGTACACGTGTGTGCATGGCATGCCAAGGCAGAAGGTAACTTGTAGGAGTCAGTTTTCTCCTACCATGTAGGTTCCTGGGAAAGAACTCAGATTATCAAGCTTGGTAGCAAGCACCGTTACTTGTTCAGCCAGCTAGCTGGCATTCCTCTACATCTTCTGATCCAGAATTTAATCCATTTCTATTTAAATCGTTATTTATATGTAAGACTTGATGTCATTTGTCCATTGTTTTCTGACTATAGTTCCTTAATTCTATTGTTTACTGTTGTATCATTTTTCCTTATTTTCTGTATATCAATCATATATTTGCTAATTATGGTTATCATGATACTAAAAAAGCCTTTTAGTCTTGTAACAATTTATCTTCAACAGATGATGGCATATTGACCACATATAGTAGCCATACATTTTATGTCCTCTTTTCTCTGTAGTTTGTGTCACTGATGTCAGAGTTTATACCTTCTTTTGTTTTCTTAGTGATAGGCCCTTGTGAAGCTCAGACTACTCTCAACTTATTATATAGCAAAGACTGTCCTTAATCTTCTGATCTCCCTGCCGCTATGTCCCAAATGTTGGCATTGCAGGTGTGGACCACCATTCCTGGCTCAAAATGTATACTTTTTATGGACGTTGATTTCACCAACAAATTGCTGGTATGGTTATTTTAAAATGCTATTGTCTTTTAATGTTAAAAATTATCTGGATATTAAACATTAAAAAAATTAGCTGGAGAGATGGATCAGCACTTAAAAGCACAGGTTGCTCTTTTAGAGGACCTGGGCTTGATTCTCAGAATCCAGCTAACAGCCACCTATAAATCCAGTACCAGAGTATCTGACACCCCCTTCTGGATTCTGTGGGCACTGTGTGCACATGGTTCACAGACACACATGCAAGCAAAACATGTATACACATAAAATAAAAGTGAATAAATATTTTAAGAATGTTTAGATTTATTTGTATGTATGTGAGTGTAGCTGCTTATCTTATGTGCACCACATACATGCAGGTACCTTTGGAGGTCAGAAGAGGGCATTGAAGCTCCAAGAACTGGATTCATAGGTGGTTGTGTGACTCCTGATTTGGATGCTAGGAACCAAACCCTGGTCTTCTGTAAGAGGAACAGGTACTCTTAATCTCTGAACTCTATTTGAAGAGTCCTTTTAAAATTTCTTCCAAAGTTAGGAAAATAGTTTGATTTTACTATATTTTTGTCTTTATAGTATCATAAGTTTTCATGTTGGTATTCATCTTTTGATATGATTTGAGGGGACTCTCTTTAACATTTCTTATAGGTTAAGTCCAGTGACTCCTTCACCTTTTATTTGTCTGGGCGTCTTTTCTACCCTTTGTTAGGTATAGCTTTCCTGGCTGTATTATAAAATTTATAACTTTGGATAGATCATAGTATATCATCTTTTATCTTGGCCTTCAGGGTTTCTTTAGAGATAACTCTGAATGTTCTTTTGAATGTGATAAGCTGCTTATATCTTGGTACCTTCAAGATCCTCTCATTGTTTTGACTTTTTTGCATGTTTTATCATATTGTCTATTGGTGACAATAGCTTTTGACTCAATATATTTGATATCCCTTGGCTAAAGTGGAGATGGTTATTTTTTTCTGTCATTTTTTTTAAAAAGTAAGTCTTCTGCCTCCTTTTTGCCCCTACAATTTATTTTTCTATTCACATTATATCCCAATTGTAGCCCTGCTCCCTATTCTCCTCCCAGTCCCACCCTTGAAAATCCCTCCCCCATTACCTCCTCCCCTTTTCAGAGAAGGGGATTCCCCCCACCCTTGAGTACCACCAGCCCTAGGACATCTATTCTCATCAGGACTAATTACCTCATTTCTCACTAGCAGTCCAGGTAGGGGAAGGGGATCCAATGGCAGGTAACAGAGTCAGAGACAGACCCCACTCCAATTGTTAGGGGACCCACATGAAGACCAAGCTGCACATCTGCTACAAATGTTAGGGGGCCCAGGTCTAGTCCCCTGGGCCCAGGTGTAGTCTCCTTTGGTTGGTGGTTCAGCCTCTGTGAACACCCATGGGCCCAGCTTATTTTATTCTGTAGGTCTTCTTGAGGTGTCCTTGACCACTCCTGCTCCCTCAATTCTATCCCCCACTCTTCCAAGACTCCCCAAGGTCTGCCTGATGTTTGGCTATGGGTGTCTGCATACGTTTCTATCAGCTGCTGGATGAAGCCTCTCAGGAGACAGTTATGCTAGGCTCCTGTCTGCAAGCATAGCAGAGAGAACCAACCCCTGACACTGTTAATGGTACTCTGCTATGCTTGTAGCCAGGAGCCTAGCATGGGCTGTCCTCTGAGAGGCTCCTCCCAGCAACTGACTGAGACAGATGCAGAGACTCACAACCACATGTTAGACAGAACTGCTTCTTTATCTTTTCATGCTCATTTCACAACTCCTCTAATGTGCATATCACTTGGCTTGATGCTTTTTCATACTATGCTTTTCTGCATCTTTCTCCTTCTATTCCCCCTTTTGTTCCCATGAATCATTTCAAATGGCCAGGATTTGTGATGAATGACTGGTTCTTATGTTCAATTATGTCTTGTGTTAACAATCTTGATGACATATTCCATTTCAGACATTTTGTCCTTTACTTTCAGTTTCTGTTTCATTGTCTTCTTGTGGTTTCTCTTTTATCTGTGAACTTCTTTTGTGTGTGAATTGTTTCCTGATTTTGTTTATCTTTTTATTTGCTCTAGCAGTAAACTGTGTTCTTGAAGATTTTATATATATATATTTGGTCATGTTATAGATTGTTCTTCATTAGCATCTGGGATGAGTGCTTCTTTTTGCTCCTTTGGTGTCTCATCTTTTCCTGATTATTTATGATCCTTAGAGCTATGCATTGGTGTCTGCATGCCCAAAGACATGGCCCCTTCCAACAATATTTACAAATGGGTTTAAGGATTCTGGATGTGCCAGCTGGTAGTATCAATTGGCAGGCTTATTATTCAGTCTCTCATAGGCTGGGTGGTACTTGGGTCATCAATTGGATCAGATGGTTCCTGTAGTCCACAGGAGTCTGGTATTTGAGTTAGTTGTGGGAGTCTAGTACTGGGTTCCACTGGAGTGGGTCTATCAACTGGGAATGTATCTAGATGCTGTGTTCAAGAAGGTCCATGAACTTAGGTCCATGGAATAGGCTTAGTACTACGTAGACATGGAGCCTCAATTTCTAAAGTCATCAGGGCAGGACTGGTGCTGTGACCTACGTGCTACATAATCTGCATACTTTTTACTCTCTCACATGCTGAACTATCTATTCCTTCTATGTGATAATTATTGAGGCGGGGATGATATGAGCATTGCACAGTTATCTGTTGCAACTTTTTCAATGTGCTTGTTATTACTTCTGTTTCTACTCAGGTTTTGAAATCATTAATCTTGTTTTCTTAGATCTCGGAGAGGTAATTCTGTCTAAGAAGGTTTCTAAACTTGTGTCTCTGAAAGGAAACAAGTTCTAAGAAAGTTCTGTTCTATGAACTTGCTCGCATTATATTCTTCCATGAAATTCATTTATGTTTTCACTAGGATACAAGTATATACACACAGGAGATAATGCTGCTCTTAAATGTTGACCTCCTAGAGACTTAGGAATGCTTACTAACTAGCACTTACTCCATGCCCCCATTCATGTTAAGATGAGATTTTCCTGCTAGAATTCCTTAAAAACTAGTTTCTGTTGGACCCTCCAACCCTACATTGTATATAACAATGGACACAGCCTGATCCATCAGTTTGGACATGCCAAAGCACTAAGCTGACTTTTCTTTCTTTCAGGAAAAATAATCTGACTTCAGTGGCCACATTCTTAAGTACTGTCTTGCTTTTCTGAGCAGTGCTAGAAAGCAGGAGAACAGTAGCCATTCTAATGTTGTTGCAGGTCATGCATACTTATATGAATTCTACTTTCAGTCCTTCAGTAACTTACTGAATGCCTCGGTAATTGAGCTAATTCATCTCCATGGGCCTTGCCCTTCTCATCTTACAAGGGAGTGATAGATAGACTGGAGTATTAATTCTGTAAACCTTCTGTCTTCTCAGTTACAGGACTGTATACAAATTAGTACAAAATCATTGCGCTGCATAAAAATATATGCATCCATAACACTACAGAAAGTAACAGCCTTGCTGTAAACCATAAGTATGGAAGAAAGCGGATCATAATATTACATGCCTGCAGACAAATGCTCTGAGAAGTGTGGGAATTAGAAATACTCACAAAAGACGGTTTTACTGCAGCATTCATATCCCAGAAGTATTCTGTAAAATGTATATCCTTAAGGCTGGAGAGATGACTCAGCAATTAAAAGGGTTTGTTGCTTTTTCAGAGGATAGGGGTTCAGTTTCCAACATCTGCATAGTGGCTTACGACTCATTGGTAACTTCAGTTCCTGAGGATCTGACATGTTCTTCTGGCCTCTGTGGGTACCAGACATGCATGTGGTACACACACATACATGTAAGTAAAACATAAAATAAAATAAATAAGTCTAAAACCTTGCATCCTTAAAGAGGAGCACAGCACCGAAAATAAAGTTAAAATTGGTCTTCACAGGTCACAGGAGAGCAATTGTGTCTTGTAATGATATCTTGGGATAATAATTAAAATTTATAACAAAAATAAACAAAAGTAAACAGAAAGTTGATATAAGGCTAATTATAAGTCAAAGGAAGTTACACATCTACCAGAAACACACACACGAACACACACACACACACACACACACACACCTGTACACATACATGTGTACACACACACACACATACACACACAACCTGCGTATGGCTGTCAAGAACAATGCAGGAATGGTTAAAGAAATATCACACACAGAGATACAATTTTGAAGATTCATGTCAGGAATTCCCAAGCTTTGTTGTATAAAAGAAACACAGGGAATTTTTTTAAAAAATCCTAATATGTGCTATGAACCTGTGCCAATTCCATCAGAATGGCTAAGGGTGGGAGCCAAGCATTTTTTAAGTTCCTTGGTAGATTATAATGTGAAGCAAGAGCTGGGTACTAGTGGTTTAACTGATCGATACAGAAATCACCATCTTTCCCTGAAGCCTCTGAGGAGGCATAAATGGCAAGGAAGCCTTTGAGCACCTGGGGTTATTTATTCAATCAATACTCGGGTAAGATTCATGATTATTAGGATTCTTGAATCTTCCTTGCAATCATGGGCTTTGTTCTTCCTTGAGAAGCATCTCTTCATTATTTTAGCATCATATAAGAAATGGAAGTTTCTGAAGAGAGGGAGGAAAATTACTCCCAAACTTCTTTATTGGAGGAGGCCTGGGAGGGGAGGGGTGGAGGTGGTGTTGACACAGTGTATTGCAGCTGCACTGTAAAGCAACACACAATACCTGGGCTGTGTTTGTTTAGGGTGATGAATGCAGGCTGTGAGGCAAGATGAAAGCCATCACTTGTTAGCACAGTGAGGGCGGAAGGAATGCAAATTTCCTTTCTGGTTAAGGTGACTTTTAGCAAAAGAGAGAGGAAGATGGAAATTTCACTACCTGAAGCTTCTTAGTACCATTTTCCTATATGCATGCATTTGTATATTTGTCAGGTTGAAACCATGTAAGTTTTATTGTAATTATATATTTGCTAACTGTGATAAGCATTTATGTATTTCAATGTGATGGCATACTTTTTAGATATAATACTGAATGGATGAAGAAGGCCAAAAATCCATTATCTAAAACATTTAGTTTCTTTGTGACAAGAACATCTGAACTTGAATCTGAGTGACAGACACTGAAATGGTCCTCATTCCTTTACAAGTTGCAGTGAACATGATAGCAGTTTACCTTAAGATCTAATTCATGGTTCCTATGAGAACTTTTATAGGCTCTAACTAACATCATCACATTTTCTGGTCTCCTCACTCCCAGAAACAAAAATATGCCCTCTTAATTTCTCCCCTTTTATTGAAAATAGATTTTTTCCACATAATAATATATCCTGATTAGTTAGTTTCCCTTCCTCAATTCCTCTTAAGTCCTCCTTCCCTCCCCTCACATCTGGATCTATCCCTTTTTTTGTTTCCCATTAGAAAACAAACAGGCTTCTAAGGCTTAATAATGCAATACAATTCAGTACAGCACAGTACAGTACAGTACAATACAATACAATATGTACAGTAATAATAAATACAGTATAATACAATATAAAACAAAAACTAACACATTGGAATTGAACAGAACAAATGGGAGGAAAAGAACCCAAGAGAAGGCACAAGAATTAGAGACCAACTCATTTACTCATTTAGGAGTCCCACAAAATCACTAAACTGGAAGCTGTAATATATACATAGAGGACCTGGTACAGACCTTTGCAGGTTGTGTGCATGATGCCTTAGTCTCTGAGAGTTCATATGAGTTTTGCTCATGGAGATTCAGAAGACCTTGTTTTCTTAGTGTACTATATCATCTCTGGCTCTTACACTCTTTCTGCCTCCTTTTCTGTAAAGGTTTACTGAGCTTTGAGGGGAGGCATTTGACAGAGTCGTCATACTTAGAGCTGTGTGTTCCAAGGTCTTTCACTCTCTGCATAATGTTTGGCTGTGAGTCTCTATTTGTTCCCATTTGCTGCAGGAGAAAGTTTCTCTGATGATGATTGCTGAATAAAGATACTGATCAAGACATTGGTTTACAAATATAGCACAATGTCATTAGGAATCATCTGATGGCTACATTTTTGGGGAGCAGTAGTATTTGGTTTTACCCTAGGTCTCTGGGATGTTTAATCTTTGTTGGTTTTTGGTCACTCAGGCAGTGTTGGGTATGAGTCCCACGTCATAGAGTAGGCCTTACATCAAATAAGACATGGGTTAGTTACATCTGCAAGCTTTATGCTACCATTGTCATAGCATATTTTGCAGGCAGGGCAGCCTTGTAGATCAAAGGGTTTGTGGCTGGATTGGTGTTTCCATTTTTCTTATGGTAGTGTGCAAAGTACCTTCCTGTACCAAAGATGCTATCGTGTGTGGGGAGAAGGCTCTATATAGGTACCAGTTTGAACCTTCTTTCTGTTCTGCTGCCACTGCTGATACCCCTGTATGGTTCCTCTACTACTGCCTCTTCTCCCTGTATCCCTTCAGTATTTGTCCCTGACCTATAGATGATGATCCTTTCAGGATACATACAGTGTTGTCCTCTGATATGTTTGCCAACAAACCTAGTTGACATACAATATCTAACTCTCTTGTTGTCTACTACAGATATCAGTGGGTCTAGAACAAGATAGAATGTCTATTGTCAAATCTGAAGTCCTTATCAATGACATGCATGATGGGAACCACTTGAGTGTAGGTAGGGTTGGCCACAGAATTTGCTACAGATCAACCAGTTGTGAAGGAATAAGATCACAGAAGAGATGATTTTTTTTTGTTGGTGGTGGCCTTTCTTTCTTTCTTTCTTTCTTTCTTTCTTTCTTTCTTTCTTTGTTTCTTTCTTTCCTTCTTTTTTGCAGTTGTATCTATTCATCTATCAGATGAGTGGAACTGGCTCTATGGCCCTGGGGGAGAAATGGTAGACACTAGCAAATAAAGAAGAAAGGAAGAACCTGAACAGCTATGCCTTTATGAAATATCTAAAGCAAACCACAGTGTTTCTTCCTAGCTCTTATGTTGGTGCTTTCTTCATGGTTAGTAACAAGTTGAGAGTATGACATTACCTTGGTCATCATTCTGAGCCTATACCAAGCTGAAAACTCAAATGGTCATATTCCCTATTGTTATGAAGTTCATGATGGTTCTTCATCCTATAAAAAACTTTCAGTTTTCTCCAACTTGCAAATTAGCAACACTTAGACTTTGTCAGGGAAATGTGTTCTATTTTTGTAACCTACTTCTCTCAGTCAGGAGTAGTGGTCTCATATTTGTTTATTTGCAAATCTATAATGATTATCAGTGGGGAAAAGGGAAGATATTAAGGCTACAGGATTATAAGTTATTTCTATTTAGCCAGAGATGGCAGGCCACACCGAGGGGGTGATGTGTCCAAAGCTCTGCTTTACAGCCTAGCTCAAAACACATCTCCAAGAAAGACTTTTTTGCTATGCCTGTCTGTTCTACACTTCCAATCTTGCCTTTGGTTATTTGGAATTACAGTGATATGTGTAGACATCACTTAGCTCCTCTGAAAGCCTGAGTCCTTATAGGGAGTATCCAACCCTTTCTCTAGTTTGAGACATTTATCAATCCTGACTTGAGGGAGGTATTTGGGAAATATTAACTGAACCATATAGTTTTTAGGTAACTTTACAGAAATAGTGTTTCTAGGCTACATACTCAGGTCTTGACTGTTTATATACACCCATTACTTTCATTATGCTTTCTTTGTATGGATATGATGCTGACTCAAGGTTGTATGTAGACTTATAAGATCTTTCCCTTTAGATAATGCACTTAAAAGAATGTTTCTTGTCCTGAAACCCACATGATAAAAGGAGATAATTTCAATATTCCCTCTGACCTCCACCCCTGTGCTGATTGTACACTAATGCCTTCCCCATATAACACATGCACATTATATGCATACTAAATAAATGAATTAATTATAATGTAAAAAAAGCCCTCAAAATTCAAATTCCTTGGAGTGGTTAAGAAGTTATTGATTCTATTGAATAAATAAATAAATAAATAAATAAATACTTCTAATAGGATGATCCAGACATTTTGACCTAAAAATCATCTTTTAGGTATAATGTGCCTAGTGAAGTGATTCACATATTGCTTAATGGTCCAAGTATTGCAAAAACAAATCAGCTAATCAGCCCTACTGCACACTGAAAGACCTCCAATATATCCCTAATGACCTCCAACGACTTAAATCTCAACTCACAGTAACACAGAGAACCATATATAGAACTTCAAAGGTTCTGTTGACTGTCAGCTTAAATAAATTGAGCAATGCTTTAGACATTAATAAAACATGCTGCCACAAACAGCATGGCATTGAGAGTGATGTGACCGGGGTGATAGGGAATGATGGAAGGATACACATGTATAGACAAAAGCTAGGACTTGGTGGACTGAATGCTTTGATGGAGATGTACTAGTAGCCTGGAAACTCACAGCATGCTTATTAGATACAGTTGAAAGAGGAGGTGGACTATCTAATCTTTGTAGGTGAAAAACCTCAGGCTATAGTCACACAGGAGGAGGAAGCTGTCGTTGATAACTTTTACACACACTGACCACAACCATGCTCTCCCTGGTGAAGGCCTTGCCATTTTCCTGAGCCTGATCCAAGGAAGGCCTTGGCATTCTTATGGGTTTGAGGTATTGGGGTCCTTGACATGGCCATACCACTATTAACAATACACATTTATTCAGGACTTCATCCACTTTCCACAGCATACATTTATTTGTGACTCTGCAAGTAGTTTCAGAGGCAATAAAACTGTGAGATCTCAGAATTGCTCAATAGTTCAATTTCATGATGGAAGTAAAAGTGAAGAGACTATTGGGAGATGGTGGAGCTATAGAAAGTAGGGCTCTACGGGAAGAAGTGGATCCTAGAAGTTATGCTTCTTTGTAAAGTCCTTATATGTGTACAATGTGCTTTGATCTTATCTACTACCTACTATATCTCTTCAACTCCTTTTAGGACCCAGCAACCTGCCACCCTACTGACTTCATGGGTTTCTTTTAAATTAGTATTAATAGCCTCTTGAGACCAATTAGTGCTGACCATATGCAATTAAGAATAGGGACTTCTGCTGGGGCACAGACAACCTATCAGTAGCTACCTCCCCAAAGAAAAGTGATTTTCCTTTTCATATCAAAACCTTAACTTTCATCCTGTTGCTAGAGTGGCTGATTCAGTGTGTTTTGGGTGGAGACTAAGAAATCCCAGAAAATGTGATAGTGCTATTTATTGGACCAAACAAAGTCTCCACATGTTCTTAGCAATACAATGTGGCTACCAGAATGGCTGGGCCACCTTGAAAATTTCTTTCAAAATCATTTACTAGAGGAAGACTGTACAGTAGTTATTGGATGTAATTCATATGTAGAAATGTAGCTCTTCCCTCGGCTATCCTAAGAAATAAAAGAAATACTTGCAAAGTATTAGTACTGTATTTTAATCTATTATTCTTAAGATTTCACCATGTTCACAGTATAAAATTGACAGTGTGATATGCTGCATCATTTTGGCACATATACCATACTTCAGATCAGATTGGCAATAGTTATTTGTTTATTTATTTTTAATTCATCAGCTGAGGCAGCAAAAGAGATGGTTTATTGTACATGGCTTACACTTGGTTGTAGCTGAGAACAGAACTAGTTCAGAATGCCACAGGTCCAATGCAGAGGGCCCATTGGGACAGTTTTAGTTGTGTGAGAGGCAGTCTCTTGGAGGGGTTCTTGGCAATTAGATGATGGTAAAGTTCCAGATCACTGTGATGAATTACTGACTGTAGCATGCAGTTCAACAACTTGTACCAGGGTCCAAGCCTCTGGGTGCACAAACTAGTTTACTTGAACTTCTGCATCATCTTTCTCTCTTGTGCCCCTTTGTTTTTACTTCTTCCTACACTTCACATTTATAGCATAGGGATTTAAAGGAAGATTGCTCTGGATTAGCAATATTTTAAATCCTTACCTGCCACATATTACTGACTAATGTAGATAGCACAGCTAGCAAGGATTGCTTCATTTCTCTCCAGAATTCTTTTTTTTAATGTTTGTGAGTATTCCATCTCTGTCCTCAGACACATCAGAAGAGAGCATCAGATCCTATTACCGATGATTGTGAGCCACCATATCATTGCTGGCAATTGAACTCAAGACCTCCAGAAGAGCAGTAAGTGCTCTTAACCAATGAGCCATCTATCTCTTCAGCCCCAGAAAATCATTTTAATAGTGATATTTATTTATTCTGAATTACAGGGTCTTGGGTCTGGTTTTGGTCACCTATGAAAAATATGACAAGAAGTCCCTCTACCAGGGTGCATTGTGTTGGAATAACCAAGGTACAGATCCTTGTTAGGATTGTGACTGAATTAAAGACCACTGTGGAGAAGAGCTTAGCACTGGTGCTTGATAAAAGGGAACTACTGAGAAGCTGACCAATAAGAACAGTGGAGCCTTGGTGATGTCTACTGATGCTCTGGAGGGAAATCAGGAGCTCCTTCCCAGGAGGGAACAACTCAAACTTGTCCTAAAAGATCCCAACCAGGGTTCTATGAGGCAAGGTCACGAAGGATCAACTTAAGACCTGCTTTGGCACATTTGCATACTCACATGCTCATACCTTGAAGGTCTTCACCCCATGTAAGAAGTTCTGGTTTTGATGTTACTGAGTGATAGTCAATGCTCTAAAGAGGTGAATATAGATTACCAGGGAGCTCAGGAGAGATAATTATGTGTTAATGTGAGAAGAACTGTAAAGGAGGTGGCTGGTACCTAGAGAGGTGCTCCAGGGTGATCTAGCAGTATCTCTGGCATTACAGAAAGGTGTCATGTAGCTTCAGGTAAAGAAAATAACATGGAAGTGGCAGATGTGTATGTGCATCTTTGTGAGTGCATGATTTTTTTGCATCTAGTTCTCTAGGGTAACAAAATTTATGGAGCTTTTGATAGAGTCATGAGTAATTGAAGCAGATGAAGCCATGAATCTTTCACTTGCTTTTCTTTTTGAGAAATACATCATCAACCTCATAAACAACCATTGAGAGGGTGGCAGACTTAGAAGAGAGTGTGGAGCATTTCAAAACATATGACATCTGGGGTGTAGCTCAATGGTAGACTCCAGAATGGACAAAATCCCATGTTCCATCCTTAGAAACACACACACACACACACACACACACACACACACACAGATCAAGTAGGGTAAAGAGAATGTATATTAAGCTGCCTCAAAGATCTTTCAAAGAAACATCTGTATTAACACTGTTTTTCTTTATAAAAATGATACATATTCTTTGAACAACAGGTTGGCTGATCAGAGAAGCTTAGAGGGGGAGAAAAATAATCTTTCACACCTACAAATCAGTAAACTTAATAGGCCAATAGAGAAATGCAGAAAAAACATGAAGGTAATCCTCTAACTCTGAGCCACCATATAACAAAAAACCCCAACAAGTTATATACTTTGAATATCAATGTCACAGAATAGCTACTACTTTTCCAATAGGGAGGGATGGAGGCATAACAAGGGAAGACCATATCAATGCATGACTGAAACCCAGGAGAGCAAACAGCAAGTCTTGTAGCTACATGTCAGCCATTGGAAGCCCATAAAGGAATCATCTGGGTTTCAAAAGGCTTTGTTAGCTAGCTCTGCTCCTCCAACTCTGCTTTCTGAAGCACACAGACTCTTTTTCTTGGGCTAGCTCTGCACTGTGTGTGTAGTCTTTTGTTTTTAAACAAATGCCCTATATTCCTGGACTCTCCCACATAGTTAGGCTTCACCTTCATCACTTCATAAAGTGCTAATCTCAGGGCATCTTTTCAGGTACCTCAATGCTACCACATGTTGCCTTGTTTCAGCAGCTCTCAGAGTGTGGATCAAGACTCCATGATACCCTCCCACTTGCAGTTTTTCATTCCCCACAAACTAATATCGTGTGAAAAATGCTGAGAAGTTTTGTTGCTGGCATCAAATGTTAGCATCAGATCACAGTTGTAGTGGTCTCTTTGTACCTTGGTGGCTGGATCTGCAAAATAACTTTCCTAGGGATGTATTTTCCAGCAGGGAACCCTCTTAGTTTCAGTAGTGTTCTTAGTTCAGGCATATTCACTTAAAAATGAATTTATACTGTCACAAATTGTAGCTTTTTTCAGTGGGTTCTTGCTATCAGTGGGATACTTTTACTACTGTCCCAATTGATGGCAGTGGAGTGAGGTTTCTCTTTAACAAGTACAGATGCTTTGTTATCTCCTATAGTCTTGCCCTCAATTTTATTTTTAAAATTTTAACCTAGCATACAAAGCATTTAATATTATGTTTGCATTTTAAGATTTATTTATTTCATGTATATGAGTATATATATATATGTATATATATATATGCATACATATGTAAGTATATGTATATATATGAGCACAAAGTCTTCACACACACCAGAAGAGGGCATCAGGTCCCATTACAGATGGTTGTGAGCCACCATGTGGTTGCTGGCAATTGAACTCAGGACTTCTGGAAGAGCAGTCAGTGCTGAGCCATCTCTCCAGCCCTGCACTTTTGCATTTTTGAACAAAGCGTGCTTTAGATTTTCTCCACTCACCTTCTCACCCCTTTAGCACCCACAAACTCCGTTTTACGTTCTTCCCATTTCCTTTCATGCCACATGTGTGATTTTCCCTTCATGCCCCTTCCTCTTTTTTATCTCCTTTTTTGATCCCTTAGACAATTTCACTTGTACTTTCATATCACATATACATGTACAACTTTATGTAGTTTTACAAAATATAGGCACCACAAATGAGAGAAAACATATATTTGTGTGAGATATACTCAATCCGCCCATTGTATTTTCTAGTTGCTTCAATTTTCTTGCAAATGGTTTATCTTTGAGCAGTCATAGCTGCCCATGCTATGGACAAATTGTCATTGGTTAGTAAATATAGGAAGAACAGATGTGAAGAAAGGGGGACTAGATGTGAGTGTAGAGCATGAATGTAAACTGGTCTGTTAGAATCTCTGGGAATTCTAGACCTTACAGGTGTTGGTCATTCATTTGGGCAGTTCTTCCTTGACATCAAGCTTCAAATTCTGCTATAACCTCCAGGCTGAACTTTGGGAGATGGGGTTATAGATCTTGGTCCAGGGAGAAGCCAGTTCTTCATACACAGAGACTTCACAAGAGTCACAGATGCTCCGCACACATCTGGGAATGTGCAGGCTCTGCCTAGGGCAATGACTTGTAAGGTTGAGTCATAGATGCCTCTCTGGTCTTCACCTTGGAGTTCAGCTGTTAGCCCTGGCCCTACCATATTTTTCCTAGTCTCCATCTGGACCCTGAATCTATGTACCCGGGTAGATTCTGCTTCCAATCAAGTTTCGATTTGACTGAATATTGCATAGTTCTGATTTTTTTTTTCTCTCTGCATACTTGAGTCACTCTGCTGGCCAGTTTTAAGCCTATATTCCCATGACATTTCCTCTGCATTTCACCACATTGCAATTCACAGAGAGTCTCAGCAGTAGTCTTTTTAAAAATGTCATCCCACAGCTTCTGCAGTCAACTCTAGTGCCTCAAAGAGGTGGTTCTCTGGAGTCTCTTCTCCCTCTCCCCATGCCACCTTGCTCCTTTTTCTGGCTCCCTCTATTTTTATTTTCATCTCTGTTTGTTAAAAATACCTGTTCCTGAAAGTTTTGGAGGGAGGAAAGTGTAAAAGTGTGAATTTTATGAGCCCATGTGTCATAAGTTGCAGCTCTTGTTGTTTGGGATCCTCCTGGGGACAGGGAGCTCCTCAAACTGAGCTGACCCCTCCTGGACAGGCTGAACTTTCTCTCCTGCATTTTTTAAATGTTAAAACCTTCTTTCTGGGAGTTTTTATTTAAAATTAGTACCTCCAGCCTTTCTATAGTTTATGGAAAATAAGCTTCCTCTTGGTCCTTACCCCACCCACCCCAGCCCTGTTCTCCCTTACTTTTCTTGGCTGTGTTTATCTTCTTCTTCTTTTTTTTTTTTTTTAAGATTTTTTTTTATGTGTATGAGTACGCTGTGGTTGTCTTCAGACACACCAGAAGAGGGCATCAGATCTCATTACAGATGGTTGTGAGCCACCATGTGGTTGCTGGGAATTGAACTCAGAACCTCTGGAAGAGCAGTCAATGGTCTTAAGCGCTGAGCCATCTCTCCAGCCCCCCCGCCATGTTTATCTTGATCCATCAGGAGCACAAAGCCTTCCTTCCAGTTGATGAAAGTGTACCAGAAGGCTGCAATCACATGGCTCATCTTGTTTTACCCTTTAGGTTTAACCTGAGCTCTTGACTATTGACTTGCATTTGGTTGTGCTCTGTTTGCTGTTTGGGAGTCACTTGACTATTAAGATATTTGGAAAATTATTTCTTCTAGTTTTTGAGATTATAATAGAATGACATCATTTCCCCCTTCACTTCCCTTCCTCCATAACCTCCCATATACCTTTCCTTGCTGTCTTTCAAATTCATGGTCTGTTGTTTTCATTAATTACTGTTAGTCTGTTTTACACACACACACACACACACACACACACACACACACACACACACCCTAAATACATAAGTACTGTCTGCTCAGTCTGTATAATGTTACTTGTATGTATGTTTTCAGGGCTGAGCATTTGGTCTTAGATAAATAAGTAGAGTGCTATTCCCTGCAGAACTCTATTTCTATGGCTCTCAGCATTCTTTCCTTGCTTGTAGTTTTTTGTGTAGGATTAAGGTCTCCGGTGCTGCACCTATATCCATGTTAGCATGTCTATGGTTTTTGTCCTTGTTGAGCTCATGTTTAGAGAGTCATATTGGTGAGACTTTATAGGTATAGTTTCTGATATTACCAGGAGACATAATCTCATAACAAACTCCCTATTGCTCAGATTTTTATAATCTTTCCACCTCTTATCCCACAATGATTCTTGAGCCTTAGTTGCTGGAATTGTATTTTACATATATCAGTTGGGACTGTGTTCCACAGCTCTGCATTTTGATTGGTTGTGATATTTTTTTTTGTAATGGCCTCTCTCTATAGCAAAGAGTAGTGTCCTTGGTGAAAAAACTGTTCTTTACTGTTTCCTGCTTTATTTTCATATTAAAGCTAGAGTATCACTCACTTCTTTCAATAGCTGCTATCCAGCTTTCCTCAGTTTATTCCCAGGAGGTTATAGCTGGTCCTGTGGGTTCTCTCCCATCTTCTGGAAGTCCAAATGCTTCTTGTAAAAAAAATCCCCCTTTTTTTCTATCTTGTCCAGGTTAGTCTATAACTTACAGCTTCAAGTGGTCCTGGTTCAGCCTCCCGAGGAGCTGGATAAATGGTCCATATGACAGTACCGGGAGAAATCATGCACTTTGATCTGCATCAATCTTCCTACTCCAACCTTTAAAAAAATATTTATCATTAATTACTATGTTTCACCTTGAACGAAACCTAACTAAAAATGTATCAAAGACCTTAATGTAAGATCTGTAACTCTGAAATCACAAGAAAAAATTTAGGGAAAACACTTTAAGGTATAAGCACAGATAGTCACTTTTTGGATGTGACCTCCAAGGTAAAGAACACAATAATAAAAGTTGACAAATGTGATTAAACCAAGCTAAATATCTTCTATAGTGCCAAAGAAACAATCAAGAAAATGAATAGACACTGCATAGAATAAAAGATTTCCTACTATTCATCTAACAGAATATATATAGAATTTAAAAAGTTGACAAAATACAGTCATCCAATTAAATATGGGCAAATGACCTAAAAAGGCACTTATTCAAAGAAACACAGATGACCTACAAATACATGAAATAATGCTCAATATAATTAGCCATCAGGGAGATAAAAATCAAAACCACACTAAGTAAACAATAAATTGGAATGGCTCTGATTTAAAAAAAAAGCAAACGATACACTGAAGAGAAGTTAGAGAGAAATGAACTCTTAAACAACAGAGTCTAAATCAGTAGACATATGTAACAATAGGAACTAGCCTAGGAAAACTGGAAGTAAATGTGCTGTATAATATTACTCTCCCATTTGATAGCCAAAGGAAACCAGTACACCAAAGTGGTATCTCCATAATCTTGTTTATTAGACCACTATTCACAATATCTAAGATGTAGCTTCACCCTAGTTGTCTGTTCTACTTTCATTCTGTTGTTGTGATGAAACATTCTGACCAAAAGTATCATAGAGGAGGAAAGGAAAGGGTTTATTTACCTTATATTTCTACATCACAGTCCATCATTGTGGGAACTCAAGGCAGGAATTCAAGCAGGAACTTGAAGCAAAAACATAGTGGTAATGCTAGTTCACTCAAGCTAATGCTCAATTAGCTGTTATACACAGGTCAAGACCCAGAGGAGGTGCTACCCATGGTGAACTGGGCCCTCTTCAATCAACAATCAAGACAATCACTTACAGACATGCCCACAGGTCACTCTGGCTTCATAGTTAACTATAAGGGTACTTATCAATAAATTAATGAATAAAAATATGGAATGTATAAACAATGGACTATTATTCAACCATTAAAGAGAGTGAAACTTGTCATTTTAGCAAAATGTATGGAACTGAGTGTGAGCATATTAAGTTAAACAAGAACTATGTCTTCTTTCTCACACATAGACGCTGTGAAATCTAACCTAAAAGTCAAAAATGTGCTTACTGGGTATTGAGTAGGAAATTGGAAAGGTTAGAAAAATGAAGGCTGGATTTGGTTACCTCATATTTTATAAATGTTTGTGAATATCACACTGAATTCCATTAATATGTACGTTAATATGATAATAAAGAAAATATAACTCAGTGATAATTTCACAAATGAAATTCAGGTAAAATGCAAAATATATATTTCCTGGAAATTTGACATAAAATATTTTCTAATTACTGGTAAATAAATATAAAACCAATGATCTATTTTAGAAAATAATAAAATGTCAAACTACTCATACTTTTATTTGGTTATAAAGCTATAATGATGACTATGTTTTTCTAGATGCTATTGGTAAATAGTAGTAAGTAGATAATCAATATTCTCTGATAGGCCATCCTGAATTGTAAGGCACAGACATTTATGTGTGCAGGCATATCAGTCCATAATATGTATCCTCACAAGAGATCCCAAACCCACTAAAAGGAGGAGGAAAATGATTCCTTCTCATTAACTGGATTTTCAATTTGTTTTTCCTGTTTTTCATCTCATTTAGATTTCTGAAATTGTTACCCACAATTGGATAACATAATAAATATGACCCATAAATTTTTTTACAACCTCTATATTAATGTGATGTTTATAGAGCTGGGTACAACCCCAACTCGGTATTTCCCTGAGAGCTCAGAAATATAGAAAACAAGTGCTACTAAACACCACCAAGAGTTGTGATCTCTCCATATTGATAGACCTATTCTCTTGAAAAAATCACTTCCATTCAAATTTACACATAGTAAATAGTTATAATGGACCACAGTTTTGTGGGTAATTGTAATTTTATTGCATCTAAATATTGCATACTGCTAGAAGCAGATGTTACCAGGGTGCTCATTTTATTACTAAAGAAGCCAAGGTTCTGAAAGCCAAGGAAGATAACAACTTGCCTAAAGTATCACAAGTAGTTAATAGGAAGGTCAGGAATTGAAGCATTGATTCTGACTCCAAGTTTAGATATGATACCTGAGGAAAAAAGTCAACTGGAAGAGTAGACAATCAATTGAAGATATAACCTCAAAACTCATTTATCTTTTAAAATTAGTATGACTTGCATATAAATTTATTGAGCCAACATCCTGATCTCCCCTTAATCATTGCCATTTAATTCTAAAAGTTCTCTTCATGGACTGTGACAGTATTTGGTGAAGGAGATACAGATTATATAGCATATTTATCTCTATCTCTATCTATCTATCTATCTATCTATCTATCTATCTATCTATCTATCTATCTAATATCATTGTTCACTCAGTAGGCTTAGTTAATATGGACAACTCTAGATAGCTCTATCCCAGACTCTGTGTCCTCCTCCTATTCCCAGCAAGTAGGAGTTAAGATGATGATAGCAAAATCTATTATTTCATATTGAAAGAGAAGGGGCAGGGGGAAATCCTATGAACAGTAAAACAGTGATTGCTTTTCCAGGAAAGTGGCAAACCACTTGCCCTTAGGATAACTTGATGTGGTCATAAACTCTGTAAGATATGACATCATTTCAGTAACTTTTGTAGCCTGAGACTACAGTTTACTATTATTGACCTTAAAGCTAATAACTGTTTCTTTACTTTAATAAAAAAAAAAATCCACTTCAGAATAATTACAGGAGTTGTCTTCACTTATGAAAAGCATTCATTGGATGATAAGGCTCCCAATTTCAGTTTCTGTTTCCACCTTGATGTAAACACTGTATCTTTTCATCTTATATAATCATATCTGACATTAAAGAGTACTATCAAAGGTAGAGAAAAGGGAAAAGATTCTGAAGCCTATTTATCTTAAGCCAGTTTCCTTCATAGACATAAAGGAACACTCATTTCCAAGGAGGTCAATGTTAGGGTGATATGAGAGGTAGGAATGAATCTCTGTACAATATCTAGTGATGATAATATCCTTTATGTTTTATTTAACACGAGTTTCTGATGCTGTAAGAAAAATGTTTCATCAGAATGTTTCCAGTGTCTAAAATGACTATAATTGTCCAATTTAACCTTCCATCTCTGATACAATAGATAAGTGGATTCATTTCTCCTTAGTACCAGATTGATCTCCAGAACTTACACAGAATGAGCCAACTCCTGAAAATTGTCATTTGACCTTCATATATACTGTGGCAAACCCTCATTCACAATAAATAAATAAATGTATATGAATCCTGGATTTTTCACGCTTCTTTTCTCCTCATATACATGATGGATTTACTTCATTAATATACCCCCCAAATGCTAGCTGGGATTCAGCAACCAATCAAAAGTTAAAAATTGAATCTAATTTTTACATGGGTACGACTTAAGGCACCATACTTTCTGACGGAAATTCCCCTCTGGTTGTGAGCCTATGAAATCAAAGCAATATATTTCAAAAAATAAATTGTGAGATAGGCATAGAATAAGCATTCTATTCTAAAAGTAAAAACAAAAAAGCACAAATGATCCTATAGATTTTATATTCAAAAGAGCAGACAACAGGATATGACATCATATCCTGACTCTTCAACACACTGGTGTCAGAAAAGGGACTAAGGCTTTACTGGGCACAGACTATTCAGTAACTCCCATGAGGTTGTCTCTTGTGGTTGAAGCTCTCCCAGGCTGAATTTGCATACTGGTAATGTTCTGATATCATGATATGGAGATACAGTGACCTGGCATGGTATGATAAAGGTAGAAAGGAGAGGATGAAAGGGGAAGAAGAGGTCTAAAAAGAGGTGAGACAAGAGAGGATAATGAGGTATATGTGTCAGGAAAGCAGAAATAGGGGTCACTGGGGAGAAGAAGAGGATCAGTAAGATAGACAGATAGGAGAAAAGAAAGGGGAAAGGAGATTCATGATAGCTAAGTATGTATGAAAATGTCATAAAGAAATCTATTTTATATGCTAACCAGCAAATTTAAAAGGGATTTTAAAATGCAAGAGTTTGGTCCTATTTATCTAGGAGAATGTTTATTACAACTTACAAGTATACAAGAATACGTACAAACATATGTACAAACATATAGAGTAACAAACATTCTCTTTTTTTATAATAAATTATTTGCATTTCAAATGGTTCCCCCTTTCCAGATCTCCCCTTTGGAACCTCCCCATTTCCTTCCCCCTCCCCCTGCCTCTATGGGGGTATTCCCCCACCCACCCACCCACCCACTCTCCTCTCCCTTCCTTGGCATTCTCCTACACTGGGGGATCTAACACCCTCAGGCCCAAGGGCCTCTCCTCCCCCTCATGGATAACAAGACCCTCACCTGCCGCATTTGTGGCCAGCACCATGGGTCCCTCCATGTGTATTCTTTGGTTGGTGGATCAGTCTCCAAGAGGATCGGGGGGGGGGGAGGTCAGGCCAGTTGCCACTGTTGCTACCTCCCTGGGGCTGCAAACTCCCTCAGCTCCTTCAGTCACTTCTCCAAGTCCTCCATCAGGGACCTCACACTCAGCCTTACAGTTGCTGTGAAGTGATTCTTGGGTATTCCAAACTTTTGGGCTAATAACCACTTATCAGTGAGTACATACCGTGTTCATTCTTTTGTGACTGTGTTATCTCACTCAGGATGATATTTCAAGATCCATCCATTTGCCTGTGAATTTCATGAAGTCATTGTTTTTAATAGCTGAGTAGTATTCCATTGTATAAATGTACCACATTTTCTGTATCCATTCCTCTGTGGAGGGACATCTGGGTTGTTTCCAGCTTCTGGGTATTATAAATATGGCTGCTATGAACATAGTGGAACATGTGTCTTTATTACGTGTTGGAGCATCTTCTGGGCCCAGGAGTGGTATAACTGGGTCCTCAAGTAGTATTATGTTCATTTTTCTGAGGGTCTGCCAAACTGATTTCCAGAGAGGTTGTATCAGCTTGCAATCCCACCAGCAATGGAGGTGTGTTCCTCTTTCTCCACATCCTCACCAACATCTGCTGTCCCCTGAGTTTTTGATCTTAGCCATTCTGACTGGTGTGAGGTGGAATCTCAGGGCTGTTTTGATTTGTATTTCCCGATGACTAAGGATGTTGAACATTTCTTTAGGTGTTTCTCAGCCCTACGAGATTCCTCAGTTGAGAATTCTCTGTGTAATTCTGTTCCCCATTTTTGATAGGGTTTTTTGTATCTCTGGAGTCTAGCTTCTTGAGTTCTTTGTATACATTGGGTAGGATTGGTAAAGATCTTTTCCCAATCTGTAGGTTGCCATTTTGTCCTATTTGCAGTTTCCTTTGCCATACAGAAGCTTTGTAATTTCATGAGGTCTCATTTGTCGATTCTTGATCTTAGAACACAAGCCATTGGTGTTCTTTTCAGGAACTTTCCCCCTGTGCCCATGTGTTCGAGACTTTTACCCATTTTCTCATCAACTAGATTCAGTATATCTGGTTTTATGTGGGGCCCTTGATCCACTTGGGCTTGAGCTTTGTACAGGGAGATAGGAATGGATCAATTCACATTCTTTTACATGTAGACCGCCAGTTGAACCAGCACCATTTGTTGAAAAGGCTGTCTTTTTCCCACTGGATAGTTTTAGCTCCTTTGTCAAATACCAAGTGACCTTAAGTGTGTGGGTTCATTTATGGGTCTTCAATTCTATTACATTGATTTACCTGCCTTTCACTGTTCCAATACCATGCAGTTTTTATCACTACTGCTCTGTAGTACAGCTTGAGGTCAGGGAGGCTGATTCCCCCAGAAGTCCTTTTATTGTTGAGAATAAGTTTTTGCTATCCTGGGTTTCTGTTATTCAATATGAATTTGAGAATTGCTCTTTCTAAGTCTAAGAAGAATTGAGTTGGAATGGGGATTGCATTGAATCTGCAGATTGCTTTCGGCAAGATGGCCATTTTTACTATATTAATCCTGCCTACCATCCATGAGCATGGGAGATGTTTCCATCTACTTAGGTCTTCTTCGATTTCTTTCTTTAGAGACTGGAAGTTCTTGTCATACAGATCTTTCACTTGTTTGGTTAGAGTCAAACCAAGATATTTTATATTGTTTGTGACTATTGTGAATGCTGTCATTTCCCTAATTTCTTTCTCAGCCTGTTTATCTTTCGAGTATAGGAAGGCTACTGATTTGCTTGAGTTAATTTTGTACCCAGACACTTTGCTGAAGGTGTTTATGAGTTGTAGCAGATCTCTGGTGGAGTTTTTTTGGGTCACTTAAGTATACCATCATATCATCTGCAAATAGTGATATTTTGATTTCTTCCTTTCCAGTTTGATTCCCTTTGACCTCCTTTTGTTGTCTAATTGCTCTAGCTAGAACTTCAAGTACTATATTGAATATATAGGGAGAGAGAGGGCAGCTTTGCCTAGCCCCTGATATTAGTGGGATTGCTTCAAGTTTCTCTCCATTTCGTTTGATGTTGGCCATTGGTTTGCTGTATATTTCTTTTACTATTTTTAGGTATGGTCCTTGAATTCCTGATCTTTCCAAGACTTTTATCATGAAGGGATGTTGAATTTTGTCAAATGCTTTTTCAGCATCTAACAAAATGACCATGTGGTTTTTTTCTTTGAGTTTGTTTATGTAGTGGATTACATTGATGGATTACCAGGTATTGAACAATCCCTGCATCCCTGGGATGAAGCTTACTTGATCATGGTGAATGATCGTTTTGATGTGTTCTTGGATTCAGTTTGCAAGAATTTTATTGAGTATTTTTACATCGATATTCATACGAGAAATTGGTCTGAAGTTTTCTTTTATTGTTGGGTCGTTGTGAGGTTTTGGTATCAGTGTAACTGTGGCCTCATAGAATGAATTGGGTAGTGTTCCTTCTGTTTCTACTTTGTGGAATAGATTGAAGAGTATGGTATTAGGTCTTCTTTGAAGGTCTGATAGAATTCTGCACTGAACCTATCTGGTCCTGGGCTTTTTTTGGTTGGGAGACTTTTAATGACTGCTTCTATTTCTTTAGGGGTTATGGGACTGTCTAGATGGTTTATCTGATCCTGATTTAACTTTGGTATTTGGTATCTGTCTAGAAACTTGTCCATTTCCTCCAGATTTTCCAATTTTGTTGCGCATAGGCTTTTGTATTAGGATGTAATGATTTTTTGAATTTCCTCAGAATATCTTTTTATATCTCCCTTTTCATTTCTAATTTTGTTAATTTGGATACTGTGTCTGTGCCCTCTGGTTAGTCTGCCTAAGGGTTTGTCTATCTTGTTGATTTTCTCAAGGAACCAGCTCCTGGTTTTGTTGATTCTTTGTATAGTTCTTTTTGTTTCTACTTGGTTGATTTCAGCTATTAATTTGATTATTTCCTGCCTTCTACTCCTCTTGGGTGTATTAGCTTCTTTTTGTTCTAGAGCTTTCAGGTGTGCTGTTAAGCCGCTAGTATATGATCTCTCCAGTTTCTTTTTGGAGGCATTCAGAGCTATGAGTTTTCCTCTTAACACTGCTTTCATTGTGTCCCATAGGTTTGGGTATGTTGTACTTTCATTTTCATTAAATTCTAGGAAGTCTTTAATTTCTTTCTTTATTTCTTCCTTGATGAAGTTATCATTGAGTAGAACGTTGTTTTGCTTCCATGTGTATGTGGGCTTTCTGTTGTTGTTGCCATTGAAGACCAGCCTTATTATGTAGTGATCTGATAGGAGGCATGGGATTATTTCAATCTTCTTATATCTGTTGAGGTTTGTTTTGTGACCAATTATATGATCAATTTTGGAGAAGGTACCGTGAAGTGCTGAGAAAAAGGTATATTTTTTTGATTTAGGATGAAATTTCTATCGATATCTGTTAAATCCATTTGGTTCATAACATCTGTTAGTTTCACTGTGTCTCTGTTTAGTTTGTGTTTCCAGGTTTTGTCCATTGATGATAGTGGGGTGTTGAAATCTCCTACTATTATTCTGTGAGGTGCAATGTGTGCTTTTAGCTTTAGTAAAGTTTCTTTTATGAATGTGGGAGTCCTTGCATTGGGGCATAGATGTTCAGAATTGAGAGTTCTTCTTCATAGATTTTTCCTTTGATGGGTATAAAGTGTCCTTCCTTATCATTTTTGATGACTTGGTTGAAAGTCGATTTTATCCGATATTAGAATGGCTACTCCAGCCTGTTTCCTGGGGCCATTTTCCTGGAAAATTGTTTTCCAGCCCTTTACACTGATGTAGTGGTTGTCTTTAATGTGGAGGTTCATTTCCTGGATGCAGCAAAATGCTGGGTCCTGTTTATGGATCCAGTCTATCAGTATGTCTTTTTATTGGGGAATTGAGTCTGTTGATGTTAAGAGATATTAAAGAATAGTGATTGTTGCTTCCTGTTATTTCCGATGTTATTTATATGTTTGTGTGGAGTTTGTTGAATGATTACTTTCTTACTTTTTCTTGGATGTAGTTTCCCTCCTTGAGTTGGCGTTTTCCATCTATTATTCTTTGTAGGGCTGGGTTTGTGGAAACATGCTGTGCAAATTTGGATTTGTCATAGAATATTTTGGTTTCACCATCTATGATTATTGAGAATTTTTCTGGGTATAGCAGCCTGGGCTGGTACTTGTGTTCTCTTAGAGTCTGTATGATATCTGCCCAGGATCTTCTTGCTTTCATAGTCTCTGGTGAGAAGTCTGGTGAAATTCTGGTAGGTCTGCCTTTATATGTTACTTGACCTTTTTCTCTTACTGCTTTTAATATTCTTTACTTAATTTGTGTATTTGGTGTTTTGACCACAATGTGACAGGAGGAATTTCTTTTCTGGTCCAGTTTATTTGGCGTTCTGTAGGCTTCTTGTATATTTATGTTCATCTCTTTCTTTAGGTCAGGGACGTTTTCTTCTATAATTTTGTTGAAGATGTTTACTGGTCCTTTAATTTGGGAATCTTCACTCTTTTCTTTACCCATTATCCTCAGGTTTTGTCTTCTCATTTTATCCTGGATATCCTCGATGTTTTGGGTTAGGAGCTTTTTGCATTTTGTGTTTTCTTTGTCTGTTGTGTCCATGTTTTCTATGGTATCTTCCACACCTGAGATTCTCTCTTCCATCTCTTGTATTCTGTTGGTGATGCTTGCATCTACAACTCCTGATCTCTTTCCTAGGTTTTCTAACTCCAGGGTTGTCTCCCTTTGTGATTTCTATATTGTTTCTATTTCTGTTTTTAATTCCTGGATGTTTTTGTTCATTTGCTTGATTTTGTTTTCCTGTAATTCTTTAAGGGATTCTTTTGTGTGTCCTCTTTAAGGGCTTCCAGTTGTTTACCTGTGTTTTCTTGTATTTCTTTAAGTGAGTTATTTATTTTCTTCTTATAATCTTCTATCATCATCATGAGATGTGATTTTAAGTCTGAGTCTTCCTTTTCTGGGGTGTTGGGGTATCCAGGGCTTGTTGTGGTGGGAGAGCTGGGTTCTGATGATGCCAAGTAGCCTTGGTTTTCTATTCCTTACGTTCTTGCCCTTGCCTTTAGCCATCTGGTTATCTCTGGTGTTAGTTGGTCTTACTCTCTCTGACTGTGGCTTGTCTTTCCTGCAAGCTTTGGTGTCAGTACTCTTTGAAGACCAGTTCTCTCTGAGACGAATTTGCATTTAGAGAGCTGTGGTATAGGGTCAGCTCTGGGGTTCAGACAGAAAGAAGAAGGATCTAGTTCTCAGCTGTCCCTTGTTTCCTGTGTCCTGATGGCTCTGCAAGGGTCCCTCTTGATCCAGTGAATTTGAACAGAAGTGGTGGTCTTGCCTGTGTTTGATGGTGTGTAGGCACTACTGGGATACTAGCTCTCTCCGTCCACTATTTGAATATGGAGCCCTGTGTCACAGCATCTGATCCCTGGCCACTGAAGGAAACCAGAAGACCACTCCTCAGTCCCTGTATCCTGGGGATTCCAGGTGGGTCCCTCTGAGCAGACAGGCTTGCCCACACTTCTAGGACTCTAGCTTTCTCCCAGCACTATTTGGTTATAGAGCCTTGGTGGCCCAGGCAGAATTCTTCAGCCACAGATAGAAACCAGAAGTTTCCTTCCCCTGGCTGTTCCTCAGTTCCTGTGTCCCAAGGATTATGGACGAGTCCTGCTTAGCAGTGTTGCTCATATTACCCCCACTCAAGGTCTTTTCCACACTTCTGGGAAGTTAGCTTTTTCCCAGAGCTATTTGGCTATGGAGCCCTGGTGGCCCAGAGAGAGGTCTCCACCGAGAGATGGAAACTGGAATCCGAATACATTCTTAAATTATTTTCAGTATTCAACTATTAAAAGTACTGTTGTTATTATTATTCTTAGCATAGTGTGAAATAAAGCAAAAAAAAAAATCAGTGGATGGCACAAATTCCCAAAGCACAATAAAAATAATCACTCATGATATTAAGAATTTGGAATATAAACATCATATACATATACTACATATGCATTTAAAAATTCTGAGATTATACTTTGACTGGAACACTTCTGCTCTTTCCCTTTCCTCCTTCATAACCTCATATATAACCTTCTACACTCTAGAACCAGGAAAGTCTCAACACGCATAAGCAAAGAAGAACAAGTGGGAGGGCCTGGTGATATATCTCAGTGGTTAAAGGTGCTTGCTGATGACCTGAGTTCAATCTGTGGCATGCATGCATGCACACATTCATTCACAGGCACACAAACATGTGCATGCACAAATATAATATAAAATAAAAAGGTATACCAATCATATAATATAAAATAAAAAGGTATACTAATCAAAACATGAGGCAAATAATAGATTATCTCATAAGGACTTTAAAAAAATTTATCATAATGAGTCACTGAGCAATGATATAAAAGTGAATGCAAAGAAAATAATGAGACAGATTTATATAAAGGAAATAGAAAACAAGTAAAGACATGAAATTATATATAAATACCAAGTTTCAGAACTCAAAGTCACAACCAAAATGAAAAGCCAGAGTAACTAGAAATGTCAGAAGAGGGTATTAATGAATTTAGGACAATAGAAATTGAATAGGCTGAACAACACAGAAAAAATAGTTAGAGGATGGAGATGCCCTAAGGGACTTGTGGAACATAAGAGAAGATGTGACATTTGGATCATTGATGTCTCAGTTGAGGAGAAAAAATGTGGTGGTTTTGGAATTAGTGTTCTAATAAGCACATATAAAAGACAAACAATTGAGATATTTTATTTATAAGCTATATGCCTAGATTGAGCAGATCTAGGGTTATTCTAACTTATTCCCCAGCTATAAAGTCCTTTGCCACTTGCTGTTTCTTCTGGCCATGTGGTTCTGGTCCATTGAGGCTTCACTCTCTGTCTGTCTTTTTCTCTCTCCTATTTGCCACCTCCTCTCAAACTTCCAGTAACCCACCTTACTCCCCTCACTGCCCAATCACAAGCTCTAGCCTTTCATTGACCAGTTAAGTTAGGGAGAAGGTTCACATGGCATCACTTGAGTAAGAGAGTATCTGGTCATCAGGAGAAACCACATCTTGAGGAACCAGTTTTAGCTATAATATACAAGCAGCATCAAACTGACCCACTACAATGTGGAGCTAAAGTAATGTTCAAAGACATAGTGGCAAAAAATTTCCCAAGATTTGGCAAAAAAAAAAAAAATCCTATAAAACACCAACTAAATTTGAAGCAGGGCAGATACAAAGAACTTCATGCTGAGACACATAATAATCAGTGTTGAAAATTTAAGATGAACAAATTTTAAAAAGCAACAAGAGAGAAATGGCACTTTACTTAGAGGGGATAATGACTCAGATGACCACAGATTTTCCATTAGAATCTCTGAAGGTCACAAGGAAGTACATATCTTTGCATGTGCTGCATGCTAAGAACAATAAATGTCCTTCAATAGTGTGCAGAGAGTGAGAGACTTTGGAGCACTCAGCCCTAATGATGTCTTCATCAAACTCCTACCCTTAAGGCTCAGAGATGTATTTGGAAGAGAAGGCAAGAAGATTGTAAGAGCCAGAGGTGATAGGTAACTATAAGTCAACAGCATCTATCAGATACAACAGGACTGATACACATGAAACACACAGAGACTGTGATAGCACATGCAAGACCTATACAAGTGATAGCACACACAAGACCTGTACAGGTTCAAAGCAGACAATGTCCCAGCACTGAGAAGCGGAAGTGGACAGAAAGTCCCACCCCTAATCAAGGAGCTATTTAGAATTGATACCTGCTCGAAAAGGAAACTCAGTTTTCTCCTATGGAGTGTCACTGAGTTTATCAACCACAGTCCAGTGTGGAACCCATGTCCATCATGCCCAGGACTAGTTTGTAGATACAAATCTGGCTCCATGCTTCTTGTTTTGCTATTTTTTCTGCCTTATTGAGTTTTGACATTTGCCTTTCTTTTTATGTTAGCATTTTGGAGAAAGAGAGGGGGGAGAAAGGAAGAGGAAGGGAGAGGGAAAGAGAGAGGGAGAGAGAGGAGAAGATGGCAGTGTTGGAAGTTGTGTGGTTATAGAGGTAGGGAGGATCTGGAAGGAGTTGAGGTAGGGGAAAGAATATCATCAAAACCCATTATAATATAAAATTAAAAAAATACAACACACTATAGATGTTCTTCAGGAAAAGAAAGAGAAATCTTGGCAATGTCAAATGAAGGAAATTAAAGAGTTTGCCACCAGTTGGGCAATCTTAAAAGAATGGCTAAAGACAACTAAGTAAACAGCAAGCGAATTAGAGAAGAAAGAACTTGGAACATGAAAAGGGAAGAAACTACAATTGAAAGAATGAAGTTTTGTGTAAATCTGTTAGGAGATTTTTCAAATCACATTTAATGGTTGAAGCACAGCTCATAGTCATATGTACTTCATTAAAGTATGTGATAAATGAAGAGAGTGAAAATACTTGACTAAATGAAGGATTTTTAGACTTCAAACTGGTGAAATTTACAAGCTGACACATGCAGATATTACATTTGGACAAATAATATATAAGAGATAGACTGAAAAAAATAGCAACCAACTACAATTCTGACATAAACATGAGTTTTATAGACTCACGTGAAGTTGGTGGGATTTGTTTTAAAACACCTAGCAATTAGATCTAGAATATAGTTTAATGGTGATGTTACCTAGCATGTCTCTGGATTCAACCCATTGTAATGAAAACAAGTTCTTAAAAATTCTCTGGAGATGATCGTAAGGATACATGGCAAATTAAGATATTTTTTCATAAGGAAAAAATAGGAAAACTTTGTAAGAATGATATGTATTTGTGGTATTTCTATTGTATCTCTGTCGTAGCTCTCAGGACAATGCAATGTATATATGGATTGTTCTCAAAGGCACAGTCATTAAAGTCTCTGTGTCTCCATTGGGAAGTGGTCGAACCTTTATGAGATGGACTATAGTGGAAAGAATCTAGGTCATTTGTAGCATGCTCTGTAATGGGATATTGAGGACCTGCTCCCTTCCTTTACCTCTTCTGTGCTTCCTTGCCATCATGATATGAGTAGCTTCCTCTGTGTTTGAGCACAGGCACCCCATCTCTCAGTCTCTCAGGCCACTGTGAAATAGAACAGTAGCTTCTGCCACCACATTCTCATCTTCCATGTGGTACTCCACCTGCTCCCCTACTTCACCACACACTGCTTCCTTACAGGCTCAAAACAGCAGCACCATGAAAGCATGGGATAAAACAACATATCAAAGCAAAAGTGTTCATTCTTCAAAGTTAACTACGTGGGGTATTTTGCAACTGTGTCAGAAGTCTGACAAATACTGAAGACTGCAGTATCTTTGTGAGGAGGGGAATGGTATAAACATTTCCTGTTTTGCTTCCAGCTACCTGTTAGTGAAGTTAAATTCAGGACAGGTGTGGTCAAGTGGTAGATGCTCCACTCCTTACATCCCATGGGATAGAGACTCTCCCTTGAGCAGAATATACTGAGAAAGCTGGGACTTCTAATCACTTATGTTCAAGTTCATTCCTTAGGTAGAAGGCCTGGAACAGAAGAGAGTGAATAAATAGACCAGAGGGCAAACAGCAATAACAAAAATAAACAAAGCATAGAAAACATCTCATCACAGAGGCTGTAGTGTGTCACAGTGTGTCCCACAGTCTATCTCTCTGTTGACACATCTTCACTTGCAAATATTTATTGTACTGAGTCATTGGTCTGGTTTGAGATCTCTGGCTTCTGTGACACCATCAATATTGGATCCTCATCAAGACTTATCCTGGTTATCCTGTTGTTTTCCTGTGTCATGGAGATCCTGCAGCTTTGGATCAGTGGCACTCATCCTTTCAAACATCCTAATCATTCAGCAGATAATATCGATTTTGGTGTGGGCCAGCTCAGAGCCCTGGATCTGTTCCTAGGTGGTAAGTAGCATTGCTGGTTAGCCTACTGGCTCTCCCTTAGCTGCACCACCAGGGTGAGCTCTCCTGTACAGCTCTGGCTAGGCCACCAATGCCACCATCAGCAAGAGGCAGGGTCAGCATTCCTGCTTTAATGCCTTTGGTGCTGGCTCATCTGCTCTCATACCCTGGGGGTTAGCTTACCAGCACCCACACCTACAGAGCCAGCTCTACTGTGCTGCCCAGTGGGGTCAGAGGCCCACTCTCCCAAGTGCTGTAGCCTGTGAGAGTCTGGGCCAGTACTCCTGCTCTCACACCCTCAGGGCTGGCGCACTCATGCCTTCATCATTAGGGACAGCTTCACTGCGTTGCCTGTTCTCCTGAATGCTTTAGGCAATGAGAGGGCAGGACTAGTTCTCCTGCCTGTTGCAGGTGGTGAGGGTTGAGGGGTGAAGGGAAGGACCTCACAACAGACTAGTGCTTGGGACAACTCTCCCTCACTCTTGTCCTCAGGGCTGGCTTACCTGGGGGCCCCCCAACCAGGTCTAGCGCTACTATGCTGCCCAAGAAAGGTACAGGCCTCTCCTTTCCCTAAGTACTCTTCCACCAGGACTGTATCTTCAATATCTTCCCACCTGTGCTTCCACCACCAGGGTCTGTTCTGCTGTGCTGTTCAGGTAAGGTACAGGGTTCACTCTCCTAAGTGCTGCAGTTGGTGACAGACAGGACTAGCTCTCTTGAACTTGTGACCTTGTAGGCAGCGTTCCTGATTGCTGGAGGTGGTAAGGGGTTGGATGTGCATCACCTCTGCATCTAAGCTACTCCACAGCAGATGAGTGGCAGGGTCAGATCTCCCATACTTATGCTCTTGGGACCAGCTCACCCACACCCTCACCATCAGGAACAGCTCTACTGTGCTGCCTGGGCAAGGCACAGGGCCTTGCTCTCCCAAGTGCTACCACCGGTGAGAGATGGGGCCAGCTCTTTAGAGAGCTGTATCTAGTGATGGGCAGGGCCAGTTCTGCACAGCCCCTGGACACCCATTTGCTCCTGGCTGTCCTGAACAGGAACATCCCCATGATCTCTAGTGGTAATATGAGCCATGAACATCCACACTGACCCCTGGCACTGAGTAGTCTCAGACTCAGACATGGCTATCAGTGGCAGCTTGGGCTAGGACCTCATCATAGCCCCAGGTAGCAGGGCAGACCACTAACAACAGGATGCTCCTCTTCACCCTCACATATCCAGTTCCATCTTTCTTCATAATGCTGTTCCATTTTTCCTTCTCTCCCACCTGATCACCACATACTCCCACATGTATGCTGTAGGCTGGGCAAGTGGCTGGCAGGCCCCTGGGTAACATCCTCTATTCATGCTATGTGGCATGTCAGAAATGGGGTATCTATGGCCTACCTGTGTCATGCACTGGAGGGCAGGTCCATGGGTGGCATGGTGGTCTACAGATCCCTTGTCTTCCTGCTTCTTCATTGTGCTGCCTGGTTTTGATTTGAGTTGAGTTTTATGAGTCCTAGGCATAAGACAGCTTTGGTCACCAAGCCAGGTATCAAGCTAGGATGAACAAAAGACTGCCATCTGCTCTGCCTCTGACTGCTAAGAACACCACCACATTTTGCCCAATGCCAGGGGACCTAAACCCATTCTATTTTAAAATTGCTTTTGTCAGGGAATTTTATCATAGCAACAGAAAATGAAACTAAGACACTTGCCATCACACATATACACATCTCTCTCTCTCTCTCTCTCCCCCTCCTCTCAGATCTCAAAAATTTATGTCCATAAAATCAGAATTTAATTGGATCATCCTATAGAACAATTTATGCTCCAGAGTACTGAAAATACAGTAGAACAATAAGGCAACAATTAACAGACCCAATAGCAGGGTAGGTTCATGGAAAGAGAAAGCGACCCCTGCCAAAAGAACGTTGATTCCAGTTGTAAGTGGCTCTGTACATGCCAAGCAGCTTCCTCTGAGAAATATCAGAGTCTTCACACTGTGGGAAGCAAATGCAATTCACTAAAATTATCCAGCTAGCTATCAAACAAATAAATGTGCAAATAAGTATAACAACCCCCTCAGGGGGAAGAAAAAAAATACCAGAAACTAGAGCTGCTAGAACATATTATTCAAAATGTCTCATTTTCAACAAAAATTTATAAGCTATCCAAAATGTAGCCTATATGTTACAAAAACAAGCTGCAGATACTGCCCATGAGAGCAAGCAGATGTAACACTTAATAGGTAACCCTTTTTTAACATATTATATTCTTAATGTAGATTTTCCAGCTTTCAAAACAGTATATTTGAAAAGTATGTTCCAATGATCCCCTGGATCTATTTAGGATCTGTTTTAACATCTCCCCTTTCATATACTTTTAAAATTTGTGTCATCTCTGCCATTATTTTGGCAAAATTGGCTATAATTTGCAATGTTAATCTTATCTTTTCAAACATACAATATTTTTATTAATTCTTTGAGGATTTCATAGACAATTCAATTTGTCTCCCATATATCCCCCCAACTCCTCTCAGGCCTACCTCCACTCTCTCCCAACTTCATTCATGCCAGTCCACTGGACCATTAGACCACATGTATCAAGAAAAAAAACTGAGTCTTTGTCTCTCAGAAGCCATTAATGGCTAATAATATCTCCTAAGTAAGGAAACAAGAGCCTTTTCACCATCCATTCTGGAATGTTGATTGACTGGATCTTGTACAGGCAATTAAAACTGCTGTAATTCATGAGTGAGGTTGTTTTTTTTTTTTTTTTTTTTTTTTTTAATACATCCAGAGATTATCTCCCCAACCTCTGTTTCTTTCAACCTTTCTAACCTTTACTTCCATGCTTATGTCACCTTGGTGGAGAGTAATATAGATCTCTAATTTAGGGATAAGCAAACCATAGTCTTTTATTCTCTCTGAATTTGAATCAGTTGTGAATTTTTATGTTAAATACTACTCACTGTACAATGAAACTTCAATGAGGTCTGAGAGCTGTGTGACTTAATAGGTACAGAGGTATTAATTTAGAGGCAGAGTTTGATAATATTCACAGTTGTGGCTTCTTGTCAGCCTCCCAACCATTGGCTGTTGGCTAGATTTACAGTACCACACATGCATTTCATTCTATGTAGTAGTCTTAAATTCAATCAGAAAATAGTTGTTTACCCCTACAACACTCATGCCACTCTCTTTTATTAAAGAAAAAATTTTAAAAATTTTTCCTACTTTATTTACGTTTCAAATGTTTCCCCCTTTCCAGATCTCCCTTTTGGAAGCTCCCCATTTCCTCCCCCTCCCCCTGCCACTACGGGGGTATTCTCCCACCCACCCACCCACCCACTCTCATCCTCCCTCCTTAGAGGCATTCTCCTCTACCGGGAGATCTAACACTCTCAGGCCCAAGGGCCTCTCCTCCCCCTGATGGCTAAGACCCTCCTCTGCCACATAAGTGGCCAGCACCATGGGTCCCTCCAGGTGTATTCTTTGGTTGGTGGATCAGTCTCCAGGAGGATCGGGGGGGGGGGGGGTGTCGTCAGGTCAGTTGCCACTGTTGCTGCCTTTCTGGGGCTGCAAACTCCCTCAGCTCCTTCAGTCCCTTCTCCAAGTCCTCCATCTGGGACCTCACACTCCACCCTACTGTTGCTGTGAAGTGACTCTTGGGTATTTCAAACTTTTGGGCTAGTAACCACTTAACAGTGAGTACATACCATGTTCATTCTTTTGTGACTGTGTTACCTCGCTCAGGATGATATTTTCAAGATCCATCCATTTGTCTGTGAATTTCATGAAGTCATTGTTTTTAATAGCTGAGTAGTATTCCATTGTGTAAATGTACCACATTTTCTGTATCCATTCCTCTGTTGGGGGACATCTGGGTTGTTTCCAGCTTCTGGCTATTATAAATATGGCTGCTACGAACATAGTGGAACATGTGTCTTTATGACATGTTGGAGCATCTTCTGGGTATATGCCCAGGTCATGCCACTCTTGCAACTATGGTCATAACTCGTCATTTTGTCATTGTTGTAGTCACAGGATCCACAACCTTATAAGGCTGTTCATGACCTTTTTTTTTTTTTTTTTTGCATGACCTAAGCCAGTTCTGAAGCTGAGGTGGGTTTATTTTTTCCCAATCTGATTTTATACCATTTTAATTACATTCAAGTAATAAGGTCAAGCAGTACCATAAACACAAATAATCAAGGAACAAGCAAGGCAATAAATAAAGTCCTGTGATCATTCCTGTGATCACTGTTTCTAAGGGCTTAACAGGATGATCAAGATATCTGAGGCTACTTCCCTGTCCTAGCCTAAAATACTCATGCTAGAAGCTTACTTCTTTGTTCTAGCCTAAAATCAAATTCCTGCCTGAGCTTACTTCCTTGTTCTAGTCTAAAATTAGATTCCTGCCTGAACTTACTACCTTTTCCTGGCCCAATGTCAAATTCCTGCTAAGCAGCCCCACAAAGCTCTCCACATCTCCTCCTTTTTTTTTATTTCATAAACAAAGACTGCATCTGTCTTAGGTCATTCTGTCAAGAATGCCTTCCATACCCATCGTGGAATATACATTATCAAAAGCAATGCACTTCTGTCTTAGGTTGATAAAGCTCTGTGCAGATCTTACCCATCTCTGACTGCTAGCCTGTTAAATTAATAACTGTCTGGGGATTAATTTTTAGTTTCGAGCCATGTATTTTGGCCACCCACATGTTGATGTTGTTAAAGGCAAGTTTTATTACAATGGGCAGGAATAAAAGTATTCCCAGGACAAGAAAGGCTAGCACGATCAAGCTTTGTCATTCTTGAAGCTTGACCAAGATGGAAATACTGACCTCAGGCCATGAACAATTTTACCAGCAATATTAGCAGCATCAAAGCTCAGCAGAGTAGTATTCTTTGAATTCATAATCTCACTATGCAATGTTAAAACATCCAGACAGGTGTTAGAATCATGCCAAACACCCTGCAGGTGTCTTTGAACCTTATTCCAATTAATGACTATCACTGTAAATTTTAGAAGTAACACAAATCTATTGGTATTTAACATGACACTCGAGATGCTCCTTCCTCTTAAACTCTGAACCTCCTCTCCAATAATTTGAATAGTATCATAGAGAGCATCAATCTGTTGTTCCAAACGCCTTTCTGAATCCTCTTGAATACTCAGAACATTAGTAACATTTTTTTTTGCATTTTTGCTAAATGATTACCAAAAGTAATTTTCTCAACTTCTTGTGTCAAAGCAATTGCAGAAGAAGTGGTGCTAGCTATTAATGTAATCAAAGCTGCTATAACAGCAATGAAAGCCTACTATCCTCTTGTTCTGCTTAAAGCCTAACTCAATTTTTCCAGTACTTGCAAACTTTTTTCAGAATACCAAGGTCTAGTAATACACACAGGCAATAAAATAAAAGCTAGTTGATAGAACACCATAATAGACATGCCAGGTTTCAACATACTAACACAATTAGAAAGTATACAATCAATACAACTTACATTAAATACTGTAGAAGAAACAAAGTAATTTTAACATGACCAATTAATAAAAGATTAGGAGCTTTAACACAAGTACTAACACTTGTTCAAAGGTCCAGATCCTGTCTAAATTTTATCTATTGCTAACATATCTTCATAAAGAACTGCAGCTAACTTCCAAATATGTCTCTGAAAATGTCCAGAACAAGCTTTCCCAATGAAGACTGTCATTTCCTTTTTTCCAATATTGGATTGATTTCTATTCCAGTCCATGATTGAGTCAGAATAACTGGTCACATTAAAGGAAAGAGAAGAGTCATTATAACAACTTCCCTATTTGATTAAATTTTAAAGGCAGTTTCCAAAGTCTCCATGTTCTCTGTCCTACAAGGTCTAAAAGCTTGAAGCAAGACAGCTTGTCCAGTCTAGGGTGGGTCAGGAACTTATGTCCAATAGAGCTTGTTTGTCACCATTGTCAGGACACTCAGCAATCTCACAGTCAGCATCATTCTTTGTCCCAGCATCAGAATGTCTCACTAATCACTCTGGCAGCTAGCACACTCCTACAGCATCCTGCAGAAAAACCACAAACATGCCCTCTTCCCCATATTAAATACCTGACCGGGATCATGACATATGCCAGTAGTGTATTCTTCCATTTCACCTAGGCATAATAAGTATGCCTAGTTGTAGGGTGCCAAAGACACTTAGCAGAGAGCTCCTTGGCACCTAAATTTCAAAATTTTAGATAAAAAGAGCACGAGTTAAATAATTGTGTGGTATATGGTGATATAAATCCTCCTTTTTTATTTTATGAAGATATTGTTTTAAAGTTCCACAATACCTGTTTCACAGTATCTGGTCCTTGAGGATTATACAGAATCCCAGTAATATGGGTAATATTAAATTTTCAACAAAGTATCTCAAATGCTTGACTGCAATAGCCAGTTCCATTATCTGTTTTAATCTGATTTGGAACAACCAGTATAGAGAAACAATGTAAGCAATGACTAATTACATCTTTAATTGCTTCTCCTGTTGAAGTAGGTGCAACAAGAAAACCCGAAAAGGTGTCAATAGTCACATGTACATATTTTAATTTTCCAAAATCAGAAATATGAGTAACATCTATTTGCTATAATTGATTAGGCAAGAGTCCTTATGTGATGCAGGTAGAAATTAAGGACATTCAGGACAACTCTTTACAATTTGACTTGCACATTCTCTAGAAATACCAAATTGTTGTCTCAAGCTATTACTATTCTGATGATGTAAAGAATGAGATTGTTTGGAAGATTATTCCTGTATAAGGCCTATAATCTGCCTGGTATGCAAATCTGCTGTGGCATAGCCCTCACTAAGGGGTCTGGGCAATCTAGTATGAACTCTTAAATGTCTTATAAAGTTAAGGACACATTCTCTTGAATTTCATTGTATTTGCATAAATAATTGCAAAATTTGAGAATTAGCAGTATCTCAAAAAGGGAACAGTTTCAAGCAATTGTAAACCATGAGCTATATATTGGCTATCAGTATACAAACTGAAAGCTTGAGTTTTCAACATTTCAAAAACAGTGGCTACAGCATATATTCAATTATTTGTGCTAAAGTGAGGGGAACTCAAAGAACATGTGATCCAGTTACATATGCTGCCTTTCCATTAGATGAGTCTGTAAATACAGTAAGCACATTTTTCTATGGACTCCATGTGTAAATTTACAAGAAATACAAAAGCATGGATAGATGAAAATTGTAACAACTTGTCTTTTTGATAATGATTATCAATTTTGCCTGAAAAGTTTGCACATGCAATAGGCCAAATATCAGTATTCTCCAATAACCAATTTAATTGCTGTTTGAAATAAGGAATAAATATTTCACTAGATTCTTTCTCAATATACTTTCATGATTCTGTCCTACAATTCTGTATTAACACAGCAACAGCTTCATAATAGTGTTCAAACTTTATGAAGAAAGGTGAATCCACATTAATGGTCTCTTTTGCCAAAGAACTGCTGTGGGCACATGAGTAGCAGTAACACGAACAGCCAACAATTGATTATAGTCTACATAATGTATCTGTTGTTGGCTAATAGCTTCCTCTACTTTCTGCAAAACTATTCATTCCTCATCAGTTAATTGTTGAGGGGAATTAGGATTTTTATCCCCCTTAAGAATATCAAACAGAGGTTTAAGTTCTCCTGTGGTGAGCTTAAGATGATGTCTTAGCCAATTAACATCTCCTAACAACTTTTGAAAATCACTAAAATTAAGTAAATTATCTTTTCTTACTTGAATTTTCTGTGCCAGAATTTGTTTAGTATATAACTGAGGCCCCAAATATTGAAAAAGATATTGTCTTTGAATCTTTTCTGGAGTGACAACTACTCCAAAATTTTAAAGCTCATTGTATAAGAGCAAAGGCTTGTAGTAAAACTCCATCAGAGGGATCAGCTAATAAAATACCCTCCATAACGAATAATATACAATGAAAGATTCAAAGTCCTAACTTCTTGTATTGAAGCAGCAACAATTTTTTTTTTTTTTTTACATAATGTAGGTCTATTAGCTATTCTTTGGGGCAAATCTATCCAATGATATCGCTTCATGGGTTCTTTAAAATTACAAGCAAGCTCACTAAATGCAAACCTTTTACAGTCATCAGGATGCAAAGGAACAGTATAAAAATAATACTCCAAGTCCATAATAATTCTATATGCATTTCCTGGAATGGTAACTGGAGTAGGCAAGCCAGGCTGCTATGCCCCCACAAGTTCCATAGCCTCATCAACTTTTCTAAAACCCTGCAAAAATCTCCACCTGCTTGATTTTTTCTTAATTACAAATATGTGTGGGTTAGAATCCTGAGCCTGTGATCGAAATGCAAACTGCAGCCAATGAAACACTAGCAGTTTACCTATAATTTTTAAGTTTCCCTTGCTATATCAGAGCACAACCACAACTTTGGAAAGCAAAACTCAACCTCCAACAAACAATCCAGTCTCTCCAAAATCAACACCAAGAGCATTACCCCAAATGGTACAAAGTTTGGTTGCCAGTTCCTGCATATGAATACATGATGACACAGTCTCCAATATCTCAAGGAGGCACTGCCCTAAATCCTAGTCTGGATTCTAGGATAAGAATTACATAAAATATTGTCCAATTTAGACGTATCGTTAAAGACCTGTTTTCCCAGGTTGGCTTATGCCATGTGTTGTTGTTTAGAATGGCTCCAACCCAGAGTTACCAGTTTTAAGACAGCTTTTTGTTACCAAAGTTGTCAATCATACCCAATAACTTATAAGCCAATAATCTATAACCAAGCATGGATAACATATTTATACTTTTAAAACCAGTCAGAAACAAAAATGAAGTGGCTGCACACTTACTTATTTAAACCAGACAAAATTCTTACTTTTTCTAGCTGTAATTTTAAGAGAAGAGAACCTTGTTTCCTGCTGAACCAAGTAACCACAGTCAGAGAATTTCTAGGGAAAACAACCATCACCTCCCTTACTAGAAGCTGAGAAGCTGCTGGCCCCTTTAAGGGCACCTTATGCAGACAATCAGCCCTTGGCAGGGCTTCTCCAGCTAGACTTGATTCCTAGCTACAGGTGCAGGGTTCCAAGGGCCAATTGAGACTGCTTTTTATTTTTTTGAAACGACTTGAAACTAAATCAAGGGGTGAATGACCAGCAGATAATGTTTTAACCATTTTTTCTTTTGAGCACGAAACACAAAACAACATTCAAGCAATGAAACAAAAACACAGACATAAACTGACAGACATGGACAGATTGGTGCACCAAGGACAGACAATAGACAGAGAGGGAAGAGAATTAGATGTCCCACCAAAGGGGCCCAGATATCCTACCTAAGGGACCCAGAACTAAGCATTTCTCTAGTAGGAAAAGAGAGGAGAGAGGACGTCTCCTGACTTCCTCGTGTTCCTAGGGGAGCTCTGGAACAGCTTATGTTCATTTTCCTTCTCTTTCACCAAAGCACCTCTGGATATTCAGGGAGGACTGCTTTTCTCACACCCATTTTCTCTCATATTTAGGGTGTAAACTATCTCTAGTCAGGGTTCAAAGACTAAAAGCACATATGAGAATTATCTTTGCTTCTCTGTATTTTAGCATAACCCCAAACACATACACAAAACACTTTACCATTACCTTGACCTTCTACAAGGTTTATTCACCGCTGGCCCAAATCTTCTTTACTTTCCTTCATGCATGCTTCCAGTTCCCATGGTGTCCTTCACTGTACCCCACTTACTGGAGCTCCAACGTTGAGGTGCCATCTGAGCAAGCCAGCTCAGTCAGTCAACAGGTTCTCATGCTCAGGAGTGAGGATTAAAAAGAAAAAAGACAATTAGAGAACATTGTAGCATGACCTCAGCTGGTTCTGAGGCTGAGGTCTGTTCATGACTTTTTATTCCATCAGCCTACACAGCAGCTTCTGGTACTATGAATGCAAGCCAGAAGGAAGGATGCTTCCTTATTAGTGCCAGCATGATTTCTCCATGTTCTGTGAACAAAGGACATGTATCTTCAACACGTGGGTCTTATTGTCAAGTTCTGGTAGGCAGCCAAAGCTATGACAATAGCCTGTATTGTTTTAGGATCTATGACACACTCATGACCAATAACTCAAAATAAGTTATCTTAGATCTGGCATTGGGATTTTTATTTCAGAATCTATAGCTTCTGCAATGATCATTATCCTTTGTGTAGGATAACTCCAAGAGGATTGACTTTGTTTTATTGATTATGTATATTGTTTTTAAAAATAATTTTATTTCATCTTGTGTGTGTGTATGTGCATGTGCGCGCGCACGTGCGATCATGTGCAACATGTTGCATATGTGGAAATCATAGGATAACTTGCAGGAATCAGTTTTTTCTTCTACCATATTGTTCTTTGGGATTGAACTCAGGTTGTTAGGCTTGATGACAGTTGTCTTTATCTGTTGATATATCTAATCAGTCTTACTTATGAATTGCTCTGTTTTTTAACTTAAAATTATTTTTACTATTTCTTTGAGAATTTTATACAATTTGTTTTGATCATACTGACCCCTCCTTAAATGTATCCCAGATCCACCCTCTTTATGCCCTTTTTTTCTTAGCCCCTGAAGTCCAATTTATTCTGCCCACATATTCTTGAAGTGTGTCAACTTACCATGGGCTACACTTTTGAAGGAAGGTGGATCTCCATTTCCTAGCAGCTATATGACTCCTTGTCTATGGGTTGGACTTCATGCCCACATCCCCTCTCAATATTTAGATTTTGTCTAATTGGAGCTTGCTACAAGTTGAGCATAGTATTATAAGTGCTATCAGTTTATATGTGCAATTGCCATGCTGTGTCATGAACATACTGTTTCCTTATAGTCATCCATTGCCTCTGGCTCTTACACACTTTCCAAACTTTCTTATTCAGTGATCCCTGAGCATTGAGAAAAGGAGATGTGATATAGATATGTTATTTAGGGATGAGCATTACAAAGTCCCTTTGCTACACCTAAGGAAGACATGGGAACAACACAGAAGAAATTCAGAGATTCATAAAGAATTACTTTAAAAGTCTATATTTTATCAAACTGTAAAATTTAAAAGATATAGATGATTTTCTCTATATATTTATGGCTTATCAAAGTTGAATCAAAAGAGGCTGGTGATTTGGCTTTGCAGCACTGGCTGTTCTTCCAAAGATGAGAGTTTGATTCCCCCATAGCAGCTTGACTCCAGCTCTAGGGGCTCTGACCTGTCTCTTCTGTCTTTTTGAGTATCAGGCAAAGTATGATGCATGTTGACCCAACTTGCAGACATGCATGGAGATGAAACACTCATATACATAAGATAAGATAAAAATAAGAAACAATTAAAAAGTTAAATCAAGATGATGTAAACAATTTAGAGACCTATAACATCCAAAAAGATCAAATTGGTAGTTAAAAATATTCCAATGTAAAAACAAAACAAAGCAAAACAACCAACCAACAACAACAACAAAAAAAACCCCAGGCTAGCCTCATCAAGTTTCATGTGAGTCTTTATTTCTAATAGAAAGCTCACAAAAGTAAAACTAAAACTTATGCATCAAAACTGTTTTGTGGAAATTGGGAGTCTGTCTCAAAGCTTAGTTTAGAAACTCTTCTGGACTAGAGGTAAGCAGGATCACTTCCTTTACTTTGTTTATTTTTCTTTCCACCTGGCTCATGTATTCATCCCTACAGATTGTTAAATAAAACCTTTAAACAATATCTTGAAATCTTTTGTGCCCTGGCTAAATACCATGTTTGTTTTTTAAATTCCACTGTCTGGCAAAAGTTTTTACACTCATTAATTCACATAATTCTTCCTATAGTATTCTCTAAAAGATAACCCATGTCCCCAATTTTCAGATGCAGAAAATGAGAATCAGGGATATCAATTTACTTTGCAGGTCATTCAGACACTGATAGGAGGGCTGGGGTTCAAACCCAGATCCTGAGGTGATAATTTCTTTAGTGCTAACTTGGGTCTCCATTTTCCTATCTTATAGTTGTCCTAGGCTTCCATTTCTGTCTGTGCTTTAGTCCTGGCTACTCCCCTTGTTCTGACAAGTTCTTTGAATCCATGCCTCACTGGAAAACAATGAATTAATGTATGAAAGTGATAGAAAGGAACCTGATACACAACTATATGTGCAATAAATAGAATTTCACTATTGTATCCCATTTGAGATTCATTGCCAAACTATAAAATTGATATCATTTCCTGAGTAGATAGGTTTAAAGCAGTTAGGAACTGCTAGTAATGGTACACTTATTCCATCTGGTATAAGGCTAGTGGGATATCAATTGTCTAGAATAAAAGATGAGCTCATAAGTTCCATAGCTTATTTTGCTCTCTGTGATGAAGATAAAAAGCAAATGAGATTCCAACCAACCTGATTTCTTTTTCATATTCTCAACAATACCCACCAAATCTGTTAGCTCACAGTGACTATTAAAGCAACTCTATAAAGTCTCAACACCTAGAAAACACTTTAAAAATCATTGTACTATAAACTAAGCTGTCTGTTATAGAAAAAAAAAAGAAATCAAAGCTTCATATTTTCCACCTACAACAAGGTTACAACTTCATTGCTTTAGTAGGTTATTTCATTTAAGTCTGAATTATTCCATATATATATATATATATATATATATATATATATATATATATATACACCTTACTAGTCATTCCTTCCTGAACATCCTAATGAAACTGACTCTAGAACACTATTTTAATCCCTAGTGAATATACCATCATAGTCATTAGCAAATACCAATGTAACATGTATGATCCCCAGTATCTTTGACAAATTTGTTAGGATGTTAAAATTTGTAGATGCTTGAATTCTTTTCAAACAGGATTATTTCATTTTTACTTTTTTTTAAGTGGGTATTTTTGCCTCCTTGTTTGTCCATGCACCATATGCATGCAGTGCTCATAGAAACCAAAGGAGGGCATTGGGTCCCCTGGAACTGGAATTACAGATAGTTGTAAGCCAAAGTGTGGGTACTGGGAATTTAACTTCTGCCCTCTGAAAGTGTCACCAGTGCAGATCTTAAATTCATTTTATAAAGTGGCACAGTATGTGCATTAAATCTTTACACATTTTCTGTATACTTTAAATTATCTCTAGATCATTTTCATGCCTACTACAATGTAAAGGTAATATAAATTATTATTACACCAAATTATTTAGGGAATAATAGCAAGAAAAACATCTGTACCTGTTCAGTATGGTCCATATAGGCACATGTATTCTTATTTTCCAGTGCTAGGAGTTAACAAACCCAGGGTCTTATACCCTTGTTCATGCTAGGCAAGCACTGTAGCACTGAGCTAAACCCTCAGATGAGACAAATAGTTTTTCAAATATTTTCTATATATGATTGATGGTTCCCATGAATATGAAACCCACAGATGTTGATGGATAACCACATTTAGTGGTGATGTTTCTTTCCCAAATAAACTCTCTTTAAGTCTACAAAATATAAACTATAACCTTGGATGAAAATATAAGTCATGGTACTAGATAAATAGATCCATAAAATATTTATTAGGATAGCAGCCAGTATCCAGTAGTATATCATAGAATACCTCCCTGCAACAAGAGCATCCAAAACAAAGAGGTTTTTATCTTCAATGTATTTTTGGAACTAGTATTTATGAACCAAATCTATGTTGTTCATTGAAAAGCAATTGTTTGGGAATTTGTTACACTCTACTAAATGAGAACATAAAGGGAAAGAAATATAACACGTTGTGAATGCAAACACTTTTTCGGCTCACTTCCTATGGTTTTCCTGTGTAGTTTTAGACAAGACCCTTAGGGCTACAAAAAGTTAAAAGAATTGACCCTACCCAGAGATATTTCTTTGTTTTATTAACAGACATGCCTGGGAGGTAAAAGAATACAATAAATATGACAAGGTTGCTGATGAGGTCTGTAGGAGTTGGGGAGGCAGAGAGATCCCTGTGGGCTGTTTGGTAAGGGAAGTCATCAAGAAAGAAACTAGACAAAAGCTGGGAATTGAGGAAAGGCCATCATTCAGAGGCATAGGGTCAAGATAGAGCATTGCAGCCAATTGGAGCAAAGTTAGCAAAAGCCCAGCAGAGTCAAGAATGTGTAAGACATTTTGATGGACAGTGGTTTAGAATGACCTATATTGAAAAATAAGAAGGATGACCACAAAAAGTCTGTATCATAACTAACATGGATCTATGATATCCCACATTAAGGAGCTTTTTGTTGGTACATTTGGAGGTCAAAGGTCACCAGGTGGTATCTTCTTTAATCATCTTTCCTCATTAAAATTAAATTGTATGTATGCATGCATATATGTATGTATTTGTATGTACACATGTCACCTCACATAAATGGAAGTCAGATGACAATTTTTGACAGTTCTCTCCATTTACCATGTAGTTCTCAGGGATCAAGTTTAGGTCATCAGACTTAGTGACATGCTCCAACTGCTCAGCCCTCTTGTCAGCTCACCCACATTACTTGTTGAGGAAGGGTTTCTTGCTGAATCGAAAGCTTACTAATTTGGCTAGGCTGGGTGGCCAATAATCCTCAGTAATTACTCTGTATACATTGCCCTGACATAGGAGTTTAGGCACACACCATCATGTCTGACTTTTAAAGTAAATACTAGGGCTCTAAACTCAATTCCTCAAACTTGATTGGCAAGCACTTTACAGATTGAGCAGTCTTCCCAGCCTCCAGTTAAGCATATTTTAAACAGATAATCTCATAGAAACAGAGAGTAGGATGTAGAAGAGGCTGGACTTAGTGGATGGGAGGGATGTTGTGTGAAGAATATAAAATTTCAAAAAAACATTTCTAGTTCAGATTCTCAGTGTTCTTACCATCCAATGTAAATATTTAAGGTATTTTATATATTAATTAGTTTAATCTAACTAGTCTATAATATAAATCTATCAAAATCTCATGTTATATACTACAAATATACTGAAAAACTCTAACAGTCTTTCTTCCTGGGAGTCCTCTCTCAAGGAGACACAGAGGCAGAGGTCGATGCAATCCACAAGAGGTCTAAATGAATTCAGAGCTCTGGTGCCCTCCTACACCGAGAGGAGAGGCAACCTTGAGTCTAGAGGCTTGGAGTTTATATACTCATGCAAGCATAAGCAGGGATCCTTGGGCTTCAAGGTTACATGACAGGGGGAGGTGACAAGGGAAGTCATCCTTCAAACATGATATTGCTTGCTCAGGCAGCAGAGCGGAATCATGCAACTAGGAGAGGGCACTTATCTCTTCAAGGATGTTTGGTCTTTGCTTCTCCCAAGGACCGGAGCCATCTACACTGGGGAGTGCTATCTATCTATCAGGGTGAGAGCCAGCCTGGAGATAAGGGTGCTGAGAGATGTTGCCTTTTGTCTCTTTCCAAGCCAGCATCTGTTGCTTCCCCGTGGGGAGGGGGTTGTTAGGGAGTGTCACCATGAAAATGGGGATAGCAATTTTTTGGTTGTGCCAGGCTGGACCCTCTCTGAAAGGTCAGGAGGAGAGTTCCGCTTGAGCAGAGAGGAAGAGCAGTGGGGAGGGGAGGGAGCTCTGCACAAGTGCTGAGAAACTGCAGAGGCAGGCTTCCTGCATGTCTCTCTCGAATTCCTCCCTTTTCTTTGGAACTATCTCAATCTTGAAATTAAAGATCTCTTTCTTGATCAATGTGCTGGTATTGCTACCTAATCATCATAATTTGCACTGTATTAATGCGCTCTTTACTAAATGTAAGCAAGCGATTTAGAAGACACAGTCCAAAAGTTCAAAGTAGAAATAGAATGACTAGGGGCCCCAACAAGGTAGATATCAGAGTAGTGAGCCAAAGGGAATGATTGAACCAGGATTCAAACCAACTTTGGGACTGCTTGCGCTCCCTTTTTCACTTAGTCAATCCTTCCTGGACCTTGGCCATAGTATCTTTGACCACTCCAGAATGATCTACATAGAAACAACACTCCTCTTTTAGGGCAGCACACAGGCCTCCCTTTTGGAGAAAAAGCAAATCTAGGCCGCGGCAGTTTTGGAGGACCACCTCAGAAAGGGAGGTCAAAGACTCCTGGAGATGAAAGATTGAATCTGCAATCCTCTCTATATCTATGTCTATGGCTGACTGGAGTTCTTGATAATTCCTGCCTTGGAGGACCAGTGACGAGGTCCCTGTGGCTACACCTGCCTTACCCAGCCCGAGTAAGATGGATACCGTTAAGGCAGTAATGGGTTACATTTAACGAGGTTAATCTCTTCCCATCTATTTAACAATTCTGAATAAGAATGATAAATTAATCTGGGCATCAGTTGTGCTAACACGCAGAAATCTCTGGAGGTATTCAGGACGGCAAGGTGCACACAAGGAGCAAGCCCTGTCGAGCAGACCCACCACCCATTTTCTGGTGGGATAATGTAAAAGGCTGTCCAATTAGGGGAATATGTCTGGTTACAAAGCAGCCGGTGTGAGGAGGGAACGTTGCCTAGGCAGAGCCCTGTTCCAGTTACCATCTGAAGAGTCAACCCCACGCCAGACTTTTTATCCCAAAGGCAGGATGAAGACTCATTGGACAAGCTAACATTAGGAGAATTAAAAGTAATCCCCCTATAACAAGGGGGCGCTATCTCATAGCAAAGCCAACATTGATGTGTCCTTTCAGGGCTGGACTCATTAAGTACCTGAAAGGTTTTGCTAACTAGGTCAGCTAGTGGAGCCAATTCTGTGGGTAGAGGTGGCAACGTTCCTAAGGTCTTGGGGGCCACGCCAAGGGTTGTCCCTGTCCCAGAACTTGTGGGGGCAAGAGGTTTGGTCTTAGATGGCTTAGAAGGGACTCTCATAATCTTTTTGTTGGGTCCCATAGGGACTATGGGGACCTCTATCTTGAGTTTGATCATAAAGAGGAGTCCTGGAGCGTGGCCAGACCTGTACACCCAGAGATCCCATGTTTTCCCCTTCAACCAGTCCTCTTTAACTCCTTTACCCTTCTGGGAGAACTGAACCCATAAGGGGTTGCAAATCCCCGAGCTCTCTCAAGGGGATGCCTGCACTTGTTTGTAGCTAGCACAATTGGGGATCTCTAAGGAGTTTCAGGTGATGGTAATTAGGTCACAAGAGGAGGTGGGGTTCCACCTGGCCTTACCTGTAGTCTCACAGCCCCATGCTTTACAATAGAACAGTCGTTGGGGCAGACATAAAAGTCACTAGTCAGTAGGTTACAGCAGGAGAACTTGTTCCCAAATCCTACAGTGGCATCCTGGGATCTCTGAGAGTTGTCAAGTACAGGGAGACTGGATGCATGGTGGGTGGGGATAACCCAAGTATCCAGTCCTGCAGTGAGCTGGCAAAAATCAAAAACTAGATTGGGCCACCAAGTGTAAGGGGGATGACTCTGGGACGTCACCCATACCACCTCATCACCAGTTAGGGTGGATACCAGCCAAGTCTGTTTGGCAGGCAGATGTGGGCTAGCGGCCAGTCCCATCTAGGGTACCAGAACATAAATCTCTGCTAGGATCAGAAAAGGGGGCCCCATCTTTGTTGATTTGCCGAATAAGTTTAAGCTTGAGTGGGTTCTGTGTCCTCCGCACTTTCCACTGGTCTGGGTTCCCTGGGGCAGCTGACTTCACATGGGACACATGGATCCAGGCGGCAATTCTGTCCACCTTCACATCAGTAGGCATGGTGAGCAGGACCAGATAGGGACTCTTCTACTGAGGCTCCAGGGACTGTGTCTGATGTCACCTCAAATACAAGTCTCCCATTTGGAAGGTGTGAGCTGTGGTGGGAGTCCCAGGAGTGTATGCCTCTGCCAAGGGTTCCCAGACTTCTCTCTGGATAATCTGTAGGGCTTTTAACCTAGCATATAAATCATGGTCCTTAAAACAAGTCAACTCTGGGGTGAAGCTAATCTGGGTCAGGGGGTAGGGGTACCAAAAAGTATCTCAAAGGGGGTAAGGCTGAACCTAGAGGGAGTGTTCCTGGCTCTAAATAAGGCTAAAGGAAGGAACACCACCCAATCTGCGCCAGTCTCCATGGTCAATTTAGTCAAGGTCTCTTTTAAAGTTCTATTCATCCTTTCTACCTATCCTGAGCTCTGGGGATGGTAAGCACAATGAAGTTTCCATTCAATCCCCAAAAATGTGGCTAATTTCTGACTTACTGGGCTATGAAGTGTGATCCATTATTGGACCCAACTACCTTAGGCACTCCAAATCTTGGAAAAATCTCTTCTAGGATCTTTTTGGCTACCATGGCGGCTGTCTCCTTTTTGGTGGGAAGGGCTTCGACCCACCCTGGAAAAGTGTCTACAAATACTAGTAGGTACCTGTACCCATATTTGCCAGACTTTACCTCGGTAAAGTCGACCTCCCAATATACTCCGGGCCGGTCTCCCCTGGGTCTCTAACCTCTTTCTACTTTACTCCTACATGCATTCATCTGCTGGCATGGCTGGCATTGATACACAATCTGCTCTATCAGAGGCCTCAGGTTGGGGATGAATACACGAGACTTCTTTACAGTCTTTATGAGCCTATCTACTCCAAGATGAGTCCAGTGGTGCATCTGCTGAACCATGGCCTTAGCCTGTTCTTGAGGTAGGACGTGCTTCCCAGATTGATGGTACCAAATCCCTTTTTCCTCACTGTAATAGTTGGTAGGGTCTTCCTGTATCCACTTTAAATCAGATTCAGAATATCAAAGTCTTTTGGAGTTGGCCTTGCCGACTAATACTTGCGGGGTGGGATGGCCTGACAACGCTATTTCTTTGGTCACTTGGTCTGCCAGATTGTTTCCCCTTACAACAGGAGAATCTCCTTTTTGGTGCCCAGGGCAATGGATTATGCTCACTTGGGCTGGTAAAAACAATGCTTTCAGCAAATGGACAATCTCAGGCTTATTTTTAATTTCTTTTCTGCCAGAGGTGAGGAGTCCCCTCTGCTGATAGATTGCCCATGTATATGAGCCGTGGCAAAAGCATACTGATTGTCTGTGTAGATGTTTATCTTTTTGCCAGCCCCCAATTCAAGGGCTTTTGTAAGGGCTATTAACTCAGCCTTCTAAGCTGAAGTACCTTCAGGAAGAGCCTGGGCCCAGATTGTCTGGTGGTCATCTACCACAGTGGTCCCTGCTCTCTGCTTACCTTCTGAAATGAAACTGTTCCCATCCATGTACCACGTGGCATCTGTGTTCCTCAGTGGGGTATCGGGTAAGTCCTTCTGCCACCCATGTGCTTCAGCCAGGATGGCCTGGCAGTCATGAATGGGTGGGTCAAGCTCTGGATCAGGGAGCAAGGTAGCGGGGGTTTAAGTTTGCTGGGGCCGAAAAGGTGATCTGATCTGAATTTAGCAAAAGGGCCTGATAGTGTGTCATCCGAGCGTTGGTCAGCCACCGGTCACGAGGCTGTTGGACCATGCTCTCCAAGGCATGGGGGGTAGTCACTTTTAGATCCTGGCCCATGGTCAGTTTGTCAACATCTTTCACCAGCACATCCACAGAGGCCACAATACGTAGACCTGAGGGTCATCCAGCTGCCATTGAGTCCATTTTTTTTTTTTTTTGACAAATATGCCACTGGTCTTGTCCAGGAGCCCAGCTTCTGTGTCAGGACCCCTTTTGTTATGTCCCTATTCTCAGCCACGTAGAGGTGGAAGGGCTTGGTCACATCTGGCAACCCCAATGCGGGGGCAGACATGAGGGCTACTTTTATGGCTTCAAATGCCCGTTGTTCTTTTGCCCCCCACAAGAAGGGACTCCCGCTTTTAGAGAGGGGATACAGGAGGGTCTGCCATTTCAGCAAACCCAGGGATCCATGGGCTGCAGAAACCAGCAGTTCCCAGGAACTCTCTCATTTCTTTGGGATTTTTGGGAGGTGGTATGTAGAATACAGTAGCCTTTCTGGCTTCTGAGAGCCATCGCTGGTCATCCTTAAGCAGATACCCCAGGTAGCTTATCTCTCTTTGGCGGATCTGGGTTTTTTTAGCTGACACCTTGTAGCCTAGATCCCCAAGTTCCTTGAGGAGGTTTCCGGTTCCCTGTAAGCACTCTTCTTTGGTTTCTGGGGCCAGCAGAAGGTCATCTATGTATTGAACAAGGCTTACCTTGGAGTTAGCTTCTCGATACACAGTCAAGTCCCAATGGAGAGCCTCATCAAAGATGGTGGGGGAATTTTTAAACCCCTGTGGGAGTCTAGTCCAAGTGAGCTGTCCTGTTTTACCAGACTCCGGATCTTTCCATTCAAAAGCAAAGTAGTCCTGGCTTCTCTCCACCAGGGGCAGACAGAAGAATGTGTCCTTTAGGTCGAGGACGGTGTACCAAATTCTGGAGGGAAGCAAAGTACTCAACAAATTATAAAGGTTTGGAACTGTTGTGTGCAAGTCGGCCACCCATTTGTTTACCTCTTGGAGATCTTGGACTGGGAGGTAGTCATCGGTTGCAGGATTCTGGACAGGCAATAATGGTGTGTTCCAGGTAGACTGGCACTTTCATAGAATGCCAAGTTGGAGGAAGTGCTCAATGTGGGGCCTGCTGCCCTCGCGGGCTTCCTGAAGCTTTTAATTGAATGTGCACAGGAGGCTGGTTGACAGCTATTCCCATTCCAGCAGTTTTAGCCCAAGTAAGAGGAAATTCTTTGAGCCACCAATCCTTATCATGGAAATTCTCTTGCTCAGTTTCATATATCTGGTATTCGCCCTCTAGTTGGAGGGTGAGAACATGGATGTGCTGGCCATCAGGGCCTTTAACTCGGGTCCCTTCTGGGCCAAAATGGATCTGAGCCCCATCTTGGTTAGTAAGTCCTTTCCCAGCAAGGAGTATGGGCAATCAGGCATGAGTAAGAATGAGTGGGATACCCGGCCCATTCCTAGATCAACAGATCTGGTAGTCCACGAGTATTTTTTGGTCCCAGTGGCACCCTGGACCCAAGTCATTTTGGCGGATACAAGGCCTTCAGACTCCAGGAGCACGGAATGTTGAGCCCCAGTATCTACTAGAAACTGGGTAGGCTTCCCCAGTATCTACTAGAAACTGGGTAGGCTTCCCCTCTACTGTAAGGGTTACCCTGGGTTCGGAGAGGGTCCGAATCCCATTTTTCCTAGTCACTATCATCTTGGACTGCCAGTACCTTGGGGTGGTGTGGGTGCTTCTCCCACTGGCAGTTCCCCTGTTTCTTTTTGTTGGGGCACTCCTTTAACCAATGGCCCTTCTCCTTGCAATAGGCACATTGATCTTTGGCAAGAAGCTCCCTCCTGTCTTTGAGCTTGGGCTCATGCCCTCTCACATTTCAGATCACCATTTTCAAGATCCTTTGTAGATTCTTCTCTTGCTTCCTCTCTCTCTTTCTCTCTCTTTCTTTCTATTCTTTCTTCTTTCTGTCACTCCCCCGGTGAGGGGGGGGGTTGCTAGGGAGTGTCACCATGAAAATGGGGATAGCAATATTTTGGTGCCAGGCTGAACCTTCTTTGAAAGGTCAGGAGGAGAGTTTTGCTTGAGCAGAGAGGAAGAGCAGGGGGGAGAGGAGGGAGCTCTGCACAAGTGCTGAGAAAGTGCAGAGGCAGGCTTCCTGCATCTCTCTCTCTCTCAATACACATACTTCTCAATTAAAATTCCCCTTCCCTAAGTTCTCCCAGATCCTTACCACCTTCCTTCACACCCAACTTGATGTTCTTCCCTCCCTCTTAACTCTAAAATAAAAGAACAAAATGAAAAATTCCTATCACAGCTACAGATCCTACCTATTGGACTCCTGTTGCCATCCTTCCCTCCCTTCACATCGCCCCACTCTGCTCATGTTGCTCACTTCTTTGTTGTTCATTGAACACATCCAGTGCATTAATGCATTTTGCCTTTTACATTTTCTAATTTCTCTGACTGGAATGTTCTCTGTGCACATTTTCATATATCTTTCAGAGCTCATCTCAAGTGCCTTCTCAATAAGGCCATTTCTTATCTTTTCATCTAAATTATAATCCAATACATACACTCTCTGTTCATCTCTGCTTTATGTATTTCTTCAACACTTGTTGCTATAGAATGTTACTTAAAATTTAATTATTTATCCCTTACCATTAGAAATGTGAGCTCTATCAGGGCAGAGACATTTTCAATGGTTTCTTACTGTATCCCTACCTCTCAGAATAGTACAAGGGCAACTATAGATGTTAAAAAACTTCATTGACTGAGTAAAGGCCATGTATTAGTTATATTTTCATGGATCAGTAACCTAAACTAAGACTCCATTGTCTTATCTATTAAACCAGATGATTGGATTGGCCTCATAGTTTTGTGGTGATTAAAATAAGATGTTTACATCATCTTTCACAGAGTCTTAACCAGATTAAGTGGCCAATAAATGTTAACAAGAATCTTCAGTAACTTAATTCAAACAACAACTCTGTTCTACCTCTGTAGAAGGCCAATCCATCTAGCCATAAACTCTGCAGGGAGAGCTGATCAAGGTAATTACCAGAACTGCAACTATAGAAGTAATGTTCATTTCAACCCTTTCCCCAGTGATGAATGCTAATGTGTGATACATATGCTCTGAGAGGCAGATGTGGCACAGCAGAGCCTTAGCCAGGACATAGTACCAGGTAGAAGCTAATGTGTGTGTGTGTGTGTGTGTGTGTGTGTGTGTGTGTGTGTGTGTGTTTGTGTTGTTTCAGACAAGACAAGGAAACCAAGTAATCTGAGCATTTTGTTTTACTTGTGCAGAGTCAATCTCAGCAGAAATACAACTTAGATACCACTTTCCTAACACATACACTCTGATGTGCATATCAAATGAATATTCTCTTAAGTTCTTAAGAGTGAAAGAAATCTGAATTAGTCTGCTCACACAAAGCAATGGGAGCCTTAATTATCACTACCCTATCAATTTTCAGATCATGCTATCTTTTAAGTTATATCTAGTCCCATTCATCTATGAGCCCAGTAAATTCAGTCAGGAGTTACCAGGACCCACGCTGTTTTCATCACCTATGTCTAGACTCCATCCTGACTCTTCATCACCCAATTATAGGTTGCAGAAATGGGTCTTCCTGAATGAAAGGAAAAAGTCTTATACACTCTCATGTTGTTGTCATCTGCTCCTAACATGTGTGTGTAGTTTCACCTTTAAAAATATATCTCTTTCTTTTTCATGTTCTTCTACATATATCAGAGTGCCATCTTCTGTACATACTATTCCTTCTCCAACCCCTCCTCCTACCCCTCCTCCTATTAGGTTATATCACTGTGTATTATTGTATACTGTTATTAAATTACATGTACAGTACCATATTAGGATTTTTATATTTTGATGCAGAGACTTGCTTAAAATGGCTTGGCCTGGACTCAGACTCATGATTACTCCAAAGGCTGAGATTAGAAGCATATACTTCATCCTTAGCCCAATACTAGGATCTTTATGCTTACTGTTCTTAATTTTTATGAAAAAAGTGTAGGATAGGTTCTATAGCTTCTGTTTTATAAAAGGGAAACTTTATTGGTTAGAGAAAATGACTTTATTGCGCCATTAATAAGATAATGGTGACATTTAATTGTGGATTATGTACCCATTTTTGCTTTAGCACTTCCACAACTGTCAGAAAGGTATATACCTACCTTCTTATTGTAGTTTCCTTCTCTATAGTTGCCAAAGAAGGACATGTCTGCTGGATAGACCTAAGCAGCCAGATTCAGTAAACTTGTGTCAGTATCAATCTGAGTCCAATTAGGAGAAATAATTGATGCAATACTTTTAAACACACACACACACACACACACACACACACATGCACACACACACACACTCATATAGGCACACACACAAGTAACGCACGCTGCATGCACACATGCACAAACTATCCTTAATAGTGTCAAAGGGAGAGTTTCTTCTACCTCTGTTTCTGCAGACAGAGCTGAGATTCAGATAATGATGGAAAAAGTCTATCTATGGTTAACTGGTAGACAAATAATTGCTTTGGGCTATACTCTTAAAACTCACCGGAAAAGCACCCATTGAACATTTCTAGAAACATACTGTTGCTGGGCTTTGTGGGCTGTATCATTTTATAGAAAAGAACCACAAAACCACTGTCTTAGTTAGGGTTTTACTGCTATGAACAGACATCATGACCAAGGCAACTCTTACAAGGATGACATTTAATTGGGGCTGGCTTACAAGTTCAGAGGTTCAGTCCATTATCATCAAGGAGGGAGCATGGCAGCATCCAGGCAGGCATGGTACAGGAGGAGTTGAGAGTTCTATATCTTCATCTTTGGCTGCTAGGAGAAGACTGACTCTCACATGGTCATGAGGAGGGTATCATTGCCCACCCCCACAGTGACACACTTCCTCCTAAAAGTGCCACTCCCTGGGACAAGTATGTTCAAACCACATGTCCTATATGAAAATAAGGAAAACATCTTGGTTACCATACTAGTGAATCTTTAATCTTTAACAATATGATAGTATTTCACAGTGTTTAGAAAAAGTTCAACAAACTTCTAGTCACTAAAGCTGCTCCTCATTTTTATAAAATAGAAAAAAAAGCTGTACCTACTTCACAGACCTATTACAATAATTAAATTATATATAACATGCTTATGACTATTACAAATTAAAGCCTAATAGATGTGTACTATCATCACCTTTTAGTAAGCATGATGCATATCAATGAAAACAACAATGAAAGGAAGCACACAGAGTGAATTTTGGTCCACTACCATATGCTGAAGGGATTGGCCTTATCAAGTGTATCTTTCTTTCATTCTTGTTTCAGTGAACAAAATGGAAGTTTAGAGAAACAGAAAATTGTGCTATTTATATAAAAATGCAAGTGTGCCATCTCTTCCCCTTAGGAGAAGCCATAACATAGGATATTGAATCCCTCACCCATTTAGTTAGCAAAGCAAACGAGAGGAAGCAAAAAGGGTTTGAAAGAAACCGAATTCCAGACATAAATACATAATATGCTTGAATACATACAAGCTGCCACTATTTCCCTAATCTCTTATCACAGTTCCATTTCTGCATTAGAGAAGAGGCTTTCTGTGCACCAGATGATACCTTGCCAGCAATATTAATACACCAAAGGTATGGTACCCCACCGCCTTTCCCTACTGACTCATTTCAAGTCAGCAAAGAAGTGATGAGCAACGCCAAATAAAGAAGGAAATTTGATGTAGGTTTAAACCACAATTTATTTACTAGAGTCAACTTTTTAGATTCTTAAATACCACATTTTCTTTACATTTAGCTTGCTCATTTTACTTAATATTTTGAGTACTACAGAAGTATCAGGAATGTTTTGATCATTTGCTTTTAAAAAATTCAGGAACCTCAGAGATGAAATTGTTTCTATAATAAAAATTTTTATCAGCTGAGGAGAAATAAGCAGGAGTCTTGTTTGCTTCTGTTTGGTAGCACGTTGAGAGATCCTATACTTCCATATAGGCACAGATAGGCAGATAGGTTGAGGTAGCCTGGAGGAGTGTAATATAGTGGGATGCTGTCTTCAGTAGTTACTTTCTCTACAAATTTATGATCATAGTTTGCTTCTGGGTTTCTAGTTCCAAATCTTTGTAAATAAATTATATTTTCATGTGACTTTGTACACACCTTTCATTGTAGATGCCCCGTTATCTTTCCCATTCTGTTTGTGCAATATGTTTTCCATGACAAAAAATAGAAAAACACTTTTTAATGATTGTTTAAAAAGTAAATTCATATCTTCGTCTCCTATGACTATCATATCCAAAACTTTTCTTCCCTAGAATATAGGGATATGTCTTTGGGACAATTTGGGCTCAGTAATAGTTAATACAATGAACTCTCTTTTCTAAAGTCTATTCTTAGTTAAAAGTCTATTTTTCCAGCATCCGGAAAAAATATGATCTTAAGTTCTATTACAGTATCTATGATATTTTATAGGCACCTGGACAGCATCCCTGAAACATTGTTACACTATTGGGCATACTGCACCTTTCCCAAGATTGTATTTAGTTGTTGTCATAATCCTCTGGAATTCCTTGCCCAATCATTTCTACCAATGAAAATCTTGACTACCTTAGCTATCCTATATCTTATGATATCTTGACTATGCTAGTTCAAGGAAAACTATTTCTGTGAAGACTTTCCTAGTTTAAGAACCTCTGAGATGGGGGAAGATAAATGACTGAAGCTCAGGCATGGACAGTAGAAGCTAGGACAGATTTTATTGGATAGATGGGAAAGAATAGCTGTGACTTATGCACTGAGTTGCTCCCCTTAATGAATATATTCTATATTTGGAAACATCATCTGACATTAAAGATTAGTGAAAGTTTATGGTTATGTGTCAGAACCATCTCTTAAACAAGGCTACTACTATTTCAAGCAACATTAGAAGTTGAAAACATTTCTTAATGAATCTTAATTGAAAAATCAATGAACTACTTGTGACTTGATTCACTCACAAATATGGTTTGATTATAGCCACCGTTCCAATTAGCCAGTTGATTCCAGGTCCCTACTCACCACCATCATAGTCCCTTTCTTTTTTAATGTCCCATCAACTTTCAAATCTTTTTTCCTAGATTCCACAGGAGAGAAAACGTATGATAGCTGATTTCCAAGTCTCATATGGTAGCTGATTTCCAAGTCTAGTTTATTTTAATTAATGTGTTAATCTCTAGTTTCATTCATTTTCCTGTACTTTTTTTTTTTTTTACCAATTGGTGGGAATCAAGGCTGACTCAGTACCTTGGCTGTTGTGACCAGTGCTGGGTAGGCTAGCTGTTATGTTTTGAAAATGAAATATCCTCCACAGGCCCATATAATGTAATCTCGGTCCCCAGCTTGTGGCACTATTTTGGGAGGTGCTGGAGTTAGGAGGTAGGGCTGACTTAGTTGAAAACAGTAGGTCACTAACAGCAAGTTCAATTCTTGAGGTATCTTGTCTATGCCCTCTTCCTTTCTGCCTTCTTTTCCTAATTTTTGGCTGTAATGATGTGAGCTGCACCGTCTTGCCAGCTCCTCCACCCCACCCCCCAGACGTGATGGACTGAAACCTCTCAAATGTGATGCAAGATAATCTATCATTTCTTAATTTGCAGATAACAATGAGTCAAGATTCACAGTTCTTAAACGTCTGGAAAAATGAAAATGGGTTATATAGCAAATAACAGAGTGACTATTTCTTCACATTGAGATTAAAGGTGATATAAAAAATTCAGGTTATGTCCTTTACTAGTTATATGATGTTAAAAAGGCTGCCAACAAGCTGGAAAGATGGCTCAGTGGTACAAGTACTATCTGCTCTTCCAGAGTAACCAGATTCAGTTTCCAGCACCCACATGGCAGCTTGCAACCATCTGCAACTCCAGTTCTGAAGAAACTGACTCCTTCTTTTGACTTCTACAAACACTATACACAGGACATACTGACATCCATATGGGCAAACCCCTCATACACATAAAATAAAAATAAAAATGCAAGAAAATAAAATGTTAAACCCCCCTGTTTTTGTTTTATTTCCTTGTTTGCAAAGTCAGATAGGTTAAATGCTTCTCTAATTAGGAGAGGATATCCCCTCTAGTTAAAACAAATAAAATAAAAAGAAACAAAACAAACAAAAAACCTGTAAGAAACTGAGATTAATTAAAAGTGTACCAAATGTCTTAACATACACAGTGCACTGTAGAGTTTATGTTGTTTATCATGTTGATCCCATGGATGCCTGAGAGCTATGGCTCACTGCCAGGGCTCAGCATGGAGAAAGCATAATATTGCACCTCAGTAGCCCAGGAAAACATCAAAATTCAGAATATAAAATTTTCTAACTATGCATCAAATTTGCACCATTATAAAGCTGAAAAACTGAAGTCAAACCATAGCAAATTGGAAACTGTCTATAGTAGTCTCAATATCATAGGGTTGTGGGAGCTAGAAAAAAATATCAAAATTTAAACAGGCACAAAATCAAAGGCATCACTGTACAGCTTTACCCTTGAATTTTTGTATTTTGCCATGCCCATGCCTAATGTCCTCTCAAAGAGTGCAATATTCAAACCAAACGGAAACAAGAACCCATGTCAGTTGAGAAATAACACCAAGTTCATCTCAAACTGACAATTTAGAGCTTTTTAAAATTACTTGTCAGGATGAAAACAAAACAAAACAAAACAACAAAAACAAAAACAAAATCCACCCAATTTGTTATCTCCCTTACAAATATTTATAGTAGAATCTCTTAGGTGGTTCTTTAAACTTTACAATGCTTTTATTTTTAAATTATTAGAAAATGTAACAGATTTCCTTGTGTAATTTTCAAATACACTATGATTGGGTTCATCCTCCCCATCTACTGCTCCTCACCCATCTCATTGCACCCCTCCCCACGTGTACCCCCCATATTGGCCTTTCATGTCACATATATTGTGTTATATCCTCTGCACTTGTACTCCTTAAACTCATTTTCTCTGCCACATGTCCTATACTCATATTAACTGTCCCATTAACATGCATATATAAAAATAGAGAGTAGGATCCTCATGTAAGAGAGAACATCAAGTTTGTGTCTTTTTGAACTAGGGTAATGTCACTTAATGATTTCCAGATCTACCTATTTCCCTTCAACTGCAGCAATTTCATCTTCCTTTGTAGCTCACCAGTGTTTCATAGTGTATATGTGTCATATTTTTATTATCCGTGCATCAGTTGATGGACATCTAGGCTGTTTCCATTTCCTGGCTATTGTGAATAGAGTGAGAATGAACATGGCTGACCAAGGATTTCTGTAGTAGGCAGTAGAATTTTTTGGGTATATATCTTGAATTGCTAGATAATATGGCAATTCCATTTTTAAGATTTTAAGAAACTCCCATACTGACTTTTGCAGTGGCTATGTAACAGTTTACATGCCCCCCCACTAGATAAAGCTTTGTTTCTCCACATGCTTGCCAGAACTTCCATTTATTTTTTGCTGATTGACATTCTGAAAAAGGTGAGAAGGAATCTCAGAGTAGTTTTCATTTCTATGTCTATAATGGCTACAATGAACACCACTAAATATAGCTATTTGTCCATTTGTATTTCTTCATTTGAGAACTTCTCAGTTTATTGGCCCATTTATTAACAGACAGTTTTGATGTTTTATTGGGGCTTAATTTTTATAGCTATTCATGTATTTTATATATTTATATATTATTTAAAGTATAGCTGACAAAAATTATCCTGTTATGGTATCAGGTGTCTGTTTCCTTTGATGTGCAGCAGCTTTTTACTTTCATATAATCACATGAATCAATTCTTGAAGATATTTCCTGTGCTACTGGGGTTATATTGTAAAAAGTTCTCATTTATACCTATACCCTAAAATGTTTCCCTATATTTTTTTTCTCTAGATGTTTTATCACTTCAGGTTCTTTTAAAATGCATGCATGTGTGTTTGTTCATGTGTGTAGGTATGCATGCACATGTACATGAATGTGTGTTAAGGCCAAAGACAACCTTGAGTGTTGTGGTAGTTTTAATATCCCCCATAGGCTTTTATATTTAAATGCAGTTGGTGGAACTGTTTGGGAAGGATTGGGAGGTGTTACCTTATTGGAGGGAGTGTTTCACTGGGGGTGAGCTTTGAGGTTTCAAAAACTCACACCATTCCCATCCGTAATTAACTCTCTCCTCCCTCCTACTCCCAACCCCGCCTTGTATTTATGGATTAGATATAAGCTTTCAGTAACTGTCTCAGCACCATACCTGCCTGCTTGCTCTCATACTCTCTACCATGTTGATTGTGGACTCTATTACCCTCTGAAACCATGAGCCCCTAAATTAAGTGTTCTTCTGTGAATTATCTTTTGTCATGGCAATAGCAAGGTAAATCAGGTGTCATACTGAGGAATATCTTCTACTTCCTTTGAAGCAAAGTCTGTCCTTGGCCTCGAGTTCTCTAATTAATCTGGCTGGCCAGCAGGCTGCAAGGATCTCCATCTTCATATTCTCAGTGCTGGGATTAGGTGCATTCATCGTGATGCCTGACATTTTGACCTGTTTGCTGAAAAGATCTTTATGCTTGTGAGAATAGCGCTTCACTGATGTAGCTATCTCTCTAGATCCTGTGTTTTAAATTAAGACCTTTGATCCACATTGAATTGATTTTTTTTGTGCATGGCTAGAGACAGGGATCTAAGTTCTTTCTTTTGCTAGTAGATACATAATTTTGCCCAAATTATTTTTGAATAGTGTGTACTTTTTCCAGTGTATAGTTTAGACACATTTGTCAAAAATTAGATGTCCATAGGTCTCTCAGTTTGTTTCTGGATCTTCTATTCTGCACTTTTGTTCTTCATATCTGTTTTTATGCTGGTACCTAGACATCTTTGTCACTATCAGTCTATAATGTAGTTTTTGGTCAAATTTTGGGATACCTTTAGTACTATTCTTTATCCTTAGGACTGCTTTGGCTATTTGTAGTATTTTGTGTTTCTATATGATCCCCCCCCCAATTTATGCTAAACATGCCACAGGAATTTTGATGAAGATTTTAGTTAATCTGTAGCTTATTATTGTCCACAACATTAATTCTATCAATTTAGGAGAATGGAGAAATTTCTAGTTTTTTTTTTTTTAAAGTGTTGCTTTTCACTTTCTTTCTTTAGTGTCTAAAATAATTTATTGCAGAAGTATTTTACCTCCTTGATTATGTTTATTCTTAGGTATTTTTGGAGCTATTGTGACTGGGACGTTTCTTAACTTCTCCCTGGGGAAGTTTGGTGTTGATATATACAAAAGTACTGAATTTATATGCTGATTTTAGACCTTGTTCCTTTTCTGTAAATATTTGTTTAACAGAGGTAAACATTTTCTGTTAAAGCTGGGGTTTTAAAGTATAAACTTATGACATCTCCAACTAGGTGTAGTATGACTTCTCCTTTCTCATTTTCATATTCTTTATATCTTCTCACTGCTTTAGCTAAGTCTCCAAGAGTGGAAAGAGTGTACACCTTTGTCTGATTTTATTCTACAAACTTCTTAATTGCCTCCTTGATTTCTTTAATGATTTACTGTTCATTCAAAAGTGTATGATGCTCCAGGGCTTTGTGTAGTTTCTGAGGATTCTTGATCCTGCTTTCTAGTTTTAGTCCCTACTGGTCTGATAGGATGCAGAGAATTATTTCTATTTGCTTGTGCATGTTTGGGTTTTCTTCTGGCTTATAATGTTATTAAATACAAAGAAGGTTTCATATCCCACTGAGAAGGCTGTATATTTCCTATCTGAAGTTTTTTGCTGATTTTTTAGTTTTTGAAAGTCCTGTGTGAATGTGAAGTAAGGCATTGAAATCCTCCACTATCATTTTGTCAAGTCCTGTGTGGATTTTTGTACCTTTTAACATTTACTTTATGAAATAAGGAGTCCTAATATTCTGTGGGAAATACTAAAATATATTTTGATACATTTTCTTTTTCTTAATACATACTGAAAATCTTTATCTCTTTTGACAAGTTTTATTTGAAGTCTACTTCATTAATTATGAATATCACTATGCCATCATATTAATTGTTTCTTTTGCATTTTATTTTTGACATCTTGATTTTGATATAGCATGGTATATCAAAAATATTCTTTTCTGGTCATATTCATTTGGGATTCTAAATGCTGACCATGTTTGGGTGTCTCTTTCTTTCTCTGGATTTAGATTTCAGTTATAATTCTATTACGTAGGTTGAATCTAAAGTTTTTTAGAAATTTTGCTCATGCTCATTAATTCTCTCTCTCTCTCTCTCTCTCTCTCTCTCTTTCTGTTATTTTCTTGATTTTCTCATCTATTCCAGAGCTTTGCTCTACTTGGTCTTATTTGTTTTCTACATTTTTTTCTATCTTTGTAAATAGGGTTTCTCTGTATAGCCCTGATTTCCTGTAACTCACTTCATAGACCAGGCCTCTGTGGTATTTATTTATTTATTTAACTGATTGATTTTTTTTTGTCATTTCCAGAATATCTACTTGGTAATTTTCAGCATTTCAATTTCCTTGCTGAATTGCTCGTCTATGTATTTAACTTTTTCCTCCAAGTTGCTGATTATTTCATCCTCTCTGATAAATTTCGTGCATAGATCCTGAATTTATTTAGTAGCTTTCATGCCTACATTTTGAATTGATTTCTGTATCTGTTTATTTGAGTGCTATATGGAATTGTTGGTCCCTTTTAAGGCAGGAATCTAACATGTTTATCTTGCATCTAAGCTATCTCCTTATCTTTCTTTTCTAGTATTGAGAAGTTGTCACCTTGTAGAGGTGTCATAGTAGAATACAGTCTCTTGGCTTTTTTTGTATTTGTTTGTTGTGTTATGTACATCTGTTGGGATGCATATGTCCTCTGAATTTTAATTTTTCAAGAGGAAGCCAGCTGCAGTAACAACTGTGATAGTTTGGCAGTAGTCTCAGTGCTAACTGCAGGAGAAAAAAAATCTTGTTCACTTAACTATGTATTCATAGTGTTGAGTTCAGAGACAGCAGCAGTGGGGTTCTCTGCCTAGAGAAAGCATAGTTCATAGTCTCTTTTTTAAGGGCTAAAGGTATCAGCATTTAAGTTAGTCAAGTAAGGAGGGAATGAGAAAGGGGGAAGAAGAGGTAAAGTAAGGATTGGAAGGAAAGTATAGAGTTAGATTATGATAACAGCAGAGAAAATATTTAATATTAGATTTAGAGAAAAGCACGTTCAGATATAAACCTTTTCCCAACAAAATACAGTTTAAGACCCAAGAACAGAACTTATAAAGTACAAAAGTGTACATACTAAAACAACTTACAGTTTAAGTATTCATTATATAATAAAAATAAAATAAATGTACCACTTACTATTTCAACTCTTCTACTACCTCAAAGGTTGCTCTGAAGGTAGAAGATCTACTTTTCTGGGCAAAGGTTTTAATGAAGCATTTAAAGTCCCATCCAACACTTTCCCCAATGCTTTAGATATTTTGTCCTGGACAAATATGTGTGCTTGTACATCCCCTCCACACACACACACACACACACACACACACGCACACACACTCCTCTGCCTCTTTCATTCTGCTTTCTTTATCTGCAGCCACCTGCTACCTCCGTCTATTGCCAGCTGAGCTTCTAATTTTATCTCCAGCTTTCCTACACACCAAGGCATCTCCCTTGCAGATCCTTCCTACCTTAGCTGGTCTTTCTCTCTCTTGAGCTCCCATAAGCACCTTGTCGTCCTTTCTGTTAGTGTGTTAGACATGACCTAAATGTCATCCAAATGTCTGCCTTGCTCTCTAGAGCATGGACTAGATAGAACAAGCCATGAATTTTATGTATGTTTGAATTCGTGTCCTCTAACACTACTCCTGACATAAAGTGATCAGTATACGTTCAGTGAATGAATGGATGACTAGCACATGAAGAATTTATCTTATGACTTCAAGTGGTGATAGCTGAACTCTTATTGATGTGGGAACATGCTTGTATGGATTTGGAAATTTTATTTTTTTGTACCATGCTGACTCTTGTTAAGTGAATATTGGTGGAACTGTTGAGAGTTGTAAAGCAAGAATGATTGAACAGAGACAGAAAGGAGGCATAGAAAGTAGGTGACATATGATGTATTTAAGCATTGCTCTGTGGGTATTTAGTAAAAAACAAAAAACAAAAAACAAAAAAAACCAAGACAAATAAACAAACAAACAAAAAACCCAGATGCAAATATGGATATAGCCTTGTTGGAAGGACCAGCATACTATTAGATACCTTCCTTATCCAAAGATTTCTATTACATCCCCTTGTTATACTTTCTGTCCTGGGTCAGTGTTGTATCCTTCACTTACTCCCAAGTGTTAGATTTTTGTGAGATTATGAGTGCATTACAACAAAGACTGTGCACAGAAAACATCTTTTCTCTGCCATTGTCCTCAGTAAGGATGTATTATTCCTCTTTGGAGTGCAGGTCTTCCCTCCTCTGTGAAGATGGTAATAAGAAAAGAGTATGTATTTTTGTGATGTCTCCTGACTGTCTGTGGTAAAGGTAGAAATGTTTTCCTTGTGATTATTTTCCACCCAATACCTACAAGTAACATACTTGCAATTGAATAAATTGGGTTGGTTATTCAATTCGGTAAGGGAGAATCAACTATAAAAAGTCAAATCAAACCAGATGGCAAATATCTTAAATATCATTTCATTCTATCAACTCATCTCCCTGAAGTGACTGGGTATAAACTCCACTGTGGAAGTAGCATATAATTCTGCATGTCTGTAAAAAACGATTTTTAAGATCCAAAATATGGAGTCCATTGAAGTTATGTAAAATTCCTTCAAAGTTTCCTTCAAAAAATTCAAGGATAAAAAATTTTTCCTATTGATATAATAATACATAGGTATAGCATTTCACAATATAATGTGTTTTTACTTCATTGTTTGATATTAAGAACAAGATTTACTTCATTCAGTCTATGCCTACATAGACTGAATGTGGCAGGACTTGCTAAACACCTTTCAGTTTTTCATCATTCGGCTCTTCAGTACTGAGGTCTCACTCCCTCTCAACTGTGCCCTTCTGTTCAAAGTGGCTTTAAGTGTGTTACATCATAAGAATCTAACTCTCTCCTTGGGAACATTTTCCTTCTGCTGAGATTTGAACCACACAGTATTTTTATGACTATTCCTGATTTCAGGAGCCATTGGTAGGAGGCAACTGGTTGATGAATTCTTCAACCAGTAGTGGGTTGTGTCTACCTTGAACCACTATGCTTTTGCCTGTAAATATAAGTAAATGGCAGAATGATTATGAAGTTAAAGGGTACAGTTGATGATAACCAAGGTCTGGAAGGAAAGGTAGCTGATTCTGAGTCATAGTAGAACCTGATGGCTTTGTAATTTATTGGTTGCTAAATGTGTCAGTCTTGACTTTGGAGGAAAGGAGAACTTGCTGCATGTAGATATGCTGACCCTGGCTGGAGTAAACACATGGGGCAATGTAGGTTTGGATAAAAGGCCTCTGTTGAATATTCATGATCTTATTTCATTGCTTGCCACACAGAACCCTTGAAGGGTTCTTCAGAGGCAAAGCTCAAGTTGGTTTCTCCTTGGGCCTTTGTTTTTTACTATGGGGCTTCCGCAGATACCACCCTTAATTCCCCCATTGTCTGAATTTTCCCTTCTCCTTATGCCTGAGTGTTGACCTGCTCTCTACAGCATCTCACTGTCCACAATCTTAATAGTGGTGGGTATTATTAGTCATAGCCCTGGTTGTTAAATCCCACTTGCAGCTCTGTTGAAGAATCTATTTGATTCTTCTACATGAGATATCATGTAGATGCCACAAAATCATCCCACAGATATCATGTCTATCTCATGGAACCCAGACAAGACCCAAGGAGGTCAAAATGGTCAGGTGAACCCAGCATGAACTTGGGTAGTGAGTGGGCATAGGTAGTATAAGGAGAAGATGTGGCTAGTTTGAGACTCTATCTTAAATGGGGCAGTCTATGACCTATAGTTGTGCAAGGCAGCATCTGTGACCAGAGAAGCCAGTTCTATCTGCTGAAGGCCAAGTAATAGCTCAAGGAGGGAGTAGGTCAGCAATCTTAGTCTTAACCAGAGACCATGCAGACAGTGACACTGAGGAAGACAGGTTAGATGGGCCCCTCAGAGAAGGAGGAGGGTTGAGATCTAGCAGTAATAGACAGGACCTGATTTACATGCATGTAATTTCTCCATGTTTGGTTTCTTTTCATGCTTCTGGATCTGGTCCACTACCTTCTGTATTGCATCTGGACAACTACGACATTCTGATTCAGCTCAACAGTGATCTCTGATCATGAGACCCCACCTCTATACATCGAATGGCTCAGGCCAGTTTCCCCAGGGGCAAAGAATGAGGGCTGTTTCCCAGAAGAGCAATGCCCATGGCCTCTGTCTGTATCTGATCCTGTGCTTTGGCCTGGGCCTGGGCTTGGGCTTGGGCTTGGGCCTGAGTTTAAACCCAGGTTTTGGTTTAAGCCTTGGCCTGGGTCTAGGTGTGGGCTTGAGCATCAGATTAGGTTGGAACCTTGACATGCTCCAGATGGCCTCCTTGGATTCAGTGCACCAGGAGTCAATTGACAATGTTGCCAATGAGGATGATTCTGTGGGATCTATCATGGACGAGATGGATGAGAACATCAGGCAGACCTCAGATATAAGGGGTAAGTAATCCAAGGAGAGTTCCCCTTCCCCTACCAAGCATGAAGTGGAAGGCAGCAGTAGGAGGTGGTAAGTGGGAAATGAGTTCACAAGCTGATACACAGAGGCAGGGATACTGTAAGTTTTCATAGGCAGCTTCTGTAGAGGTGCTGAATATTGGCCATACCCAGTGTTGATCTTAGATGGGGAATTGGTGGTGGAATCTCCTCCAGTATAAGGCTGGATGTGCTGGAGTAAAAGCTCAGTTCAGTAAACACCTTTGCAGTTTTGAGAGAACATCTGCTATTCTCTACCAACCCATGTTTAATAAGACAGCAGAGATTCACAGTGCAATTCATGAGCCCACACATGAATGTCAGTGGGAAATTGGTGTGTGGCAGGAAGCTTGGCAGAAAAAGGAAAGGAAGGCTCAAGGAAAATCAAGACTGCTATACTTCATTTTGGTTTATGACTTTTGCATTTTTTTTTTAAAAAAAGAACTGCAAAGCTTCTTAGAAAGTCAGTTCACCAAGCTTTGAACTGGTTCAGGAGCATTTGTTGGAAAGAGAAGGAGAAGTTTGAGGAAACAGTCATCTTCACTGTAGAATTTGTCTGAGGCAAACAATTATCTTCCCTACAATGCTCTGCCCAAGTCTAGAGGTTACTCCTAGCTCCAATGACTCCGATTCCTTCCTCCTCAAAAGAGAAGTTTATCAATAGTATTGACTGGGAGACACATGGGGAACCATGGAGCAACATCACTATGGAAATGATCATGCAGCAGAAATGTGGAAAGCAGAGTAGGTAATATCAACGACAGGAAGATGCTAGCCTGTTCTTTTCTTAGTTCTATCCCATTGCTTCCCCCAAGGGTAGAATACAGATGCTGCTACTAGCTTTGAAATAGGTTATTTTATCCATGACTGACTCTTCCCAGTGTTTGTCTTATTCTTCACTCTAGCAATCAGTAAATATGAGTATGACAATTGGGAGGATATGCATGCAATTGCTGGAGATGAGACAGTGAAAGAAGGAGCAGAAGATGGTGGACAAGATAATCATCAGACCTAAGCAACCTGAGAAAATTGATCAGGACAGCCACAGCCCAGGTACCTGCATTTTATTTTGTGTGTTATTCAGTCTTCCTGCATTTGCTTAGTACTTGGAGCTTAAGTACTCACTAAATTCACGTAAATTAAGAAAAATCTTGATGCTTAGAACAAAATTCATTTTAATCTTGATTGTTTCCAGAATGTGCATAGTAAAACAAACTACACTGTATTCCAATACATTGGTTATTCCAAGGTTGTTTTTCTTCTAATATTAGGCTACTAAGAATGGTAAATGCCATACACCCAGCACCTCTATCAGACATACACCAAGACCTATTTAGAAAACAGTTACTAGAATCAGCAGCATAAATGGTGGGGGCAGGTCCTAGTGGGGCCTGTTGAACCAGGTCCCAGGTTGCAGCCTCAAATATTAACTAGAAACAGTGTCTCTAATGAGTACTGTCAAGTAGCAAAAATGTTGCCTGTTAAGTAGAATCACATTTAGGTAGTAAGTATATCTTTAGTTGTAGATGATTGTACTTTATGTTAGCTAAACAATAGAGTAATAGTATATATTAAATTAACCTTTTTAGATAGCGTGCTAGATAATGGGCTTCATTTTGGTATTTTCATGCATGTGCATCCTCATACTTTTCTCATATTCATGTTCTCCAGTCAATCTTGCTGGTCGCCTTCCTGCTTCAAATAGTTGTATTTGTATTTTGAGGGATCTCCACATGTTCCTAGTGGTGGCACTAATTTCCATCCCCAGCAATTGGGTTGTAAGGCTTCTTTGTTCTCAGAATTCTCCCCAGCATCTGTTCTTTTGAGGATAGCCTTGACATGGGAGGGGGGCAAGATGAAATCTCAATGATTTGATAATAGTTTTGATTTGCACTTTCCTGTTGACTAAGGATATAAGGATGTTTTGCATTATGCTTACAGGCCATTTGCATTTATTCTTACAAGAAATTTCCTTCCAGTTCATTTGCCAACTCATTGTTTGGTTGGTTTGTGTTTGTTATATGCATATTACCACACTCAAGTCATTTACATATTCTAAATATGAATCACATTTCAGGTGTGATTTCAGGCAAAGATTTCTCCCATTCCATGGGTTATTTTCTGTTCTGTTGCTTCCTTTGTGGTGCAGAAGGCTTTTAATTTTATGCAAACCCAGTTTTTTCAGTTCTTGGTATTATTTCCTGAGCGATGTGAATCTGTTTTGGAATGTCCTTGCCTATCCTTGTATCTTGGAGGGTTTTCCTCTTGCAGTTTAAAACTTTCAGTCCTGCCCTTATGGCTTTTGATATGTTTAGAATTAATTTCCATCCAGGGGGTGAAAGAAGGATCTGTCTTTATTCAACTATATGTGGACATCCAACTTTGTAGCACCCATTTTTGAAGAGGTCGTCTTTTCCACAATGACTATTTTGGGTAACCTTATTGAAATTCACGCGGCTGTAGTTGTTTGAGGATTTTTATTTTTCTCCCACATGTTTATTTCTGTGCTAGTAGCATTCTGTTTTTCTTATTATGTCTTTGTAGTATAACTTGAGTTCTGGTGTTGTGATACTTCAAGTAATAGGCTTTCTCCTTAGGATTATTGTAGCTCTTTTGTATTTTCATGTGAACCTGTGAATTTTAGGATTTGTTTTCTTTTCAGTTTTATAAAGAACTTCATCAGCCTTGTGGGGATTGCATTGAGTTCTACAGATCAGTTAACATAACATGGTCTCAATTATGCTGATGTATGAAAATGAAACAGTATTCTATGATGTAGTGTTTGCTTAAGTCTCTTCAGGTTTTTGTAGTTTTAATTGTAGGTCATTCACCTTCTTGTTCAGGTTTATTTATAGTTTTGTTATTTCATTTGAGGCTCTTATGAATGGAATTGCTTTCTGAATTTCTCATCAAGTTTGTTACTGATTTGACTATATTGACTTTGTATCTTGATACTTTTCTGAATGTATATATTCAGAACATCAGGAGTAGCAGAATTCTGGTACAGTCTTTGGGGTCTTTTATTTATATAACCCTATCTTCTAAATATACAGATAATTTAACTTTTTTCTTTGCTATTTATAATTGCATGATTATATTTAAATTGGCAAATAAGCCCTAAGGTGTATCTTAGTTGTAAGCATATTTAATGAATCAGCATTTTGTTATTTGTTTTTTCTCCGTTTTCCTAGCAATATATTTCATGACAGCCTCCCTTTAGCATTGCAGGTATGGCAAACAAGAGTCTCAGTATTTTTTTTTTTAATGCAAGAAGTATCTCTCAAGTAAACATACAACACAGTGTGTGCATGCATGGACATACACACATACATACACACACATGCACACACACATGCTCACATACATAGAGAGCTTCCTAGTGTTTACCATGAGAAAGACAAGCTGCTGTGATCACAGGATCAAAATCTATAAAGACATCATAAAGATATTCAATCACACAAGTTACAAGAGGAAAATGTGTTTTCTACCAGTTCAGATATAGTACACAATTGCACAGCACACATGTCTACGTCTACATTTTCTTACTGCCTTACATTTAGAAAGTCACTGATCCTGATTAATGTATAATTGCTCTTTTTTTCTCATTTGATCATTTAGTTAGGAGGAATGAGAAGAAGAAAGAGAATGAAGAAAGAATCTGTGGTTCACTGTCTTTTACATTTTCATTTCTTGGAAGGCCATGGAAATTTTAATGTTGACATCATTCCAGAGTTCATCACACCCAAAGTGGTATCCAAAGACAACTGCCCTTTCTTTTCTTTGTTACAAATACATTTGACCCTGTTTGGCAATGTTAAAAATAATTTTAATTAATATAGAGATTTTATTTAAGTAATCATGATACAAATCTTTTAGTCATTTAGTAAACTTTTCCTCAATGAAATGTAAACCTGTTTTAAATAATTTTGTCATTACTCAAAATCCATAGAAATGCCACATTTAAAATATGGTTTCTTTTGAGACAGATGTGAAAGGCCTTGCTAACTGTGGTATTTACTGCATTAGTCACTAACCACCTGTAGCTTCTAACCATTTCAAATATGGCTGTTCTGATTTTACATGTACTGTAGTTGTGAAAAATACTGTAGGTTAATACACTGTAGACATGATAAAATAGCAATAAATATAGAAAATAAAGATAAACCATTACAATGTTGCCAGTTTCCTTTTATTTCATAGGACTCTTGCTGAAAGAGATATATTTCTACATGTAAATCATATTAGATGCCTACTGTACAGTGTTACACTAGTGAATTATTTTAAAGGAAGTTTTATGGGTAGCCCAGGCTATCTGGAGGCCACACAGTTCTGCTGAGACCAACAGTCTTTGACTTAATTCTTCTTCTTCTTCTTCATCATCATCATCATCATCAATTTTATTTATTTACATCCCAAATGTTGTCAACCCTCTCGGTCCCCTCTTGAAGAGTTCTTTTGCCCCTCCCCCTCCCCTTTACCTCTGAGAGGGTGTTCCCCTTAGTATCTCCCCACCCTGGGGCATCAAGTCTCTACAGGATTAGGTGCATCCTCTCCCACTGAGGCTAGACAAGGCTCTGCTACATATGTGCTAAGGGCCTCAGACTAGCCTGTGTGTCCTCTTTGGTTGGTGCCTCAGTCTCTGGGAACTAGGAGTTCCTAGGGCTCTAAGTTAGTTGACACTGTTGGTCTTCTTATGGGGTTGCCATCACCTTAAATTCCTTCAATCCTTTCACGAACTCTTCCACAGGTGTCCCCAACCTCTGTCCAATGCTTGGCTGTGAGTATTTTTGCATCTGTCTCAGTCAGCTGCTGGTAGAGCCTCTCAAAATACAGCCATGCTTAGCTCCTGTCTGCAAGCAAAACATAGCATCAGTAACAGTATCAGGGATTGATGCCTGCCCATGGGATGGATCCCAAGTTGGGCTGGTCACTGGTTGGCCATTTCTTCAGTCTCTGTTCCATTTTTGTCCCTGAATTTCTTTTAAACAGGAGCAATTTTGGGTCGAAAGTTTTGTAGGTGAGTTGGTATCCCTATCCTTCTACTGGGGGGGGGATGTCCTGTCTGATTACTGGAGGTGGTCTTTTCAGGTTCCATATCCCCACTGTTGGGTATTTCTACTAAGGTCACCTACATTGAGTCCTGGGAGCCTCTCCCATCTTAGGTTGTTGGGACATTCTAGAGGTTCTCCCACCTTGATGCCTGGTAGCAGCACATTTTCATTTATTATGTTGGCCTTGGGGGCCTCTCTCCTGTCTCCCCCCATACCTGATCCTGTTCTCCTTTTTCACTCTCCTTTTCTCCCATCCACGTACCTCCCTCCCACTGCCTCCTATGATTATTTTGTTTCTCCTTCTAAGTGGGGTTTAAGCATCCTCATGTGGGGCAGTGATCTGTGACAGTCAGTCTGGCACCTGGTTGAGCACAGGTGTAAACTCTGAGCGACCCAGCAGAATCCGCAAGGGAATCCGCAAGGGACCGGAAACGTTATGCCAAGGGAGGCTTTTGGCTCCTGTCATGGTCATGTACCACCCCTCCTCAGGTAGAGGTGTGGCCACACAGCCCCAAGTCATCCCCATGTTAATGAGACACCTAGAGGCTTAGCCACGCCCCTTCCCAGTTACTATATCTGTCTCACCTCTCCCAGAGGGGTGGGGGTACAATTCCATCCACACCATTCTCCACACAATGAAAATAAATGTCTTAGAATTATGGACTGTCTCTTCATCTGGACCCACTGAGGGAATCGAGGGATCCGGCCTTCCTTTAAGGAGCTGCAGCTAATCTCTTGCTGAGGGCTTCCAAGCGCTCCCAGACGGTACCCATTTACCCAAGCCTAAGCAGCTAGCCCTGTGCCCCAAACCACGGAGACCTGGTCCTGGCAGGAACCCCAGCAGTGCTCCAGCTAACCTGTCTTCGGCACCCTGCAGAGACTGCTGTGCCCTGGGCTAGAGAACCCACAGAGACAGCTGCCGCATTCCCTGGGAATGGCCCCCTCCCCCACCCATGGTCAGGGCCCACAAAGGCTCCCCACAGCCTTCACCTGCCCATTGGACTGTGTGGGAAGACGCATGGCCACTTCCCAAGTGTCTGCTGTCCCACCCAGAGCCGCAGAGCCTAGGACAGACACGTGGGGCATCTTTCTACCATGCCAGGTTTGTTCCCACATCCTCACTTGGGCCTTCCTTTTTGTTTAACTTCTTAGGGTCTGAAAGGAACTTCTTCGGGGGATTTCTTGGGATTTCTTGGCCTAGTCAAGACCTACTAAATCAGCCATTCTGGGATTATGGACCAGTCTCCTGTGTTTTAACCAGCTCCCCAGAGGATTTTGTGTACATTAAATCTTGAGACTCACTGGTTTAGAGTCACAGGAGAGCCATCTAAAACCCAGCTAAAGTAGGACTAGGCTTACTTCACTGGCCTGAAACTATTACAAGTAGACTGATTGGGATGGCAAGGGCGGGAAGGGACAGCAGTCACAAGGGATCAAGATTGGCCATGGCTGTGGGAAACTACATGTTTCCAAAAGGGTAGAGATGTGACATCACATATATGAAATCAAATGAAACAAACTACTTCTGAAAATTGACTGTGGATATATTTAGAGAGAGACTAAAATACATCCCTAGAAATGTAACATAGTGAAGGAATATATATATATATATATATATATATATATATATATATATTTAAATGATGAATATATAGATATATCTAGCAGTCCTTTCTATAGTTTCAAAAATAATACCAAGGAAGGAAAAGTTCTTCCTGGAGTATGGGCAGATCTTAAAAGAGTCCAAGTATCCTAAAACCTATCATTTGTCATTATGAAGATTTATTTGTCATGGAAGAATATAAACCATGAAATAACACAATTTTATTGTTTGAAATAAGCAAGGGTTTTAAATTGAACTATTGTTCTGAACCCAGTTACATGTCTGTTGACCAAATTAATTATCTATCTGGTACACCTTTCCCTTCCTCTCTGTGTGTCATGGCTTGTTTCTTGAGCATAGTAGCTCCATGATTCTAAAATTGACTGGGTTTGCTATAGTGAATAGTTTCAACTGGTTTGGATTTAGCTGTATCCCTTCCACCACATGGCTCCTGATCCGTACACACGAATACAGAATAATATGTAACCACCATATCAGAACCTAGACAGAGACTAGCAGTTTGGCTAGGCCCACTTCTAGAGGGCTATTTCTATGCAATACAACATCTTAAGCATGTTTTGAGGGATAAAGAGAGAAAGTGGTAATGTACTTGTCATGTAAGGATAAGGACCTGAGTTCAATCCACAGAGCCCACATAAATAGTTGGGTGTGGTGGCATGCCATTTTAACATCAGCTTCAGGGAGGTGGAGACAAGTAGATCCTTGGAACTCATTGACCAGCCAGCCTAACCTACTTGGCCAGCTCCAGGTAGTGAGAGAACCTGTCTGAAAAAAAAAAAGCCAAGTTGTATGATGTCTGAAGAATAATATCCATGACTGACCTCTGGATTTCACATGAACACACACACACACACACACACACACACACACACACACGAGATAGATAGATAGAGCAACAACTTTCATTTCTGTGTTGTTACTTTCTTATTTCACTGTCCCTCCCCAAGTCATAGCCTAAGATGGATTATAGAACACGTTTGTGAAATTTGTCATATTCTAAACTTTAAGGAAACTACAAAGAAGCGGAAACTCTATCAGAATACATCTTTGGACATTAAACAGAGCTTAATCTCTTCATCCTGTAGCAGAGTTTTGTTCATTACTCAATAAATTATTAATGAGAAGTTACCAAAAAGAATCACTTAGTAGAGGTCAAAGTGGAGATACACAACAGCTTACCTACCAACCATATCCTGGCAAAGGACATCTATTTGAATGAATTGGCCACTGTGGGATTAAAAGTGGAATAAAATCAAGTCAAATAAAATCAAAATATAGTGTTATAAAAAGGCAAATCTATGGCATTGGAAAAAAATACCTGTTTTGCATGCAAATGTGCGCTGAAACATGTCTAGTGACATCTTATTCTCTTATCTGGAAAATCAAGCAGCCATTGCCAGCAGTTCCTCTCAGAATGTAAAGGCATGATAAGGTGTCCAGAGTTGCATTTCTGTTTAAAGCAAACTAGGCCCAAAAAACCAGAAGCAGCTGTTTTTCTGGAGTCAATAAGAAAATAGACTAGGTTTATAGCCCACAAATATATAAAAAGCTCTCCCTTACCAAATTCTGGCCTTGCAGGATGGGATGAAAGGGAGGACATACTTAAGACTTCACTAACTTCTAGTGAACCTGGGTGAAACTTCAGTGGAGATTGGTTGCACTTTGGAGAAGAAACCATTTGAGGAACTCGGCTGCAAAGGTGCCTACAATCTTAACTGCTAGTCTGGGAGTTTTAGATAGAGGTGATGACTATAGCAGGATGGGAAGAGAAGGGTCATAATGTGCTGGGCCACTGCCCCTCCCCTCACAGGGAGCAGCTCTCTCACACTGACGGTCCTCTTTCTACTCTCCCCTTTCAGCCTCCTGGCTCCCTTGAGATTGTGAGTAGGTGTGTCAGTGGGGAGAGAGGAGCTCCCTATCCTAGTAACTTTTGGAGGCTGAGGAATGAGAGTTGGGGAGGCTGCTTCACAACACTGAAATTTCCATGGGGCAAAAAGTTTATTTCTTGATGGTAGTGTTACAATTTGTTAGTAGAATCAACTCTAAAATAATGCCTTTTAAAATTATGTATGCAGGGTAATACTATGTCGTACGTGGTGCGTATTTTGTACCTTTTGTACTGGTTTTGTGACAGTAGGGACTATATGAGGTTTTTTGTTGTTGTTGTGTTTGTTTGAGAAAGGGTTTCTCTTTGCAGCCCTTGCTGTCCTAAAACTCACTTTGCAAACCAGGCTAACCTCAAACTCAAAGATCTGTCTGCCTGTACCTTCTGAGTGCTGGGATTAATCACACCCACTTTTTTTCCTGGTTTATTCAGAGTTGTTTTAATATTTACTGTAGTATGATTTTTTTCTACATGATGATTGAGAAGCTAGTTAAACTTTATTGTCAGATAAGACAACAGTAATAGAACTTTACAAAATTTTTTATGTTTACTCTTAAAAGTGTGTATTTAGAGGGTTCACGCACCTATTTGTATGCGTAGAGTACAGGGGTCGAATGGGAGGGTTCTCCCTTTGTTTTTCTCCACTTTAAAATGTGAGACAGTGTCTCACTAAACTTTTTGTGCATTGCTTTAAGTAGATCAGTTGGCCAGTGAACTCTGGAGATGTACCTGGTTCTGTCTCACCAGCATGGGGTTTATAGATGTGCACTTTAATGTAAATGCAGATGATACATATTCAAATAACTTCGGAATCTCAAAAGCCATTGCTATATTTATATATACTATACTACTATTACTGATCATTTATAAAAGTATTTAATAAAAATTTATATACCTATAAATATAAGTCCATTTACATACATAATTTGAGGTTTTAAAAAATAACCATGCTGCAGATATTGGAAAGCAGAATCACATTTTTCCTTTTGGCATTACACAGAAATTTAATAGGCATAATGCTAAAAAATTTATAGATAATTCATTTTTTCCCCATTTGTACATGGATAACACACTAAATGGAACTTATACAGTCTTATTTATATTAGTTTGATCATAAAAAATGTTCTGTCAAGAGAAGAATTACATCTTCCCAACAACAGGGAAAAATAAAATACAACTACATATCAATGTATACAGTCATTATTCATGTATAATATAATGAGGTTAAAGGTAATTTCTTTTGTTGTTTCAATTTTAAAAAGATGTTTCATTTTTTGTTTGTGTGTGTGTGTGTGTGCGTGTGTGTGTGTGTGTGTGTGTGTGTGTGTATTAGTCAGGATTCTCAAAAGGAACAGATATGATAGAATGAATACATCATATGCTTATGAGTGCATGCCTCAAGTATAGGTGACTACAGAGTCCAGAAGACAGCATCAAATCTTCAGTAGTTGGAGTTAGAGTCAGTTGTGAGCTATCCTATATGAGTTTAAGTCTTCTAAATTAGTAGGAAACACTCTGAGCTATTTCTCCAACACCCTTATTGTTGTTTCTTAAAACAGAGTATCATTCTACAGCCAACACTATTCCTTCAGCCCCCTAAATGCTGGGATTTACAAGCAAGATCTTTAAGAGTAATTTTTGTTTTCTTATACCAGACTCTGTATCTTACTAATTCTGAAATTTTTAGAAAGGTAACTAAATCTGTTTGCGTTCATCTCTATGTTTCAAAAGACATATTTTTGCAGAACTTCTTTACTTAGAATGGTTTTATGTCCTACTTAACCTACAATAAACTGAAAGTTATAAATCAGGTTTGTGTTTTTTTTTTAAAAAATCCTAACATAGTGGATGCCATAGATTAGCCATGCAGTACAGTTTAGAGTATCTCTTGCTTTGCTACCATGATCACGTGACTGACTGGTGGTTGTCATTCACTGTCATCCCTCAGAATGGAGAACATCTGCTACTGTACCTCACCAGCCCAGAAGAAAGTCAAATTTCAGAATTGAAAGAATGATTTCTTCTGAATATGCATCACTTTTGAACTACCATAACTTTAAAAACTCTAAATCAAGCCATACTGTACTGGGACCAATATGTAATGGTACAAGCATCATAAGGTCATTACAAAGTCCTCCATCCTCTGGGAAGCTTGTGCTAGGAATAGCTCACCAGTTGTCCTAACTCACTTGACTGAATCAATCAATATGTTATGGGCTAATCACAGAAATGTTCACCTTATAATTGCCCTTCTGCCAAAGACTAACAGTATTGTAGCTAGTTTAAATTTGAATTTATTACTCATTGCTTTAAGAGAGAACACACACTATGCTCTTGTTTTAGAATAAATGGTTCCAGAAAGTAAGGGTAATTCTGACTGGTAGCTCAATAATCTTATCTATAGAGAAAAGATCATAACTAGGATACAGTCATATCTGACAAAGAAGTATAGACACTTTAGCCAAAAGATGAGCAAGTTTAGGGCTTCATGACCTCATTTTAAAATTCCATTGAGTAGAATTACAAAGGCTTTATTTATTGTTCATTTCTCATGGATACAAAGTACTATTATTATAGGTATGTCATTAATTGTTTTGTCTTCAACTTTGGGAGAATGAGATGGTCTAGATGTGCGTGCCAGCCTAGTTCTACATGTCAGGAGCAGCTTTTCTTTCTTGTTCTCTTCTCCTAATCACTCTGAGTTTGCTATAGCCAAGATAGTGGTGCATACACAACCATTTCTGGGAAGGTGTGGCCCAAGCTACTACATGCAGTTGTTTAGAAAGCTTTGATTCAGAAGCCAGAATGAAAGGCTGGTCTCTCCAGTACCACTGAATTCATGGTCACTTACTGCTCTGGTTAAATAAGCTTAGGTTGTCAAGGGGTCTGTTCATGTTATTTGTACAAGAATCAGGGAAGACTCTACTTCAGATTAAAGGTGAAAACATACCAGTTCTAGTACTGGTCCTTCATTAAGTAGTATAGCTCAACCAATCCCTAAAATTACTCCAGGATTCAGTTTCATAACTGAAAAAAGAATGGGTTAGACTGGATATCTAAGCACCTCTTTCAGCCCTGAAATTAAAACATAATATGAACATCTACCTTTACAGAAAGTGCTAAAGAGAATATGGCACACATCAACACACAGGGGAATTGTGATCAAACAAATGATGCTATGGGTGAGCTGTTTAAAATAAATATCAGCCGAAACTTTACTGTCACGCTATGGATTAAGGAATTAAATATAAAAATATTCAGAGGTCACTCCCAAACAAAATATCACATAGATTTTTACTGGATGGATAAGAAAAAAAATATTGAAAAGTTGGAATGAAGGTACTCTGCAGAGGACTAATATCTGAAATATATAAAGACTACGGAATGCTAAATGCCAAGAACTCAAGCAACCCAATCAACATATGGGCACTGACATGAGTAGCTCTCAAAAGATGAAGTACAAATGGCCAAACAATATGAAAAAAACAGGGAGAGCAACCACAGTAATGCAAATGAGAACTACCAATTGAGGCCTCCTCTCACCCCATTCAGAGTGGTGGCTATTAACAAAACAAATGACAGTAAATGCTGCTGAGCACCTGTGCAAAGGAGAATCCTTATTTACTGCTGATAGAAATGTAAATTAATCCAGCTATAGTGGAAATCAGTATGAAGGTTTCAAACCATGAAAGACAGATCTACCATATTACATGGCTATGCCACTCATGGAGATTTATTCAAGGGTTTCTGTAACTTCATATTTTCTCAGAGATACTTGCAAATCAATGTATACTGTAGCATTATTCACAATGGCTATGCTATGAAGACAACCTAGGTGTTCATCAGAAGATGGGTAAAAAAATTCTGATACATATATACAATGGAATTTAAGCCACAAAGGAAAGTGATGCTGCATCATTTGAAAAAAATGGATGCAACTGATGATATTCATATTAAGTGAATTAAGTCAGACTCATATAAGTATTATATGTTTTCTTTCATTTGTGGATCCCAGGTTTTGTATAAATATATAAAGTATGCCTATGTGATGTGAAAGTGAGGATGGAACTATTTAGGGGAGTGAAGAGGACTAGCAGGAGTGGGGAAGTGAGAACAAAGGAGACAGGAAGAGTTACGGGGGAAACATGCAGCATACCTGTATGAAAATGTCCTTATGAAAGCCATTCCTGTGTATAATGAATATTCACTAGTAAAAACCATGAAAGAGCATTGCTAGATTTGAGACATAAAATTTCAAAATGATGCACCTAGAAACATCAAGTCAAATAAAAGTAGGATAACATTTTCACAGGGTTAATATCATAAATACAATCTTATCTCACTCCATCTACCTATCTCAGGGAACTGACTGAAGGCAGACTACAAACTCCAACAGTGAGGTGATCTCTTATTTCATGTGGTGGGGAAAAAGCTTATTCTTTCAGAAGCAAATTACAATGGTCTCTGAAAGACCATGAAATTATTAGATAGTGTCACTCCAATAATTCAAGGACAAGAAATCAAGAAAGAAGTATTATTGATACAATAGTATGCATGTATAACATTTCACAATGTGCTGTGTGCACACCATTATTTTGTTTGATTTTGAAAGCAACCTTGAGGTAACAAGTTAATCATTTCCCTAGCTTCATGGATGATAAAACTGAGGTCTATACATAAGTAACCTCCCCTATTACACATCAGAGGATAGTTGCTAAGGTCATCTCTAGTCTCATACTGCAATTCTACATTGGATTTGCAGCCTTTGTGTGAACAGTTTGGATTTGATATTTTTCTACATTGTGTTATGGATATAAACCAATGAATTATCATATCGTCATGTTTCAGTTTTTGAAATGGCACCAGAGAAAGAACAAAAATATTGAAATTTGTTTATGTCAATGAGAGAAAAATATCCCCTGCTTGAGTTGATAAGATTTAACGGTATTATCTTTCCTAAATGTAATGTATGAAATCTTTTACTTGGTATGTTTTTCAAAAGTTAATTTTAGTATTTCAATCTTTATAGGATAATATAAAATAGAAGTGGCTTTCTCCATACATCTCAGACTCAAATTTTGAGTATTAATTATGTCTTGAATCAACAAAAAGTTTTGATGTGTTGCTCCACAAACGTCCTAGCAAACCTGACCATTTGATGTCTATTACAGTTTCCTCTTCTGAGGAAAATTTTGCATTTATTTTGTTTTAAAATTTTGCAGAATGAATTAACTACCTTCCAGGATATGGCATTTATTACATCTTCAGCAGTCCTGACAGCATCCATTTAAACTCTACCCATTCTTTTCTAGGTAGCTTTAGCCATGTCAAAGCATCTAAATGCTTATTGTCTTTGGGAGGGGGACTTTTTACAACATCTGATTCATATAACATTTTTTAAATCAAAGGAATTACATTTATTTTCTAAAATTTATAAGATTACCTACTCAGCAAAAATTATATCAGATTACCTATCAGCAAGTATAGATGTCATAGGAGGGTTATTTTTTTCTTTTTCCCATTTATTTATTTACTTATTTATCTATTTACTTCACATCCTGAGTAAAGCCCTCCTCATTTCTCTCCTCACATGGCCCCTCTCCCACCCCTTCCCTTTACCTCTTGAGAAGAGGGAGGTCACCCCACTGGGTATCAACCCATCCTGATACCTCAGGGCTAGGGTTAGGGTTAGGGTTAGGGTTGCTGTGTGTCAGGATGGAATTAATGGCCACTCCTGCTCCTGTATGCCTGATACCAAGGCAGATATTGTGACTTGAAAGTGGGTACAACACTTTTTGAAAATTACATTAAGGTCTGTCTATCTATCTATCATCTATCTATCTATCTATCTATCTATCTATCTATCTATCCATCTATCCATCCACCTATCCATCTATCTGTTGTGTTTGTTTGTGTGGGTGTCCACATGTGGAGGTGAGAGGACAATTTGAGGAAGTCAGTTCTCTCCTTCTACTATATATGTGGTAGGGATTGAAATAACATTGTCTGACTTGCTTGCATGAGCATAAACCTGCTGAGTCATATTACCAGCCCCACAGGACATTTTTATGACTTCTACTTGCAAGAACCTTTATCCTGTGGAGATTGTCAAATAATTGACTGTATGCATGTCCTAGGGTTGTATCCATGATGAACCAATACAATTTTGCCAATGAATGACAATTTAAAAAAAATACAAAGGCAAGACTTGTGTGAACCAAAAGGGTTTCACTGGCAACTAAGTGAAAGTCCTGTGAACTTCTCCAAACCTTGATCTTTTATTGAATGGCAGGCATGTAGATTTTTCTTTTTGAACAAAGCAGACTATAGCTTGATATATAGCAAGGACATGGAGATATTAATTTAGCAATTGCATTTTTTTCATTGGCTACTGAATATATTAATCTTGATTTTGACTTTTCAATAAGTCAGCTTTGAGCTTGCTGACTTTGTTGGCTGATCCTTCACGATCCACCCCCTATTAACTGCTACACAGTACCTTTCTTGCCTGACCCAGATCATCTCAGACAGGTCTGGACTGGTAGCACCAGGAATCATGTCCTTGTTCTTTCTGTGGTATTCCTTAAGTACCAGCGTATACCCTTGTACCCTCAGTTGTCATGTTCTCCCCAGGCCACTCCTTAGTTTCCTCTCAGAGGCAGCCAGTTCAGTTATTTTAACTGTGGAAATTGTCACTTTTGTGCTTGTTATTTCCCTGGCCCATTTGGTGGGCCAGCCCATTTCCCTGGCTATCCCCAGTGGTAGCCTACCTAACGACCATAAGGCTTTGAGACAGGTCAGAATGGCCAGCTTAATCTTGTAGGAGTTGATCAGGTAGCTGGAAGTGGTGATGGGAAGGACTGAGGTTCTGGTGCTGGCATGAGTAAGAAGCCATTGGTGACCTGGGTAACTAAGTCATAGAATGTGGGGGTGATAGGGGTCATAGACCAAGAAAGACCTAGATAATGAGGAAGGTAAGCAGTCCGGTCTTGAGACATGTAGCTTGAGGATTTGGAGGAGGATTTGCATACTGGATTAAGAGAAGGGGCAGGATCTGCTGATGAACCTGGACAGGACACTGGAAGCCTATACGTTTTGGGTATTTGGTTCCCCTTTCAAATTTCTGGATTTAATGCACTTCATTATGCACTGCATCTAGGACAATGACTAAATCTCAACTTGACTCCATATGGCAACTCATGATTTGGTTCCCTAATGAGTGAGCCATCAATCAAGTTCCAGATGTCAGAAGCCAAGTATAATAGGTACTTTCTGTAAATAGGAAGGCCAGGGCCAGGGTCTATTCCTGGGCCTGGGTTTAACTGTTAGCATGATTTTTGTCCTAGACCTGGCCTTGGGCTGGCTCTGTGGCTCAACCTGGGCCTATATATACCCAAGGATGTCTAACAGTTCCTGGAGTACAAAAACAAAAAACAAAAAACAAAAAACAAAAAACCCACCAACACCAACAACAGAAAACCAAGAGACAAGGCTGCCATGTCAGAGGATTCTGTGTAGATGGCAGTACAGGTGGAAGAGAAAAGGACAGATAGATCAGATGAGACTATTGGGGTGAAGAAAAGGGATGCAAGATGCAAGGAGAGGGGATACAAGAAGAGGGGAATCAAAGTGACCCACAGATCACTGCTATGAATTAGGTGGTAGGCAGCAGCAGGAAGAGGGAAATTAGTTGCATTTAATGGTGCAGGCAGGCAGCAAGGTTATAGCCTCCCCTTAGGCAGCCTATTTGTTGTGGCTTAGTCAGAGCTGGCTTCTGACAGGAAAATGGGGCTCATGGAATCTCTACCCAATGACATAATGTGCCAGAATAAAAGATAATCTTTATAATCACCTTTTACAGTTTTGGGAAAACATTTACTGTTTCTACCAACTTGTGTTTGTTAAGAGATAGTCTCAATGCAACTTCTGAGCTTGTATATGATGACAGTGGGTCTTCAGAAAGGAGCTTAGCAGAGAAAGAAAAGGAAAAGCTCAAATGAATGCTGTGTATCCCACACAAATGAATGCTGCATATTGTTGTGGTTCATGACTTGTTAAGAGTATAGATTCTTGGCAAATGGTCATTCCAAATGTTTAACTGTTTCAAGAGCACTTGCTAAAAAGGGGATACTTATGGGGTTGAGTAAACATTTAAGCTTCACTGTAGAATTTTCTTCTGCTCCAGATACACAGAGTGCAACCTGTCCCAATGACGAAGTATTTCAAACCTATAATGGGCCATTATGCAGGAACATTTGTCATGAAAAAAGGCAAATAAAAAGGTGTTTATCAGTCAATTGAAATATGATCCCCAGCTAAACTTGTCAGATGTCATCTAGGAAAGGCTAAAGGCATGCAGATGACATTTCTGGAGATGGCCCACCTTTTTGCAGGTCCTTTGATGGGTGAGCTCTGAGGCAAGGTCCCTTCTTGCTGCTGATATGCCTTTTCATGTCCCTATTATATAACCTAATGATTTCGTGGCATTAGTCCACACTATTGGGTAGACTTTCTTCAGATTCATATGAAGGTATACTGTCATGTAATAATGCTGTGTGGACAAACTGATGATTTCATAATCCCTAATGATGATTTTATAAAATTCATAAATTTATACAAGTAATTTCAAGCCCTCTAAAAGCTGCAAATAGGGCTCTATAAACCTTCATGTGTCAAGGACTAATTTCACTAAGATAAGAAAGCAGGCTTGGAACAAATTTACGATCAGGGAGAACATTCTTTCTAAGTTAGCTGTGAGACTATTATCTGGTAATTAAAAGTCATAAACTGGGAATGGACAATTCATTGTAAGAAAAAAGATAAAAAATAAAATATTGACTGGTTTATCTACACAAAACTTCAAAATAATAAGATACTAGGCAGATGAGTCATCTATTGACAAAACCCGGCTGACTTGTGACATAAAAATTATTGCTTTAGCTGACTGAGACAGACGCAGATACTTACAGCCAACCATTGGACTGAGGTGGGGGACCCCTATGGAAGTGTTAGGGGAAGGATGGAAGGAGCTGAAGGGGATTGCAACCCCATAGGAAGAACAACAGTATCAACTAACCCTGACTGCTAAGAGCTCCCAGAGACTAAATCACAAAACAAAGAGTATACATGGGGTGGTCCGTGGCCTCCTCTACTTATGTAGCAGAGGACTGTCTTCTCTGACCTCAGTGGGAGATGATGTGCTTAATCCTGTAGAGACTTGATGCTTCAGAGAAGGGGGATGTTGGGGAGCATCCTCTCAGAGGTTAAGGGAAGGGAAGATGAGGTAAAAATCTCTGGGGGGGGGGACCTGGAGGGAGCAACATTTCGAATGTAAATAAATAAAATAATTAATTAAAAAGAAAAACAGATTGCTTCAAACTTATGGGTCTAAAAGATAGATAATGAATATTTAGTCAGGTACGAGTCTTAATGGAAAGAAATGTAACCATTTCTGCTGTAACTCTGTTATTTTATGACATGAACTATTGTTTTGAACTTGCTATGAACTTATGGAATGTAAAGATGTTGAAAACTCATGTGATCAATTATCCTGAGAAAGTATAACTAAGAAGGTCAATAAAATGATGATGGCAGTTTTCTTCAGCTTCATCCAGTATGTGTTTCTCTTTCTCTTTTCTTTTCTTTTCTTTTCTTTTCTTTCCCTTTCCCTTCCCCTTCCTTTTCTCCATCCCCTTCTTCTTCCCTATCCCCTTCCCCTTCCCTGTTCTCTTCTCTTCTCTTCTCTTCTCTTCTCTTCTCTTCTCTTCTCTTTTCTTGTTTTATTTTCCTTTCTCTTTGGCTCATGAAGAGTTTAGGAACTCTCAGCTTATCCTGGCCAGTCAGAGGCCTGAGTCAAAGAGAAAATTACCAAAGTAATTAAGTCTTAGCTCCCCCCCCCTTTACTAACAGCAGGATCTAATTATCAGAAACCAGTGGCTTTTGGACTTAGAATATCAAAGAGTTAAAGACAGAAGACTCACCAAAGATAAAGCAAAGATAAAGCAAAGATAAAATAACCCTTTGCTGCCTTCCTTGAGAAATCCTGTGATGCTAAACTGGTCACTGGCATAAACTCTTATCTAATACAAATATATGTATAAGCCAGGCCAAATAGCTAGATAATATTTATTTCCATCCCTTGTTAGGTAATATAGCTTATAGCCTGTGCACAGTAGCCCCCATAATTTTGGAAAATGACTGGTTCTAGAAGCTCATTTTTCTTTAACAGTTAGCTGGAGATGTTTTAATAACTGTACCATCCTTACCCATAATTTTACTCTTATAGAGAATTCAAATCATTGAGAATATCAGAACCCTTCTGATCTAATTGCCTTTGAAATTGCCTACCCATGCAATCTTTTAGGCATCTTTCAATGCAATTCAGGTGATAGACAACTTTACCTATCACAGCTCTCTCTCTAAAGGCTCTGTGTTCTCAAAGAGCAACTCTACTATCTTCCTTCCTTCAAACTGCTTGATCTTAAGGAAATACAGTGGCTGCCCCCATCTTCATACTAAATCATGTATCTCATTGATGAGAGTTCAAAGTTACCATCAGTCATTGGGATTTGTTTTAGCTCTACTGAAGAACATAGGACACGACTAAAGAGTTAAAGACTAAATAGAAATTAGGCTCTTGGAAAATATACCAGATATGACATCTTTCTTGGAGGGATTATATTTTACACATTGTGTCCAAATACCCTGGAAAGACATAGAAATGATGGGAAAGGAGGCACTTAAGCTCTGCTCTCTTTAGGTTTTACATGTCAAACAAGCCTGTTACAAAAGACAGTTCTGGTGGACACACATTGGATCTTTCATAGACACACAAGAAACGTGATGTCTATAAAATGCTTGATTTAATGCATTAAGTTGGTTGATTTTGATACAAATGAAGATGTGGGTAGGCTCTGACCAGGATAGGAATGGTAATAGAAAGTAGTAATTATTTTGGTATCCGAAGGTCTACTTTCATTGTAAGTGGAAAATGCTTGGGTGGTATTCAATACCCTATTCTCAACTTTAGGCCTGTTTCTTAACACTCCACCCATTTCCTTCTCCATGTTGGTATAAATACAGTCATCTCCTAAGCATGTTGACATTGTTTACTTTCTCTACAATTACTTTCTTTCCATGCCTTTACTCTTAGTTAACTAGCTAGCGATCAGATAAACTATGATCACCTGAGTACTCTTAGTTAGCATGACCTGTTAATGACACATCTCAGAACTATCTGAGGGAGACTCAATTAGGGGGTTTCTTAATCTGATTGGCCTGTGGCTCTGTTTGTGGGGATGTTTTTGATTGGTAATTGATATTTGAGGGTCCAGCTCACTGTAGCTAATACCATCCCTTGACAGGGTTCCCTGGGCTATATAAGATGGTTAGCTGAGCAAAGGCTGGGGAGAAAGTCAGTAAGCAGTGTTCCTCTATGTTTGCTACCACTGCTCCTGCTTGAATTTCTCTCCTGATTTCCCTCAATGATGGACTATTACTTGGAATTGAAATGTAAAATAAACCCTTTCCCCACCCAAGTTGCTTTTGATTGTAGTGTTTGTCACACCAACAGAAAGCAAATTAGAACAAGTGCCTTTCCAAGCACCAATTAGCTTTCCTCCTCCAAACTAGTCTCTTAGCCACATATATCATAGCAGAGGCGCTGTTTCTTACTCTGTATTTTAGAACTTTCCAACTGCTGCTAATTTTGCACAAGGGTATCTTGAGATGATCACGTTTGTGAGTCTTCAGTCCGTATCACAATTTGCAGCATGTAGCAAGTATATGTTCTGTGTGTGATGGAATGAGTTAAGTCTGAGATATTTGTGTCACACTTTCAAGTGGATAGTCCAGCTCTTCGTAAATTAGGAAGGTACTTGTGCCATTTGTGTTTATGGTGTCTTATTTTTATCTCCTAAAGGGCATTCCTCAAGTAGAATGTTAACCCAAACAAATACATCTATTTTGGTCCCAATTGATTTTGATTTTACCTTCCCTGGGGACTTAGGATTATAGGCTGTATAAGATGCTGGATATATTAGAAGATGACTGAAAACATTACACTGCTATTAAGCATAAAACTGGACAAGAAGACAAAACCACAAGAGGCTATATGAGAGAATTTCAAATGAATTTATTCAATATCTTGTACTCCTCAATTGTCTACATTTGAAATGCTAAATAGTGGTGCTAGTGCAGAAATGAGTTCTCCTTATAAATTTTTAATTTTTGAGAATTTTATATATGAGTACATTGTATTTGCATCATTGGCACTTCTCTCTCCCCTTTCCAGCTTCTCTCCTGTACTCCTTGTTTTGAATTCATGATCTCCTCTTTTATAATTAACTGTTGTTGAACTAAGAATCTCTCTCTCTCTCTCTCTCTCTCTCTCTCTCTCTCTCTCTCTGTGTGTGTGTGTGTGTTTAGAGCTGGCCACTTGAGATTGGATAACTAGTCAGGGGCTTGCCCCTGGAGACAACTGATTTTCCATCTTCCAGCAGCCCTTGATTACATGTAACTCCATTTTCATCTAGGTTTGGAGCTTTGTGAGCTTTCCCTCACCTAAACTGGCGTGGTCTGATGAACATTCTTAATTGAGAAGTATTAATGATTGAGTGACTATGCTCCCATCCTACTATATTGTTGAAATTGAGCCTTCAGTGAGATGATATTGGGAAGTGTGTTGGGGAGGCATCCATAGGTGACTAGATAAGGCCAGAAATATCCTCATACTAAGAGAATGGGAAGCTATCTTATATTTGCCATGTGAAAATACAGCAAGAAGATAGCTATCTGAGCTGAGGATACAATAAAGGGATGTAGTTTTTGTGTGGCAAATGTGTGGTTCTTGCCAGACCAGCAAGGAGATGGAGAAAAGAAAGAAGGCAGAGGAGAAAAATAAGGAGGAGGAAGGATGTGAGGGAGAAAAAGAGGATGGTAAGAGGTAATCTTGGTTGTCAACTTGACTATATATGGGATCAAATAAAACCCACTGGGAACTCTGGTGAGGGATTTTCTTAATCATATTATTTGAAACAGAAAGACACACCCTAAATCTGAGCCACACCTTCTGGTTGCAACCTATACAAAAGAAGATGAAAGAAAGATTTTTTTGGTTCACTTGCCTTGACTCTCACAGACAAGTTTATCTATCCAATGTCTTCAGGATTGCAGCATAGACTGGTTTTAATAGCTGTCCAAGAATCCTCCAGACTCTAGTGACAAATTGGGACTAATGTGTTACTCAGCCACATGGAGTAAGTGACTATCAGATTCTTGGTCTTAAAATCATGAGATAGCCATTAGTAGAATAATTGGACTACATCCTAAAGGCCAGTTTAACAAATCCTGAATATATATATATATATATATATATATATATATATATATATATATATTACTTCTGTTCCTTAAGAGAATTCTGACTAATACAAGGGAAGAGTATGGCAAAGAAAGAAAAAACAGGAAAAGGGAAGGAAAAAAAATGGGAGAAGAAAGGGTGGTGTTTAGCAAAACACTCTCAATATTTGCAAGATCACCTGCATGAAAAATGTAACATTGGATTTAAACAAAAAAAAATTTTTTTTTACCAATATCGTTAACTATTCACATGACCTTGGAAATATCTCTTAGTGTATATCAAAAAGCAATGAAATAATTTTTCTAAATAGACAGCTACACTCTCAAGTTAACTGAAGTACTGTTCATAATAGACAACCCAAGCACATCAACCCAAGTGTCTATCAAGGGATGAACTGAGAAAGAAAAAGTAAATGTACACAACAAGATAGTATTCAGCCTTTAAAATGAAAGAAAAAGTCTTTCACTTGTGACAATACCATGGATGGATTTGGAGAACCTTGGGCTAGTTGAAGTTAACTAGAAAAGAAAGATAGATACATGTTGTGTGTTCTAAAGCATGTGTGGAAGGTAGAAAAAAGTATCTGAAAAGCAGAGATTGTATTTTTATATTTCTGAAGTTGAGAGGTCAGAAAACGAGAAGATGATAGTTAATGCTTATGAACACTCTCACAGGAAGCATGGATTCTATCTTTAGGTGAACTGCCGTTGTGGTCACTGCAACTAGTAACAGAATAGGGAACGTTGCAGTTGTCTGATACTACAATTTCAGCAAATTCTGATGTTCTTGTCATACCCACAAACACACATACACAACATGAGGTGTTTGAGATGATGAACATTTACATTTTTTATTCATTCAATATTGTATGCAAAATTATATCATCACCTTGTATACGTAAGTACATTGTATAATTTCACATATAGAATTGCAATGTTTTAGTCTGACAAACAAATGCATGCATATAGGAAAATGGTACTAAGAAGCTTCAGGTAGTGAAATTTCCATCTTCCTCTCTCTTTTGCTAAAAGTCACCTTAACCAGAAAGGAAATTTGCATTCCTTCCGCCCTCACTGTGCTAACAAGTGATGGCTTTCATCTTGCCTCACAGCCTGCATTCATCACCCTAAACAAACACAGCCCAGGTATTGTGTGTTGCTTTACAGTGCAGCTGCAATACACTGTGTCAACACCACCTCCACCCCTCCCCTCCCAGGCCTCCTCCAATAAAGAAGTTTGGGAGTAATTTTCCTCCCTCTCTTCAGAAACTTCCATTTCTTATATGATGCTAAAATAATGAAGAGATGCTTCTCAAGGAAGAACAAAGCCCATGATTGCAAGGAAGATTCAAGAATCCTAATAATCATGAATCTTACCCGAGTATTGATTGAATAAATAACCCCAGGTGCTCAAAGGCTTCCTTGCCATTTATGCCTCCTCAGAGGCTTCAGGGAAAGATGGTGATTTCTGTATTGATCAGTTAAACCACTAGTACCCCGCTCTTGCTTCACATTACAATCTACCAAGGAACTTAAAAAATGCTTGGCTCCCACCCTTAGCCATTCTGATGGAATTGGCACAGGTTCATAGCACATATTAGGATTTTTTAAAAAAATTCCCTGTGTTTCTTTTATACAACAAAGCTTGGGAATTCCTGACATGAATCCTCAAAGTTGTGCCTCTGCATGTGGTATTTCTTTAATCATTCCTGCATTGTTCTAGGCAGCCATATGCAGTTTGTGTGTGTATGTGTATGTGTGTGTGTGTGTGTACATATGTGTGTGTGTGTGTGTGTGTGTGTGTGTATGTGTGTGGTTTTCTGGTAGATATGCAGCTTTCTTTGATTTTTAATTAATCTTACACCAACTTTCCATTCACTTGCACTTATTTTTGTTATAAATTTTAATTATTATCCTACTAACAACAAAAACATAGCTAGATATATTCTTATAGCTAAACACCCATCCCTAGACATTTTTACAAGACAGAATTGCTCCCTTATGACCTGTGAAGAGTAATTTAATTTCAGTGTTATGCCCTTCCTTGAGAATTTAGATTTTATGGACCACCTCTGGAATATGAACTCTGTAATGAAGCCCTCTTTTGGGAGTATTCTCAGAGTCTTTGGCTAGAGGACTACTCAGATATCCTGAGCTAACCACAACATGCTACCTGTGCTTCCATTCGCTTATTAACCTTTGCCTTACTTTTGCTTTACATTAGGACTGCTAGTGAAAAGTAAGGTTATGAATGAGGTTTTATGCTCATACAATACAAGGACTTTGTGCTGATTTTTGTATAAACTTGGAATTTGGAGTAGAAAGTTCTTTGAGAACTTGTTACACTAATGCATGCTTTCTTTCCAAACTAGAAAGCCAGGACCCAAGTAGATAAATGAGTTCAGTCACTAAGATATTCAGCAAATTGTGGAAGACTTATGATTAGAAATTGCTCCAATATTCTTGTTCTGTAATAAACACAAGCCACTGTTTACTTGCACTGCTCTGAACAGCAATACAGGACAGTACTTAGGAATGTGGACCTTGTAACCAGAGTTCTGACACTCCAATCCCCCTACACAGAAACACAGCCAGCTAGACATAGCCTTGAACAAAGTATCCATTCACAGATATCTTTATAAAACTCAATTGTTCCCTTTTGAACTGTGGAGACCAATTTTAATTTTATTTTCAGTGTTATGGCCCTCCTGGAGGATGTAGATTTTCATTGACTGGCCATTGTTTACTATTCTCCATTTCATCCAGGTCTGTTTTAACCTGTATTTCCATCCATCTGCTACTTTTGGATATAGATTATTTTTATTTTTCTGTCTTCTAGCTGTAAAAAAATTAGATTACTGATTTTGTGATATAGCCTCTCTTTTAACATACATATTTCAACCCACAGGTATAGTTACTTTCACATCTATATATTTTCCATGCTGTTTTCATTTTTATTTTTAGTAAACCCTTGTCTGATTTTACTTGTGAATTTTTTCCTTTTTTTGTTAAATAAAATTTATCTAAAAAGATACAACTCAGTATTGACAGTTTTTTAAGTCATCAAAATAATTAATAGTAGTTAAATGCCTCTTAAATATACATGAAATCTTCTGAAGCTAAAAGTAATATGCACTCAACCAGTTTTAAAGATCTATCTGGAACATTAAACATGATAGAAGTAGAAAAAAATTTTCTTATGAAGTCCACTATAAAAGGAAATTGTGACAAGCTCCTGATTAGACAGAAACCGTTCCATCTCTAAGGGAGAATACGCAGTGTAACTATGACTTCATAGAATGAATTGGGTAGTGTTTCTTCTGTTTCTATTTTGTTGATAGTTTGAAGAGTATTGGTATTAGGTCTTCTTTGAAGGTCTGATAGAATTCTGCACTAAACCCATCTGGTCCTGGGCTTTTTTTGGTTGGGAGACTTTTAATGACTGCTTCTATTTCTTTAGGGGTTATGGGACTGTTTAGATGATTTATCTGATCCTGATTTAACTTTGGTATTTGGTTTCTGTCTAGAAAATTGTCCATTTCATCCAGATTTTCCAGTTTTGTTGACTATCGGCTTTTGTAGTAGGATTTGGTGACTTTTTGAATTTCCTCAGTTTTTGTTGTTATATCTCCCTTTTCATTTCTAATTTTGTTAATTTGGATACTGTCTCTGTGCTCTTTGGTTAGTCTAGCTAAGGATTTATTTATCTTGTTGATTTTCTCAAAGAACCAGCTCCTGGTTTTGGTGATTCTTTGTATAGTTCTTTTAGTTTCTACTAGGTTGATTTCAGACCTGAGCCCTCTACTCCTCCAGGGTGTATTTGCTTCTTTTTGTTCTAGAGCTTGCAGGTGTGCTGTTAAGCTGCTACGATATGCTCTCTCCAGTTTCTTTTTGGAGGTACTCACTCAGAGCTATGAGTTTTCCTCTTAGCACTGCTTTCATGTGTTCCATAAGTTTGGGTATGCTGTACCTTCATTTTCATCAAAGTCTAAAAAGTCTTTAATTTCTTTTTTTATTTCATCCTTGACCAACTTATCATTGAGTAGAGCGTTGTTCAGTTTCCATGTGTATGTGGGCTTTCTGTTGTTGTTGTTGCCATTGAAGACCAGCCTTAATCTGTAGTGATCTGATAGTAGGCATGGGATTATTTCAATCTTCTTGTATCTGTTGAGGCCTATTTTATGACCAATTATATGGTCAGTTTTGGTGAAGGTACCATGAGGTTCTGAAAAGAAGGTATATTCTTTAGATTTAGGATGAAATGTTCTATAGATATCTGTTAAATCCATTTGGTCCATAACTTCTATTAGTTTCACTCTGTCTATGTTTAGTTTGTATTTCCATGATCTGTTGTCCATTGATGAGAGTGGGGTGTTGAAGTTTCCCACTATTATTGTGTGGGGTGTGATATGTGATTTGAGCTTTAATAATGTTTCTTTTATGAATGTGGATGCCCTTGCATTTGGAGCATAGGTTTTCAGAATTGAGAGTTCTTCTTGGTAGATTTTTCCTTTGATGAGTAATAAGTGCCTTTCCTTATGTTTTTTTGATGACTTTTGGTTGAAAGTAGATTTTATTTGATGTTAGGATGGCTACTCCAGTTTATGTATTGGGACCGTTTGCTTGGAAAATTGTTTTCCAGCCCTTTACTCTGAGGTAGTTTTTATCTTTGACACTGAGGTGCGTTTCCTATATGTAGCAAAATGCTGGGTCCTGTTTATGTATGTAGTCTGTTAGTCTATGTCTTTTTAATGGGGAATTATTTCCATTGATGTTAAGAGATATTAAGGAATAGTGATTGTTGCTGCTTGTTATTTTTGATGTTATTTTCGGGTTTGTTGAAAGATGACTTTCTTGCTTTTTCTAGGGTGTAGTTTCCCTCCTTGTGTTAGTGTTTTCCATCTATTATCCTTTATAGGGCTGGATTTGTGGAAAAATACTGTGTAAATTTGGTTTTGTCACGTAATATCTTGGTTTTTCCATCTATGGTAGTTGAGAGTCTTGCTGGGTATAGCAGCCTGGGCTGGCAGTTGTGTTCTCTTAGGGTCTGTATGAGATCTGCCCAGGATCTTCTAGCTTTCATAGTTTCTGGTGAAAAGTCTGGTGTAATTTTGATAAGTCTGCCTTTAAATGTTACTTGTCCTTTTCCCCTTACTGCTTTTAATCTTTGTTTTGTGCATTTGGTGTTTTGACTGTTGTATGATGGGAGGAATTTCTTTTCTGGTTCAATCTATTTTGAGTTCTGTAGGCTTCTTGTATGTTCATGGGCATCTCTTTCTTTAGGTTAGGGAAGTTTTCTTCTATAAGTTTGCTGAGGATATTTATTGGCCCTGTAAGTTGTGAATCACTCTTTTCTATACCTATTATCCTTAGGTTTGGTCTTCTCATTGTGTCCTGGATTTCCTGGAAGTTTTGTGTTAGGAGCTTTTTGCATTTTGCATTCTTTGACTGTTGTGTCAATGGTTTCGATGGTATCTTTTGCACCTGAGATTCTCTCTTCTATCTCTTGTATTCTTTTGGTGATGCTTGCATCTACGACTCCTGATCTCTGTCCTAGGTTTTCTAACTCCCAGGTTGTCTCCCTTTGTGATTTCTTTATTGTTTCTATTTCCACGTTTAGATCCTGGATGGTTTTTTTTTCATTTCCTTCACCTGATTGTTTGTGTTTTCCTGTAATTCTTTAAGGGATTTTTGTGTTTCCTTTTTAACGTCTTCTACCTGTTTAGCTGTGTTTGCCTGTATTTCTTTAAGGGAGTTATTTATGTCCTTCTTAAAGTCCTCTATCATCACTATAAGATGAAATTTTAAATCAGAGTCTTGCTTTTCTTGTGGGTTGAGGTATGTAGGGCTCACTATGGTGGGAGAACTGGGTTCTGATGATGCCATGAAGCCTTGGTTTCCATTGCTTATGTTCTCTGGTTATTTCTGGTGTTAGCTGGTCTTGCTGTCTCTGATTGTGGCTTGTCCCTCTTGGAAGCCTCTGTGTCAGTACTCCTGGGAGACCAGTTCTTTCTGGGAGGAATTTGGGTATGTAGAGCTTTGGCACAGTTTCAGCTCTGGGGTGCAGACAGAAACCGGAAGCATCCTGACTGGGGTTTTTTCTTGGTTCCCATGTCCTGATGACTCTCAGTGGGTCCCTCTTGGGCCAGGAATTTGAGCAGAATTGGTGGTCTTACCTGTGCTCACACATGTGTCAGCACTCCTGGGAGACAAGCTCTGACCTGGAAGTATTTGGGTATTGAGCACTGTGGCACAGGATCATTTCCAGGTACAGACGGAAACTGGAAGGATCCTGTCCCAGGCTGCCTCTCAGTTCCTGTGACCCGAAGTTTCCTGGCAGGTCACAGAAGTAGTGATCTTACCTGTGCTTACAGGCATGTCCGAACTCCTTGGAGACCACTTTCTCTTGGCGTTTGGAGCATTGTGGCACAGTCTTAGCTTCGGGCACGGTGGCACAGAATCAGCTCCAGGAACAGATGGAAACTGGAAGTATCCTGTCCCAGGCTGCTCCTAGGTTCCTGTGTCCCGAGGGTTCCTGGTAGGTCCCTCTGAGCAGAAGTGGTGGTCTTACATTGGCTCACAGGTGTGTCCTCACTCCTGATAGACCAGCTCTCTCCTGGCAGTATTTGTGATGTAATGGACCCAGCCAGCTGTGGGCTGGAATTTCTTAATGAAATAACTGTTCTCATGAGATTTCAGATTGGAAAGAAGACTCCATCAGGAATTTGCTATTCATGTTACATTATTTGCTATTAACTTTTGCCCATACTTTAAAACTTCTTTGGAGACAGAATTTAAACATGAAAATCTAATTAATCTGGTGAATAATAGTTCATAGCAGCATAACCTCAGACTGTTGTAGCTGTGTGTAGCAAATTTTGCGGTGAAATTGAGAGCAAAATATATATTGAGATGATTTATAAAACTTATAGTTTGGCCAGATTAGGAAAAGTTTGGGGGTCAAGGAAGGTGTATTTTTGCATATGGACAATAGGTATTAGTTGGACACTAGCCATTGAAGATGCTAGGATGTAAAGGTGTAACCTTACTTGAAAGGTTTTGCTTTGAGAAAAGCAATTCAAGTTACTCACTTGAACAGGGCCCCTAGGGAACTATTTCCTCAAGTTTATCTAACCTTGTTCACAGAGGCCATTGCAACCATGGTCCAAGGGGTCTCACCTAATACTGGTTTGGAAGACATACAGAATACAACAGTTATGGAAGTAAATTTTGAAAAAAAGGCATGGAAAGTCAATCACTGTGTAGCCAGGTGAGAGACCCAGGAACCAGGCCCCAAGAGAGCAAGGTCGGAAGCTATGATATTCCATCTGATGATGCAATGTGGACTCCATGAGGTTAGAGATACCAGCAATGTAGAAAACCTGCTAAGAAAAGCTGTAAGCACTCAGCAGAACCAATTCAAAAAGGAGGCCACAGGGATGAGGCTATGCCTTTTGTTGCTCATACTATATCATCCTATACCCCGAATTTCATGTGTGGAGATCCGGGATTTGATGTTTGCCCCAGTGGCTTTTTATATTGCTTTGGTCCAATCCCTCTTTTGTGCCTCTGTTCCTTCCTTTGGGATCACTAATATATTTTTTTCTGTACTTATCTCCTCAGTGTGTTTTGGAAGCATGTAAATGGATCTTGAATTTTACAGAACTTGAGAGCAAAGAATTTCTTTGGGTCTTAGAGAAGAATAGACTTTTAAGCAATGCAGGAACTGCTGAGATGGAAGAAGTCAGATATAAACTTAATGGATTTTGCACCATGAGGTGGACATGAGTCTTTTGGGGGGGGTTCAGAGTGTTTTTTTCTTTCCCTCCTCCCTTTTCTTCATTCCCCCTTTAGTTCCCTCTCTCATCTCAGCTACCATGAGGTAAACAGACTTTTGTGCCACATATGCCTGCTGCCAGGATTTTCTGGCCTAACTCAGGTCCAAAGAGATGGAGCCAGCGAACCATGGACTGAAATCTCTTAACTCTTTCTTCCTTTAAGTTGCTTTGTTAAACACATTTTTTCACCAGGGCAGAAAGTTGATTAACACAAGTGTGTTAATTTGGTGACTCATTTAGATTTCTTCCATATGTGTGTATACTTTAGGAAGCTTCCATAATAGTAGGTTTCCATACCTTGCTCAGGGTTTGAGAAAGGCAGAGATTCTCCCAGCCATCTTGGTCTTACTGGCAGCAGTAGCAGAATATTTTTCTAAAAAATGTATGTCAAATCCAGAGTCAGTGTGTCTTAGGCAAGGACTAGACTATTGAGCTACATCCTGAGATAGGTGGGTTTTTGTAAAGATGGATAGAACAAGTCTTACTCTATAGTCCAGTCTGGCCTGGCACATACTATTACCTCAAATTCTCAGTGATCCTCCTATCTACCATACCCTTTCAGATGAGTCATTTTCTAGAACATACTCCTAATCTGGCTTTTCATAGGTTTATTTTAAGATATTTGTGTTTGAAGTCGTTATTAATATGGACAGACTTATTTCTGTCATTTGGTCATTAGTTGCTTCTGTTTCTCATGCTATTCATTTCCATAATCACTCCAATTTTGCCTTTTGTGATTCTTCCCTTTTATGCCATTTTGATGCCTTCCACATTTTCTATTCTCTGTGTATGTTAATTGATTATTGTTTCTTCTTATTATTATAAGATTTTCCTATTATTATTATTATTATTAAATTATGGGAATTGCAACTAGGTAGGCAGTTCAATGTACAGGCCTGAGAGAGATTAGGCCTGGAGAAAACATTGATAATACTTGGTACACAGATTATATTAAAGCTATAGAACTTGGTAGGGAAGAGCAGAAAATGCAGTACTAACCCCTGAGAGCATGAAATCATAACTTCCCTATTGATGGATGATTTTATATTTACTCATTACAACTGCTATTTGGGTATTGGCACAGCTTCTCATTGCTAAAGGCAATAAACTAAAAGAAAAAAAGGGTTTCCTATGTTTTCTAAGTAATAAAACCAGATTAATCCTGTTATTTTATTATTTATATTAACTGTAAGGTTTTCTTTTAACCTCTCTTCTTGATTATATCAATTCATTACTTACTCATTAGTTTCAAAAGCATTAATTTTCTTTACAACTTAAAAAAAAATGACCTTCTTTATCTCCTGGAGAGCATCTATCTTTAGAAAAAGTAATAAATACTACTTTGTGTTTCTTGATTCTCCAGATGGGCCCCGATAAGGTCAAATATTTTGTTAATGAACTGAAAGGCATGCATATAAACCACGTAAGTGGCATATGTCAGCTACATGTCATTTTACTTGATTGTGGCTTTCATGCTTGCTTTGAACAACTTTCTCTCAAAAGTGGGGTGGAGTGGGAATGATTTCTATGGAGAAACAACACACTATTTTCATATTTTTTGAGGGGAAGTCTGAGACTCTTAGTTTATATCTGAATAATGGTATACCCTGACCTTTAAAACTAAGCAGCTTGTGGAGGGCAGATAGATTATGAACAATGGTGCATACCTGCAATGAAAAATTTAAAATTCTGTTATAAGCTAATGGAATTCAGTTTACAAGTTGTCTCATTCCTACTTGTGTAATTCTCATTATTTTCTCTACATAGTCACTGTAATCCTCAATTCTATAGTTGCTTGCCATCTGCAAAACATATCTTTCAACAATTCTTGATATCTAAGAGAATTTGAAAGTATGTACTTTGAACTCTCCTGTCCCGTGCTACGGTCTCGCCAGCAAGAACGACGCGGCACACATAGGATCCTTCTGCAGTAAAGCTTTAATGCATCTTGAGAGGGAGAGCATAAGCTTGCCACGAGTGGAGACCCCGAACAATAGAACACCCGTCCCTTATATAGGTCACAGCGCTTGCCTGGGACATGGAGCTTCCCCATTGGCTCCCCGCATCAGGCCAGATGCCGCCACGAGAGAGGCTGAGACTCTGAGGTGGAAAATTACCAGGTGCATGCGCACTAGCCTGTTTACAACTTGTCCTCGGCCGGATGTAGGTGCCATCTTGTAATGGCGAATGTGGGTGCGACTCGGGCGGCTTCCCACATCTCCCCCTTTTCATTTCTGTAAGCAAAGTAGGACACTCTTAAGAGGGCGGAGACAGAGGTCAAATCCCCTGACCAAAAGCTTGGGCCTTGTACAGGAGACGACCCCTAAGCTCATGCGCGCCCGAGGTCTTCCTGACCCGCCCAGTGCCGTTTTTTAGAGGGAGGGAAACTAGGGCACTCAACCCTCATGTAGATGACATATCTCCCAAGGTGGCCCACAATGATGACCGCCTTGTCCGATGCTTTGCTCGACATCCCTCAAGAGCTGCTCAGACCAAACACTCTACCCAGTGCAATGAGACTAGACTCGCGGGTGTGCAAGAACTGTCTGGCTGGCGACCTACTGCTATTGCTTAAGCATGGACAGTCAAACACCGGCTGGGGCTCCTTGTTCTAAGGCAACAAGTGCCTACGCAATGACCACCTTGTCTCTTTTAGTCTGGGCCCTGAGTTTGCAGATGAGCCATAGGAGCAACACCAACCCACAGCAGAGCGCTGCTCCAAACAATCTCACCCCCACCCATTCCTTGAAATAAGAAATTGCCGAGGAAATCCATGAAGAGAGGCCCTCGGTCAAGGACAGGTCAAGACGGGTGGAGTTGATCTGAATAATTGCTGTCCGCAGTTCCCGCAAGGTTTCATCAAATTTAAGGGTCCAATTCGTCATCAGCAGGATCAGGCAGGGCAGTCGGACCCTTTGGTTCTGCTGGGCATTCCACCTCATTTCTTTGTTTTATCACCCTCCTGGTGAGCCTTTCAGGGATCTAAAAGGGGTTCTCTTTTTTCTGTGGAAAAACACATACAGCTCCCCTGGATCTTATAAGAATAGGATCCGGTCCTTTCCATTCATTAGATAACACATCTTTTCATTTTACCATTTCTCTTGGTCTATCTGGCTCTGAGCAGTGACGCTCGGCCGCTGTTTGTCCCTGTTCATCTAGGTTTAGAAAATTTAAAGTAAATAGTGCCATAGAAATCATAGTCCTCGGCACTGAAGGGAGGTCCTTCATCATTCCCCCGTTTTGTTTTATTAAGTAAGACTTTAAAGTGAGTGAGGGAGGCCTTAAGTCCCCGCAAGGCAAGTCGTGTCACGGCATCAGGATACCAGTCAATGATTTTTCCTGGTGAAGCATTAGGGTGGATCCATAAGAGTGGGCCATTTTGTCATAGCACAGCAGTAGGCAATCCCTTTGTCTTAAGAAGGCACAAGGAAAAAGGCAATGTATCATCAAGGCGTGTCAGTTGGGCTTCCTGTATGGCCTGCTCTACTAGCTGCAAGGCCTGTTTTGCTGGAGAATTGAGGGACCTTGGAGAGGTCAGGTGGCTATCACCCTCAAGGATGTCAAACAGTGGCTTTAGGACTGTGGAGGGAATTTTTAAAAAAGGCCTGAGCCAGTTAATATCTCCTAATAATTTTTGAAAGTCATTAAGGGTCCTTAAGTGGTCCCTTCTTATCTCGACCTTTTGTGGGACAATCTTATCAGGGAGGATAATTGACCCCAAAAAATGTCCCGTATCAGAAATCTTAACTTTGTCAGCGGCGATCTGTAGACCCCAGCGTGACAAGAGGGACTGTAATAAAGGATAGGCCCTTTGCAAAACTGTCAAATCTTTATGGCACAGAAGGACGTCATCCGTATAGTGAATCAAAATCAGGGAAGGAAATTGTCGCCTCAAAGGTCTCAAAGCTTCTTGAACATATAACTGACAGATGGTGGGGCTATTTGCCATGCCCTGAGGCAAAACCTTCCATTGAAACCTCTTATCAGGCTCCACATGATTAACCGAAGGGAGCGTAAATGCAAAACGGGGTTTATCTAAGGGATATAAGGGAATAGAAAAAAAGCAATCTTTAATATCTATAATAACTAGGCTCCAACCTTTGGGTAAGGCGGAAAGGACTGGAAGACCCCTCTGTACTGGGCCAAAGGAATCCATCTGCTCATTGATGGCTCTTAGGTCATGGAGCAGCCTCTATTTGCCCGACCTTTTCTTGATTACAAATATCGGGGTATGCCAGGGGGAAGTAGAAGGCTCTAGATGTCCCAACCTTAACTGCTCCTGTACTATTTGAGTAGCAGCCTCCAGTTTTTTAGAGGACAAAGGCCATTGAGGAACCCAAACCGGGTCCTCCGTTTTCTACGGGATGGGTCGTGCTGTCTCAATGGCGCCTAGGAAAAACCCAGGCCCTGTCTGTCAGGGTTACTAGTGGATTGAATGGGTTCAGTTCTACCATGGCCCATAGGCCCTAAACCCCTTCCTTCTACATATCCCATTTTGCCCATAATACGTCTAGCCTGAGGGGAACAAATATGTTCATTAGATAACACAACCCTCATGTCTTGCATGACATCTCGCCCCCAAAGGTTAAGTGAAAGTGGGAGCACGTAAGGGGTAAAACATCTCTTTTGTCCCTCAGCCGTTTTCCAAGACAAAGCAACAGAGCTAATAGCAGGGCTGGCCTGATAGCCAAGGCCCTGCAAGGAGTGTGATGACTCAGTTACAGGCCACGACTTTGGCCACCAATGGGAAGAAATAATGTTTTTATCCGCGCCTGTGTCCATGATGTCTTCAAACAATTTTCCCTCAACCCATAATTTTAGTTTAGGCCTCTCATTTAGTGAGAGAACCAAGTAGGCGGAGTCCGTGCCAGAGGAGCCCATTTTCGCCTGCCCGGGTCCTGAAGGCCCAGCAATGTCCGGGAGGAGCAGTAGCTGAGCTATCTGATCTCCCTTTGTGATGGAAAAAACCCCTCCGGGGCAAGAACACAGGACTTGGATCTCAAGGGCATATTGACAATCTGCTATACCCTGATGAACATGTAGGCCCTTTAAGGTCATGGATCCTCTGCCAATTATAAGACCCACAGTTCCAGGTGATAAGGATTCAATTGGCATCACGGGAACCAGTTGGACACCCATCTGAGGCATCAATATGAAGTCGGAGGCGGCGCACAGGTCCACCCGGGCTCGTCTCTCCTCTCTTGGCCCCTGTCTGTCCTGTTCCCATATTTCTGGGGGCCCTGGGAACGAGGGCCCAGCACCTCGTTTTTTGGCATCCTCTGCATCCTCTGTGGTTGTTCTTCTAATGGAGGGAGGAGTCGCCCCTTGATATCTCTGACAGAGCGACATTGACTAGCCTTATGGTAACCTTTATTGTAGCGGGGGCAAAGGACACCGTGTGGTCGAGACAGGGCTCCAGCCTCATCGGTAGGAGCTTTGCAATCTTTTTTTAAGTGACCTAGTCGGCCGCACCGGAAGCAAGCCCTTTTGTCTGTTCCCTTATTGGGGTATTTTTGAGACTGGATGATAGCAGCCGCCAGCCCCGCATTAGTAAGGGGTCCCCCAAGCTCCCTACAAGTTCGAAGCCAATCCTGTAGCCCCTTACTTTTCCTTGGCGCTATGGCGGCACGGCACTCCTGTGTGGCTTGCTCAAAAATGAGCTGTTTAACAAGGGGTGCCGCTTGGTCGGGGTCGCCGAAGATGCGCCCCGCAGTCTCAGTCATTCTGGCCACAAAGTCTGAAAAGGGTTCTTGGGGACCTTGAATGATCTTAGTAAGTTGTCTAGAGGCTTCCCCTTTTTTGGGGAGTGCCTTCCAGGCCTTGATGGCCGCATTAGAAACTTGCACATATGTACCCCATGGAAAAGCGGTCTGATCCTCCGCAAAAGGACCTTGGCTAGTTAACATATCAAAGGTCCAATCTCTCTGTCCAGGGGTCGGTGCCGTAGAATTGGCTCTGGCTTGAGCTTGTGTAGCTTCATGCCATAAAGCCTTCCACTCCATATATTGGCCCATTGTAGGGAGCGCAGCCTTGGCCAGCATCTGCCAATCGGCGGGAGTCATGGACACCCCGGCAAATCTCTCTAACATTACTATAGTAAAATTAGCATTTACCCCATACTTTCGGACCGCTTCAGCCAGGTCTTTAATTTGGCTGTACTCTACAGGGGCATGAACTCACCCTCCACCATCTACCACGAAAACTTTGTCTTCAATCTCTCCCTCGTCCTTAGACTTACCAGGAGGTCCTTTTCCTTTGCTAAGATTTTGGGTACCCATCCTCTCACTCCGTTCAGATTCTGACATGGTATCCTGGACCCTTTCAGGGGTGATTTGCCCCTCCCTTACAGCATCTACACAGGCCTCACCTTGTTCGCCACAATACAAAGACAGTAAAACCAAAATGAGGGCACTTAACACAATTAGCAAAGCTTCAACAGTGTTAGAGCAAAAAGGGGGCAATCCCAAATCAAGACCCAGGGTCAACATGCCTATCCGAACCTACCTCCCTGCAGTTCTGAATCCTCCCTGTTTCCAGGGGGTCTCCAAAGGTGCTTGATGATGACAAAGTTTCCCGGGTTTCGGCACCAGATGTCCCGCGCTATGGTCTCGCCAGCAAGAACGATGCGGCACACATAGGATCCTTCTGCAGTAAAGCTTTAATGCATCTTGAGAGGGAGAGCATAAGCTTGCCACGAGTGGAGACCCCGAACAATAGAACACCCGTCCCTTATATAGGTCACAGCGCTTCCCTGGGACACGGAGCTTCCCCATTGGCTCCCCGCATCAGGCCAGATGCCGCCACGAGAGAGGCTGAGACTCTGAGGTGGAAAATTACCAGGTGCATGCGCACTAGCCTGTTTACAACTTGTCCTCGGCCGGATGTAGGCGCCATCTTGTAATGGCGAATGTGGGTGCGACTCGGGGCGGCTTCCCACACTCTCCGTTGGATGGGGCAGAGTTAAGCAAGGTTGGAGGCATTTCCCACCAGTGGATCACAAGTATTTCTCAGCATAATTGTAAGACACCTTGACCAATGTGGCTGATATGGCTCATAAAATTTGGTTAAGCCCACAGAGGAGATGTAGTCTTTTTGGACTATTTTTGCTGCCCTGATTTCTACTTCTTCCTGACCCAGAGAGCTGGAAAACAAATTCACTAAACTATAAATTTCATTTCCTGATTGCCTCACCATGGCAACACTATCATTATCCAGACATACACTGTATGTAGTTCTTTTTGAGAACCTAAGCATTTGTTAAAGAAGCCCATACAAGTCTTCTATGGGATTTTAAACCCCTTCACACATGTTATTTATTTTCCAGGGTTAGAATAAGGCTCAGGCTTGGCCTCAAACTCCCAGTTTAGCAGGACAATTAGACTAAATACTTATAGCTGTTCTTAGCATTGTGTCGCTGATGGTCTCTGAGGATTCTGTGAACATTAGAAAATGTAATGCAGTGTTTGATGCATATGCATGCTTTTGCTATACCACCCACTGGGGCTTCAGAAAACTGTTCTGCTTCCATTGTGCCTTTGAGAGCTCTCCCTTTATCTGATTAGTTAGACTTTTCTGTGCCTCCTCCATAAATGCCATTGAAATACTGTGAAAACCAATGGATTAAATTAGAATTGTAACTAGGATCAAAACCCACAACCTACTTGCTGCTTTATCATACTGGTAACTGACAGATCACACTCCAACTGTACCTGCCCACAAAACCAATGACGTTAAATGACGCAGAGTGTTTATTGGAAAAAGGTGCTGCCCCAAGTTTAAAAGTACCTGGAGAAAATTCTCATTGCTATTAAGGGATTGTTTTGACATTGACTCCAAACCAAATTATGAGTCAGATGCTGTTCTTTATACTTTCATAAATGAAACTCAATTTCAATAACCACTTTGTGAGGTAAATATTGATATCTTAATTCCGTAAGCTTGGAGGAGTGAAATGACTTGCCAAATATGTTAGGAAAATGTCAGAAGTGAAAATGAATCTTCTTATTGCTGCTCTTGCCTAGGGTCTTATGGGAATAGCAAACATGTCCCAAAGAGTGGTTTGGGCCTGATTCTCCTCTTTGAACTTGAAAAGCAATTCACTTCCCAAGAGTTGAGAAAGTTCAAGTACCATTGTTCCAGAGGCCACTGTTCTGTCTCCTGGAGCAGTTTGAAGTCTGCCTGTATGTTCTCTAAATAACACTGGCATTAGCCCACACTGGAGCCACCTCCTCAGGTTTTTGAAGTGCTGTGCAAACAGCTAGGAGAGAGCATTGTCTAAAGCCATATGAAAAGATTGGGATTTGTCTGGTGAACGAAAATTTTGCAATCATAACACCTTTTACTCCTACAGCCAGCAGAACTTTTTCTATGTGAAGCAGGAAAGCAAACATTTCATTTTCTGAATAATGATGCTCTTTAAAGAGACAGGAACAGCAGTTTAGCTCTTGATTTCTTGTGCATTTAATGCCATCAGAGGAAAAGAAACAGGCTTTCAGATGTATAGTCTTCAAAGCACCGAATTTCTTGTTACTTAAGTGGATACACGTGGGCTGTATTGACAAGCTAACAGGCACAGCATTTTGAAGTAATGTCTATTTTATCCCCAGGATTAGAATTACCTTACTGTTATAGAAAATGTAGGATATTTAGATTTCACCATAAAGCCACATTCAGAACCTTTTGAGTGGGAGGAGGCATAGAGCTTAGGCATATGCATTTTAGATGCACCTTTGAAGATTTTTAGATCCATTAGTCTGAAAATAACTGCAGTGGAAGGACCACCTCCATAAAAAAGTTAGAATATTTTTGTTATAATGGCATTTGGTTAAAAAGAATCCATTAACTACTTGCACTCTGAGAGGGAGATCTAAAGTAAGAATAGCTTTTCTGTAGTGCATTTGTACATGAAAGATAGTTGGAAAATTCTTGTGGAGAGAAACTTAGGCTTTTCAAGAGAAAGAAGAGAAAGTAGACATAGTCTGTGACACTCTAGAGGTCAAGTATATAAGTGTTTGGGGTTGTCACACTCTAATACTATGAAGTTCAGGCTTAAATTCACACTCCCTTTAACTTAGCCTGCTATGTACTAGAATTAAAGGTGGGTACAAGTGTTATAGAACACTGTTCTTAGATCATAATGGCCACTACTATCTTCATCAGAGCAGCTGTGACTACTTGCAAGACAGCCTTGAGATTTGGCCTGTTAACATTTGCTCAGGAAAAAAGGATGGGAGGTTAAGCAGATCCATACCTGAGATCTAAGTAAGCTAGTCCCTTGCAGCAACCCACTGTCAGCTATAGAATTCTGCCCAGTCCAAATTATACATGGGATCATAGTCTAGAGATGCTAGAGTACATGGAGGGGAGAAGGCTAACTGAAGCAGGGCAGTGTGGCTACTTAGTTATTGCCATGGAAATCACAGTCCATGTTAACTTAAGACTTTCTTTGTGCAGCTATTTTGTGGTCTCCCATACCCCACCCTGTAAGAAACCCCTTACCCATGCTGTCTAAATAAGCCAGATGAAGCAATTGGTTCACCAAGTCAGATTTTGGTGGTCTTGTACCATGCATGTCCTGTCAGGGATGGATCATCCAGGGTAAGTAGATGTTTGTTTACATCTCTCCAGGTAAAGTTCATATAACACACCATCACACCCTTGCCACTAGACTGACATAATTGGTTGAGGCAGGTGCAAATCCACTTAGAGTTTCTAAGAGAAATTTACCAGTGCAATAGATAGAACACATTACCTAAAATATGGGAATAGAGCATTTGAGAGGTTAGGTCAGTAATTAACTGTGTATGGGAATGTGAGTGTGTGTGTGTATGTGTGTGTGTGTGTGTGTGTGCGCATTTGAAAGTATATATTTATGAGTTGGGGTGAGGCAACTCCACTGGAAAATTAAGGCTTAAAAAATGTAGCAAAGACCTTGAGGAATGATGGGGTCTCATTAAAAAATACAGCAGAGTCTCAAAGATATATCTGAATATTTTTAAAAATATGCTTTTAATTGAAATAGAATTATATTGCACCCTTCCTTTATTTCCTTCAATCCCTCCTGGATACTCTCTCTTGAACCCCTCCCATGCTCTACTCTCTCAAGTGCTTCCTTTTCTTTGATTAATATTGTTGCATTGATATGTATGTTTATGCACAAATACATACACAACAAACATACATGTACATTTTTGTAATTTAACCAAATAAGAATTTAAATAGTAAGAACACATCATTTCTCCCTTCTCTTTTTTACTCCAAACCATTACATATACCCCTCCTTCTTCTCTTTAGAATTCATGGCTTCTTTTTTTTCTATTGATTTTTGTTACATGCATACATGTATTTTTTGAAAATCAAGTTATCTTTAACTGAAAATTAACTATTGAGTATATTTATGGCTGAATGTTTCATTTTATTTTGAACTATTTCTTTGAGTTCTACATATTATTGATTCTTTATCAACTGCAGTACTTTTGAATACTTTAACATTGGTTCTTTGAGTACTGCTATCTGAAGATGTGAATTTTCATTTGTCTCAATGGTCCTGAACCCCACAGCTGGCATTTGATTCTTGAGGAAGAAAATACCCTTTTGTTTGCAGTTCAGAGTTGAATTTCTATGGGGAGTTGCTAGATAATTTTAGCTATTCTCTAGTTTTTTCCTGTTTTTAGAACCTTTTCAAACAAGAAAGTATTTATAGAAAAATCTGCTCTCAATTTTTGTGATAGATTATTGCTATAATTTATCTATGGAGGTAACCCACACTCCCCTCCCCCCCAGTGTGTGTGTGTTCATGCAAACAAATAATCAAGTAACCAGGAAAGGGCATCCAAGTTAAAAATATTTATTTAGGACATTGATATGTTGCATATTTTCCTTTTATGATACTCAGTAACCTTGACCTACCTTGGTTAAAAAAAAAATAGTTATAAAGTTTTAGTCTCTTCTGTTCTTGGGAACAGAAAATTTTGATTTCTTATCATTTTGAATTTGAACCCATGTCTTAACTCAGGACTCAGAGAGATTGAAGACACAGCTTTTGAAAGACATGGCCAAGCTGAGTGTTGAGGGTGGACCATTGGTAAGAACTCATCCTAAGTGAGTTGAATTTGATCTCTTGGGCTCTTTATGTTTGGATTATTGAATTTAAGGAAAAATTTGAAATAGTGACAAGAATATATCTTTAATTTTTTAAAAAAAAATTAAAGTGACATATAGTCAGAATTTAAAAAGTTGACTGGTAGTATATGACAGATGCGAGAAAGCAGTAGTCATCCTGCCCTGACTACCCCTGATTTCTATACCTGTACTTAAGTATTTTATTATTTTCATATTTCTAATAATTTTTGATTAATTTTTATTGGTTTTGAACTTTGAGACACTATTAGCATTTTAATATTCCAATAATTAATATTTAGTGTTTCATGGCATAGAAATGCAAATATTGTGAACTATGTTGTGTATAACTCTATTTTCTTCTTTACAAGTGCTTTTTTTATTTGGAATTAATGATGAGCTTGTATTTGCTTTCATTTTGTTTACCTATTATACTCTACTAGAGTAGTACTCTCTTTAGAAAGGAAGACCCAGAGTCATTGGTCAGTTAGTTGCTTATGAATTTCCTGTTCACCCAACTCGATCTGAACTGTACGTGAAGTCTTCTGAGCAGCCGTCCTCTTTCCATTTCTCTTCACCACCATCAGACTTGGCTTGTCAGTTTTGCTGGTTCTGTTTTGGGGACACTATAGTGTCATTCCTGCTGTCTTTCCTTCTTCTTTCTGAAGGAGCTAATTAATCTTTGAGACTTAGCATGTCTGGAAGTTTCTTTAGTCTATTGTTATATTTGATATGAAGTATGGAATTCTGGGTCCAGAACTGGTTTCCCTCAGAATTTTGAAGGCATTGCTCCTTTCCTACCTCCTAGTGTTGCTGGCAAGAAGCTCAGTTATTTGCTTTTGTAGTCCAATGAATGTCTTCTTATGTTCTGTCCTTTTGGCAGTTTAAAACTCTTTCTCTTCAGTTGAGGTGCCCAGTTGTATGTTGTATTAACCATTGCTCTGTGCTTTTAAACCTGCAATGATAGGACTCCTAAATTGAAGCATTATTTTTTGAATTATTTAATTTCCTTCCCATTATTTCCTTCTCCATGGCTATAAAGTGCCTTGCCCTGACCTTATATTTTACTATTTCTCTGTTATTGCTTATTTATTTGTCATTTTGTCTTGATTTCTAGGAAAAGTTTTTCAACTTTTCTACCAATATGTATAAACACATATTTATATGGATGCACATATCTCATTCTATACAGTTTCTCATTCTCTTTATTTCTTATTTTCTTAGCAGGATTTTCATTTAGTATGTAGAATATCATCTAACTCTCTAAAGATATGAATAGATCAACATGTTTCTGTTTTCTGCATTGTTTTTCATTCACCTTTCTCTTGTTTGTATCTCTCTGTGTTATAGTCTGTCCATAGATGAATGATGATGGTGTGGGTGGTCAGCTTTCCATTGTTGTCACAGAATATAGAAAGAAAATGATTTAAAGGAGGACAGATTTATTGATGCTCACAATTTCAAAGCTTTGAGCACATGGTCAGCTGGCTCCATTGTAATGGTCCTGTTCCAAGGTACAACATTATGCCATAAGTGTGTGAGAGAGCAAATCTGCTCACTCCTTGGTGTCCAGGAAGAACAGAGAGACAAGGATGGGTCAAACTCCCAATATCCCTGTTAAATGTACATCCCAAATGACCTCACTTTCTAATATTCCTATCACCTTCAAAGAGTGCTTAGTTAGCCTTCGTCCTTTGAGGGATGTTCTAGATCCCAACTATCGCAGTGATGTATGAATATGAGTTAACATTTAGCAGTGGATCACATAACACTAACTGAGAGATACTTTTTTGCAGCATTAAGGATCAAACTCTATGCTTCATGTACAATAAGCAAATAGTTTATTATTGATCTATACATAGACCAAATAATCCATAATAATAGTGTCTGTCTCTCTCTCTCTCTCTCTCTCTCTCTCTCTCTCTCTCTTTTTCCTCCTTCTTCTTTCTCCTTTCCTTTCCCTTCCCTTCCCCTTCCCTCCTCTCCCCTCTCTTCCCCTCTCCTTTCCTTTTCTTTTCTGGTTTTTATGATTACATCTAGACCTTTGTGCACGTTAAGCATATTTTCTACCATTAAGTTAGTCTTCCAACCTAGGAGGCACGTCTGATATGATGGAATGGTTGATATACTCTTGCTTTCCAGCATTTAATTACTGCAAAAAACTGGGTATGGTACATGAATAAACTATTTTTAGATTTTGGACTACAAACAGCAAGTCTGTGATTTCTGAGGAAAGGGAAATAACTCGGTGATCTTTGTTATTACCTCATTCCAGGCTTAAACACAAGTCAAAGGATGCCCATTGTAATTGGAAGAACTGAGGTTGGAGTTTGGGAAACTCCAAGTTAGCTGGAGTTTTCACAGTAAGATACTTTGAAATTGATCACTAGTGGAATTTTTTTTTTTTTTTTTTTTTTGGTATTTTTACCTTGGCCATCAGAAAAAAAAATTGTTGAATAAAGGTTTTTTGCATGTTTGTTTTTATCTATGCCCGCAAAGAGCCTTTTGGTACATGCCACCGATAATATTATTTATCTATAGATACCTTTTGACTTGGAGAAGTGAGACAAAATAGAAGAAAATTATGTGTTGTATTAACTTAATGTAATACCCTACCATAATGAAAGGAAGAAAACAATATAGATATAACCAATAGTAGTAAAATTTGAAACACACCGAGCAAAACAAACCAAGACCAAAATACACACATTGTACGATTCTCTTTGGATGAAATATTCAAGATGATCTACAGCAGAATGTAGATAAGGTTGTCTGAAGTCCTTGTGATGTGGTGGAGACTGGCTGCAAAGTTGACAGAAGGTACTTTTTGTTACATAGAAATGCTCTATATGTCAATTGTGGTATGTATTAATGTGCTCACTTTTCAAAATTATTAACTTTACACTTGAGTCTTTGATTTTACTCTGAGAGTTATAGCCCAATAATGCCGAGAAGCAATGCTAATGTGGAATTTTTTAGAAGTGAACAGAGCTTATCATTTTTGCTTCTCCCTACTGGATGGCAGGCTGTTTATTCACTAAGGCCCATTAGTTGTCATTAGGCTTTTCTAAAAACAATGCCACTTAGATTTTATAGAAATAATTCATCTTTTGTGAAGTCACGTTTCACTACTTTATGTAAACCTTGTTTTATAACTGTAATTATAAGCATAAATGGCATCTAACAGACTTGAGAATTCATAGAGCTGACTCATCCTATGTATGCAATTCAACTAGGGACAGCTAAAGTGAGAACAAATCCTAGAACATAGTGTATGTGGTTTTAGCATGCTGAAGGCTTCAGTGTGTTTTAAAGTTGGAACTAAGAACTCATTGTCCTTATTCAACTAAAAATAGTTTTGTTAAGAAAGCTAAAAATGCTATACCCTGAGCAGTCTAAAATAGGTGACTATATCACTGCATTGTCATGCCTTACCCATGGATCTGATAGTAGGAGAAGGACAGTATCCAAGGAAAGTGACTGATGATGGGGTGATATAGCTACACTTAAAACCTCCCTCCAATCTAGAAAAGATATTTTCAGAGAATGGGGAAAATAATGAAGCAGTATTATTAACCACTGAACATTAATCCAGACTATGTTTCACATCAGAGGCAATCACATTAAAAGACAAAAATGAACTCTTATTCTTTCAGAGTACAGTGTGTGCTAATTAGATGTACTTATTAAAAGGAAACTCAAGTTTCTTGTATCTGTCTGATAAGCAAGAAACTATATCTTGAAGGTAAATTCCCACAAGGAAAGAGAGAACAAGTAAAGGGAACGATCATTCATGATTGTATTTGTGCTTGTGTGTATTGCATATGTGTGGACACACATGTACGTATGGCCTCACGTGTGGGTGTGTGTGCTGGCACATGTGTGTGAAGGCTGGAGGTTGACACTTGGCATCTCCTTGATTACTCTCTAGCTCACGTACTGGATGTATTGGAGGAACTGAACCCAGAGCTCTCTACCCAGGCTTGGCTGAATACCCAGACTGCTCTGGAAATCCCCAGTTTCTGACCTCTGAGACAGGAATTAGATGTAAGCTCCCCACATACCTGTTTATGTGGGTTTGGGGATCCAAACTCTAGTCTTTAAACTTTATACCAAGTGCTTTATTGTTTAAGACTTCATCTCTCTTTTTCTGTGGCTTTCATTTCTAAAAGACATGATTATTTGGCTGCCAAGAATAATGTGCTTGTGGTACAAAACTAGCAAAAGGTCTTATTATAATTGTACTTATGATCTCAGATTTTCTAAAGAAACTGCTAAAGGGAAATGTTGCAGGAAATATCAAAAAAAGAAGGTATGATAGCATGTTCCCATGCTATTCCCTGGTTCTGTCATACCCGGCAGGCTGGCCAGCCATGCACTGGCAGGTAATGGCTGACCTGCTTTCATCTTGTGGAGCTCTGACTCAGAGCTCTGTGATCTCTCCACCCAGCTCTCTAGGTTCCCACTGGCTGGTCGCTACCATGCCAGCCCCATGCTTCAATACCCCCATGGCCTCTGTGGTGCACATCAGGCAAACTCACATTTTGCCGATGTACCTTTCTCTCTGGAACCAGATGAGACACATGAAGGAAAACACAACACAAACTTAGCTCAGAAACAATAGTAACTCAGTCTCTGAGAGCAATAACGAAAACCTAATCTTGTAAACCTTATCAAAGTCTGATTCCTCTGGTGGCGAATCCTTGTGGATCCCCTATATCAGGGGACTCTAGCAGATACATCTTACCCACATGCTGTCCCTGTTCCAAAAGGACCCTCTCTCTCTCCTGCTTCCTCTTTTCCTCTCTCCAACTTCAAAGTCCCTCTTCCATGCCCAGTGATTGGCTCCTTTATTCATTAGGGGATTGGTTCACAAGTCACAGGTGTAACTCACTCCTTTTCTGAAGCCCCTCCCAGGAGTGCAGAATTAGCAGATTACAAATAGCCCTAGGGCTATTCACAACAGGGAAAAGGAAGGGAGAAAGTTCTTCATTCTTATATTCTAAGAAAAATTCTCCATCATTATCCCTCCTGTTCCATTCCCCACCCCTCTCCCACTTAGTTTCTTTCCTCTATCTACTCCTAATGTCCATGTCTATTCTACTACCCCTTCTCAGTGAGATTCAATTGTCCCTCCTTGGGCCCTCCTTGTTACTTTAGGTCTGTGGATTGTAGCATGGTTATCCTGTACTTTATGGCTAAAACCCACTGATAAGTGAATACATGTCATGTTTGTCTTTCTGGGTCTGGGTTACCTCACTCAGATATATCTTTTCTGGTTCCATCCTTTTGCCCACAAATTTCATGATGTCATTGTTTTTAATAGCTGAGTAACATCCCATTGAACAAATATACCATATTTCCTTATCTATTCTTCAGTTGATGGAAAGCTTGGTTGTTTTGAGTTTCTGGCAATTATGAATAAAGCTGCTATCAACTGATCAGATATTCTTGTGGTATGGTGGAGCATATTTAAGGTATATGCCCAGGAGTGGTATATCTGGGTCTTGAAGTACATCTATTCCCAATTTCCTGATTTGCATCTCCTTGATGACTAATAACTTTGAACATTTCTTTAAGTGCTTCTTGGCCATTCAAGATTCTTTTGTTGAGAAGTCTCTGTTTAGTCCTGTACCCTATTTAAAAATTGGGTTATTTGGGTTGTTGTATCTAACTTCTTGAGCTATTTATATATTTTGGATATTAACCCTCTGTTGGATGTTGGGTTGTCGAAGGCCTGTTCCCATTCTGTAGGCTGCTGTTTTGTCCATTTGATGGTGTCCTTTGTCTTACAGAAGCTTTTTAGTTTTTTGAAGTCCCATTTATTAATTGTTGATCTTAGTGTCTGAGCTGTTGGAGCTCTGTTCAGGACATTGTCTCCTGTGCTAATACGTTCAAGGATATTTCCCACTTTCTCTTCTATCAAATTTAGTGTATCTGGCTTTATGTTGAGGAGGATAGAGGGAGAGAGAACTGGGAGAGAGAACTAGAATTGTGGGAAGGCATTTCTGGAAAGAGCTAGAAACCTAGGACAAAGTAAATTCCCAGGAATGAGGGTGATCCTAGCTAAGACTACTAGCAATGGGGAATATGGAACCTGAAACAGACACCTACTCTAACCAGACAAGACTTCTAGTGGAGGATGAGGACACTAACATAGCCACAAAACCTTAGATCCACAATTTGTCCTGCTCATAAGATGTGCAGGGATAAAAATGGATAGGAAATTGAGGGAATGGCCAAGTAATGACTGGTCCAACCTGAGACTCATGGCATGAGAGAGATCCCACCCTTGTCATTATTAATTTATGCTATACTTGCAGATGGTAGTCTAGCATAACTGTTATATGAGAGGCTTCACCCAGCAGCTGATGGAAAAAGATACAGAGACACACCACGAAACATCAAGTGGGGCTTGGGAAATTATGGAAAAGGGGAGGAAGAGTTGAAGGAGCCAGAGAGGTCAAGGACACAAGAAAGATCAACAGAATCAACTAACTTGGGTCCCTAGGGGCCCACAGAGACTGAACCACCAACTAAAGAGCAAGCATGGTGTAAACCTAGGCCCCTTATACATGTGTAACTAATGTACATCTTGGTCTTCATGTGGGTCTCCTAACAACTGGAGCAGGGGCTGTACCCAACTCTGTTGCCTGCCTTTGGATTCCTTTCCCCTAACTGGGCTCTCTTGTCTAGCCTCAATAGAAGAAGACTCACCTAGTCCTACTACAACTTGATATGACAATGTGGGTTGATATTCATGGGAGGCTTCCCCTTCTCTGAGGTGAAAGGGAGGAGGAATGTGGGGAGGAGAGATAAAAGGGAGGGACTGGGAGGAAAAGAATGAGAGGAAGTTATGATCTGAATGTAAAGTAAATAAATTAATTAATTTTTAAAAGGAAAAAAAATCCTTTAGATTTGTGTTTACCCTCACAATTTTTTCCTATTTCCTAGTGAAATTAGTACCATAGTTCTCCATACTGCCATTTCCGCTTTCCTCTGGGCAGTTTGTAGCAGGGAAATTAACCAATAAGTCCCTAGTGAAGCATAAAACAAAGCCACCATAAGAATTAAAATAGGATAAAATAAAAATTAGTACAACATTCAACTTAGAAGAATATTCCATAAGTGTAGCACACCAATGATGAATGATTAAGGCAGATTCTTCATTAACAATACATAAGTTTTCTAATCATGCATTAATTTTATGAGCTGTTGTCATATATTTATTATTTCTGCTTTCAAATGACTACTTGAGAATTATTTTGCAGTTTTTAATGAAATTATACCATCTCAAAGCTTAATGCATAGCATAAATTTGGAGTTTGGTAGTCTGGGTTTTATCTGAATTTTTCTCATAAGGCCCAATAAACTTCCCTAGAGTTCTCATTGTTCATAACAAGGAACAGAATACTTACACATTATATTACCAGTCAGTGATTATTCAATTATCCCAAATAATTTCTCCCAGGTGCAAATCACAAAGACAGTGTTGAGCATTTCCTGGGGGGCACAAATTGAATGTGTAGTATTTTAGGCTCTAGTTATTAATTTGGATAACAAATATAACCTATGAGATGTTTTTCACCTTGGTCCAAACCAGTAGTTACATTAGTATTATAGTTAGCTATTTAGATAAGTATAACTACCCCCCCCCCCCACACACATTTTCAAAGCAAAGGCTGGAGAAAAATTGTATCCTTAAACTAGGGAAGTGACATTAAAGTCACATTTTACAATTTTTATCTGTAAATGGCCAGCTTTTGTTTGGTTAATTACTTTTCTATACCATCCTTTCAAAGGAACTTTAGCAACATACTCCTGTGTGTAATTGATAACTTGAGATTCTGGATGTTTATTGGTTATTTTTACTTCAATATTATTAAAACACTAATGACCATGGTTTGTTCTTTATTCTGCCTTTAACCTGATTCCTTGAGTTACATCCAGGCTATGTATAGAGTAGAAGAACAATTTAGGCAGATTGGAAATGTGTTGTTAGAAACTACTTGGACTACAGAAAGAAAGAGATTTTTTACAGATAATGTTAATATTCTAGGAGAAAGTATGATTTTTACTATAACTGAAAACACAATCCATGCCTGTTTGGAGAACAAGACAACCAATGCTATCACAATATCTTCTTTCAGCCATGTTCAATACCAATGCCAATCACTCAAGATATCTTAGTCTCAAGTTATCAGTTGAAAGCATGGTTTAGTTCTGAGGAACTGGCCTCATAGGGGCAACATGAATCCATGAGGATTTTCTTTCAGTCTGATAGACATATGAATAGGCAACAGAGCTTGAATGGGGTCTATACAACATGGTTAGAATCTGTTACCCTCCCTTTAGAATATGTATGGAGAACTGTACTTTTTTTGTTGTTAGTATTACTCATGTGGGATTTGAACTCTCAGCCTTAAGTCATCCCTAGTTTTTCAAGCAGCTGAGAATACAAGTACACACCACCATGCCTAGCTTAATTACATAGTTTGATAAAGCTGATAGATTTCTTTCAGTAAATCTATCCAAGTCCTTTTGACTTTGTCTCGGGGTTTCTAGAAAAAAGAGAAGTCTTATAAAGTACTGAGTATGATTCAGTTAAAGAAGACATCGCAAGTGTTTCAGACTCAAATTCTGGGGCCTGCCAAACAGAAATTCAAGGAGATTTAATGGTGTTTTTTGTAAGACTCAATCTAACTTTTAGCAAAGCTAATATAAACAAAGCAAAAAGCAAGCCTTCAGGCCATTTCAACTTTGTGGATTGCTGAATATCAGCCAAGGAATTTTTTTTTAGAGTTTAAGTTATCTATTCTACTTGGAGTGTGACAGCTTGTTGTTTTGTTTTAAGATGGAGTCTTGTTTTATTGTAAAAATGGCTGGGCTCAAATGTGCTTCATATAGCAGCCTGCCAAGTAACCTGGGCTGTAGACGAGCACCATCATGCCCAACTGTAGAATGACAGCTTATTTTCAGACATTTGTTTTAATTCCTGGCTGGCAGTGGAAATAAAAAAAAAATCCCTATGTCTGTTTTTAATAAACCCTAGGTTCCTAACAGTGGGGATTAGCATATTTCTAATTTTTTTCTATTGAAAATAGATTATTTTCTTATAAAATATATCCTGATTAGAATTTTCTCTCCCTCTACTCCTTGTTCCTCTACACTTCCTTTTCCCCTTTGAATCCACTCCAGTTCTGTCTCTCATTAGAAAAGAGCAAGCTTCTAAGAGACAACAACCAAACATGACTAAATGAAATGTAATAATATAAAGCAAAAACTATCATATTAAAGTTGGACAATGAGATTCAAGAGGAGGAAAAGTGTCCTAAGAGCAGGCACAAGCTCATTCACCTACTCAAGAATCACCTACTCATTCTCACAGTCAGGAGTCCCATAAAAATACTAAGCTAATAGCTACAATTTTTATGTAGAGTCCTGGTATAGATCCTGTGCTTGCTTCTTTAGTTTCTGTGAGCTCATATGTGTCTTGCTTAGTTGATTCAGAAGGTCTCCTCCTGGTATCCTCCATCCCGTCTGGTTCTTACTCCCTTTCTGTCTACTTTTCGAAGAGATTTTCTGAGCTCCAAGGGGAGGAACTTGATGGGGACCTCCAATTTAGACTCAATCTATTCATAATGTATGCCTGTGAGTCTGCTTCTGTTCCCATCTGCTTTTGGAGAAAGCTTCTCTGATGATGATGATATGGCACTGATCTATGAGTATAGAAGGATATCATTGAGAATATTTTATTTATTTATTTATTTATTTATTTATTTATTTATTTATTCCTTTTAGGCAGTAGTGTTTGGTTTTACCCTAGGTCTTCAGAATATGTACTCTCTGGTTCTTGATTAGTCAAGCAGTGTCAGGTATGGGTTCTTTCTCTTGGAGTGGGCCTTAAGTCAAATCAGACATTAGTTGACTACTCCCTTAAGTTCTGTGCCTCCATCACCCTAACATATTTTTCAGGCAAGACAGACTAATTCAAACATTTTATGGTGGGGTTGTTGTCAATGTTTCTCTTTAGATAGCCTGTAGAGTACCTTCCCATACCAAAGAGACTAGAATGTAAGGGTGAGGAGTTCCATGTAGGTACCAATTTGATGTCTCTATATTCAATGAATTGTGTGGGTATTGTCCTGGGCAACAAGAGTCCAATATCAGTTTCCTTAGAACAACCTTTTGTCTTAGCACCAGCTTGCATTGTTTGGGGGATTTCCATGGGACCTCCTTGAACAAAGACTCAATTGAATGCAATCTAGTCCCATCACTGGAAGCCTTGCCTGGCTATAAGAGATGACTGGTTCAGACACCATATACCTCTATTACTAGGAGTCATAGTTAGGATCACCTTTAAGGATGCCCCTGCACTAGGTTTCAACACCATCCCCCAAATGCTTCCCAAATACCAGCCATCTCTCCCTGTACTCTTTCCCTCTACTTTATCTCGTGAACTGATCTCCTGCCTACCCAGCCCCAGTTTATCCATAAAATCTAGTCTATTTCCTTCTCCCAGAGAGATCTCTGTGAACCCATAAACCCAGTTATCATTTACTTAATGACTAATAACCCCTTATGAGTGGATCCTTACCTATTTATTTTTCTGGATTTGGTTACCTCATTAAAGATGACTTTTTTTCTAGTTCCACCCATTGGCCTGCAAATTTTTATCATGTCATTTTTTTTTTTTTAAAAAAACAGCTGAGTAATGCTCCATTGTGCAAATATACCACATTTTCTTTATTTATCTTTCAGTTGAGGGACATCTAAGTTGTTTCTAGTTTCTGGCTATTATGAATAAAGTCACAATAAATATAGTTGAGCAGGTATCTTTGTGGAATGATGGATGGTATTTTGGTATATGCCCAGGAGCGATATAGGTGAGTATTGAAGTAGATTTATTCACAAATTTCTGAGGAACAACTGTAATAACGTCCATAGTGGTTGTGCAAGCTTATACTCCCATACGCAATGGAGGAGTGTTTCCCTTGCTCCAAATCCTTGCCAGCATGAGCTGTTAAATGTAGTTTTGATTGTAGCCATTCTGACAGGTGTAAGATGGAATCTCAAAGTAGTTTTGATTTGTATTTCCCTGATGGCTAAGGATACTGAACATTTCTTTAAGTGTTTCTCAGCCATTTGAGATTTCTCTTTTTTAAATTAATTTTGGTTTAAAGTCTATTTTGTTAGATATTAAAAGTGGTTATCCAGTTTACTTTTTTGGTCCATTTGCTTAGAATATCTTTTTCCAAGTCTTTACTCTGAGGTAATGTCTATCCTTGGTTTTAAAGTGTGGTTTTTGGATGCAGAAGAAAGATAGATCTTGTTTTCATATACATTCTGTTAGTCTGTGCCTTTTTATTGGGGAATTGAAGCCATTGATAGTGATTAATAATTGATGATTCCTGCTATTTTGTTCTTGTTGTATATAAGTGTGCATGTGTGTGTGTGTGTGTGTGTGTGTGTGCATGCACACTTGTGTGCTTCCCTTCTTTTTATTTTTATCATGTGAGATATTTATTTCCTGTGTTTTTGTGTGTGTAAGTTAAACCTTCTTAGGTTGTAGTTTTTCTTCTAGTACCTTTTGTAGGAATATATTTGTAGATAGATATTGTTTAAATTTAACTTCATCATAGAATAACTTGTTTTCTCCATTTATGGTGATTGTATGCTTTACTGGGTATAGTAATCTGGGCTGGCATCTGTGGTTCCTTAAGAGTCTGCAACAGGCCCTTCTGGATTTTAAATTCTTCATTGAGAAGTCATGTGTAATTTTAATAGGTCGGCCTTTTTATGTTACTTGATTTTTTTTCCCTTGAAGTTTTTTTTAATATATTCTATTTTTTTGTTCTGTATGTTTTATGTTTGATTATTATGGGACTTTATTTTCTGGCCCCATCGATTTGGTTGTGTATGCTGGTTGTGCCCTTGTAGGATTCCCCTACTTTAGGTTAGGAAAAATTTCTTCTACGATTTTGTTGAAAGCATTTTAAGCCTTTGACCTGGGTCTCTTCCTCTTCCATACCTATTATTCATAGGTTTGATATTTTCATAGTGTCCCTGATTTCCTGGATATTTTGTGTCAAGAATATTGTAGGTTTAATATCTTCTTTGACTGATAGTTCCATGCCTTCTAATGCCCGAGAGTCTCCCATCTCTTGGATTCTGATGGTGATGCTTGTATTTGCTATCCCTGTTTGAATTTCTTAATTTCTCATTTCCAGAATTTTCTGAGTTTGGGTTTTCTTCCTTGATTCTATTTCCAATTTCAGGTCTTCAACAGTTTTATTTACCTCTTTACATTGTTTTTGTTTGTTTGTTTTTTTGTGTGTGTGTGTTTTCCTGTATTTCTTTAAGACATTTATATATTTCCTCTTTAACGATCTTTAGTATATTGATAAAAACTGTTTTATAGTCTTTTTCTTTTTGGTCTGCTTTAGCTATGCTGGAATGTTTAGGGCCTGCTGTCATAGGATATCTGGGCTCTAGTGGATAAATTGTGTCCTGGCTATTGTTGATTGTATTTTTATGCTGGTGTGTCAGTATTTTGGTTTGGGATGATTAAAGATTTAGGTGCTGATTTCTGGATTTGTCTTTGTTGGGTGGGTGTTTTGTTCTTTGGTTCCTGTTTTTTTTTCTATGGATTTTCAAAGGGTGATGACTGTATGTTGCTTGCTTTCCTGGCTTGTTCAGCTGGTATGTTTATTATAGAGAATGTCTGCTGGTGTTGCAGGCTGGAATACTGAGATGAGTTGAGGGAAGGAAGATTGGAAGAAAAGGTCTTTATGATTCCTTGGGGATAGGATCCAAGCAGAAAGGGAGGCCATAGCACTTTTCTAGCTATAGAACTGGAGATGAGATGGGAGATTGCATTGGATCTCAGGAGTAGTAAGAGAGGTATTCTTCTGTCTCCAGTCTACTTGTTGCCCTGGGAAGAACAGCCCTTGTATTAGCAGGGAGTACCTGCTGGAATTGGGGTCTGGAACAAAACAACAAGTGGGCTGAGCAACAAGTGAGTGAGGATATAAGGGGATGATTTGTGGGAGTCACAGGAGATGTGGGCAGGGTGGTGGGGAAGGTCGCAGCAGGTATTCTGTTGCAGCTCTAGGGAATGAGACTGGGTGATTGCGTCTGGGGCAATAGAGAGAGAAAGAAGAGAAGTTATGTAGTAGCTTACCTGGTTTTCTGGCAGGTATGACCTGTGGTTTAGCAGAGGTGGCCTGCAGAGTTGGTGGCTGGGATCCAGTGCTAAGTCAGGGGGGTAGATGAGGAGAGGATGGCCTGTGGGATCCACAGGAGATGTGGGCAGTGGGGGAGAGAAGGCTGCACCTTGTGTTCTCTAGGGAGAAGACTTGGGGATTAGCCTATGAAGAGAGTTTTTACTACTGTCTAAGAAAAAGCTTTGGGAGCAGCAAAGTCTTCCATCCATTCAGACATCATCTATGTCATGGCTAGAAAAAAAATATCTCCTACCTTCTATAGGCATGAGTTCTCTGAAATCTGTCACCTTTCTTGTGATGTGAATTGGGATAAACTTTATGTACTTATTTTGAGAGTGGACTGTAAAGAATTCTGCTCACTAACATCTATTTAACCCAGTATGTTCTGAGCAAGTTTATTTTTTAAAAAAGATATAGAGAGAGTCTAGTGTATATAACTGCTGTTACTTAGACAACTTTGCCGATAACATACCAAAACTAAGTAAATAAGGACTGTTTCATAGGACTTATTTGGAGCTAATTCCTCTAGTCCAGTTGAATTTATTTTAAGCCTCTTTCAATTCATTTGTCCAATTCCCCCTTCCTAAATCTTTTTAAAACAGATTTTCTATTAAAATAATTTATTTAATTTTTATTTTATGTCCATTGTTGTTTTAACTGCATGTATATCTGTGTGAGGGTGTCAGATTCCCTGGAGCTGGAGACATATGTGAGCTGCATGTGGTTGTTGGGAATTGAACTCAAGTTCTCTGAAAGAACAGTCAGTGCTCTTAATTGCTGAGTCATCTCTCTGGCCCCTTTCTAATTCTTATTTATGAAACTTAACAGAGATTTTTCTTATCGATAACAGAGCTTCCAGGTTTGGAATTTTTCATGTTTTAATAACAACTATTACAGATGCCAGCAAAATCATGGCTTTTAGAATTTTTTTTTCTGTCCTGAGTAATTTCTACAATAGGCTACTGATATTTACATAGTTGAAAAGCCTCTAACAAACCATCTTTGAGTTTTTATCTCCAAAATACAATTAATAGGACTGAATAGAATGCTTATTTGTAGTCAGGCTGGTAGTGCATGAACAAAGGTGGAAGTTTATATACTTATGAAAATCATCATGTATAGAATATACATATCCTACACATTATCTACTATATGAGTTTTGTTTCTGATAATTGGCTGCCCCCACGATTCAGATACTTTCCAATGTTGTGTCATAGTTTTAAACATGAACTTCAGAGTTAAACTTCCACTCGCTATAGCCTTCTTCCATTAATATACAAGCACAAAAATGTTTTCCTCAGAATTTTGAATTCCTAATGCTGGAGAAGATGTATAGCGAATTCTAATTGTTCAAATACCTGTCTGGATTCAAGGGCAAAACTGGGGATCTGGAGGATTATAATGCAATTGCATTGTCAGAAATGTCTGAAGTGTGTGTGTGTGTGTGTGTGTGTGTGTGTGTGTGTGTAGTAGTAGTAGTAGTAGTAGTAGTAGGTGATGGTAGTGGTTGTGGTGGTGGTGGTTGTGGTGGTGGTGGTGGTGGTGGTGGTGGTGGTGGTGGTGATGGTGGTGGTGGTGGTGATGGTGGTGATGGTGGTGGTGGTGGTGGTGGTGGTGGTGGTGGTGGTGGTGATGGTGGTGGTGGTGGTGGTGGTGGTGGTGGTGGCAGTAGTAGTAGTAGGCCCTTCATCTGCAAAACTGGCTGACTTTTAGAATACAGCACTTTTCAACATTAATCTGAGAGTAGGTGGATCAAATATGTTTCTTTAGTAAGGCTTTAACTCCCTATGAAACCAACCTATCAGTTTTGACTTGTATTTCAATTTCCAAGACCCCCAGCAAATTATGTATATATTAAATGATTGAGTTTTTCTAAACCACTGCAAAGAAACAGTCCTAAAAACCTTTTGAAATTCTCCAACTGCATAAACTAGTGACTCTTTTATACATCAAAGCAACTAGAGTTTATATTTAAACACAGGGAATAAAGGATAAAGCATAACATAGCTTAACTAGAGAAGAATATTTCCAAATGATGACACTGAAGTGAGGCAGTCTCAGTGCTGGGAATTACCCCATTTTATTTACTGTTTTAAGAATGTGCACAAATCTATTTAGCATTTGACATATTTTTTATCAAACTTATCCTCCCTCTTGTAGAGAATATGAGATTACAGAGTGAGTGCACTTTAAAAGTTATTCATTTTTCTACCTTAATGTTTTAATAATAGACTTTATTGCTTTAAATTGAACTCTAAAGACTATTGTTTTACACACCAGCACCCCTCACCTTTTGGGTATGGTATTTATATTAGTTTTTAATATCAAATTAAACCAGTGTCATTACTTTTTATAGCTTACAATGATGCATCAACTTATTTCTTCCCTGGCAGAAGGAAGGAACCAATCCAGACACCCCTTTGCCAAGGATCATCCAGAGTATAGAAATGCTAGCCTTTAATTTGCACTGCAGGACCCTTTACAGCTGATTTACAGGAGACTCATAAGATAATAAAAAACCTTGCCTTCAGTCTGTTGACTAATCTGTATTAAGACAGTGGTGGAAAAGAAACAAACAGAAAGCAAAGTTACTGAAGCATATGATTGCCCATTTCTTACCCATGAGATTTCTTCTTATCTCTCAAATATTTGCCATTTATACTTTAGTTAAAATTTTTTTGTTCTGTTTTGTTGTGATAATGGAGATTGAACTCAAGGCTTCACACATGCTTAGCATACACACTTATCACTGATCTAGAACCTAAACCATGTTCTGGGTTTCTTAATTCCCTTATTCTAAGAGTGTTGAATCTGATCTTCCAATGTTCTGGTATTTTTCTAATAACAACATACAATTTTCTTTGTTTTTCCTTTGCTTCCCTGGCTAGGATAATTGCCTTTAGTAAAAGCCTCAGCTAATGATGACTACCTACCTACCTACCTGTCTGTCTGTCTGTCTGTCAGTGTAGAAGTGCATGTGCCATGGTGCAGTTCTGGAGTTCAGAGGACAACTTGCAGGAGTTAGTTCATTCCTTCCATTATGTTGGTTCTGAGTGTTGAACTTAATGAGCTGCTTCCTTGGCCTTTAAGAATGACATTTCTGGAGTGTAGTATAATTGGTGAAAGGCTTATTTAGTTTTGAAAGAGATTTACACACACTTCAAGGGGTAGCATTTTCTAATCTTTTTTTTTTTCTGAAGAAAATGCTGTAAGAAAGTAAAGGGACCAATGTTATCATTGCATTTTTTTTTTTACAGCAGAAAAAAAATTTAAAACAAATTAGGTTTGTACTTGTCCTTATACTGAGAAGGAAACACAAGGTCAACTCCACCTTAACAAATTGCCTAGACAGGAATTCTTGCATAGGAAAAAGAAAAAGTCTTAGTAAATGAATCTGGAGTATGAATTGAAAACTCATTGTTAAGGAAGAGGCAGTTACATGTTCAGAGTCATAGTAGCAAGAAAAAATTGGTACTGGTTTGAATGTATATATTTTAGAATCTATACTACAGTTCAGTTTATAGATGTTTTGACTCATAAAGCCTTTCTAGAATAAAAAGGAGTAATTTAGACCTGGAAACAATAAAATTGTCAGTTGAACTGAGGCATAATTGTGTACAATGGTTATATTTTCTTTAAAAGTTACTATATGGAACTTACTTGTTTATAATATGTAAATAATATATAATAAGAAAGGTAAATAATATGTCATAAGAAAGAACTAAATATTAAGTTTAACAAAACCCAATAGTTTAAAATCAGAATGTATATATTTTTTCTAGAAAAATATTGCAAATGGTCATTTCTGGGTCACTTTAGCACACTAGGGAAGAAATTCGTTAACGCATAGCTATACTTAAGAGACCCTCTTATCTGTATTATTCTAAACACTTGCAATCATTTGTAAGATTAAGATTCAACTTGTTTTTATGATAAAAGACACTGGATATTTTGTAGACACCTTTGTAAGAGGTCTATGATAGCTCCCAAATAATCTAAAAACTTAATTAGAAGGTTGGTAATACTTATCTTTGTTCCCTCACTATATCTTCTCTTCAAAACATTACCATCGGTACTATGATCTACATCATATCCGATCTAGATGATGTGGTTCACAATCCAAGAAGTGGTATGGTAAGGTAGACTGAATTTACGAAGGAAGGTGTCCCTTTAAGTACAATTCGTATACTAAAACTACTTCCAATGGTTTCATACTACAGGGCTCAGAGGTTTTGGGTCTTCAGTGAACTGGGGCAAACAGGATTGTAATGGTGAGAAACATATGCACTTACAGATGGACTACTCTTCAGGTGAAGTAGGTACTGGAAGAAGATAGTTATCAGAACTGGCATCTGGCCAATGACAAATTCATGGTGAGACTGATAGAAACCATCAGCTGACTTGAAATTTGATTATAAGCAAGCAAGAAAACTAGCAGCCAAGGGATGATGTGGCTGTGCGGTGAAGAATGTGGGAGGCACAATACTGTGTGACTTTAATTTCATTCTTGACCTTGGTGTTCATGACAATAGTGAGCAGGCATAGAGGAAGGAGTTTGCAGTTCTTAAGCACCTGGATTTAAGTCATCTTGAATAGGGGTAGTAATTACATTGCCATGTCTTTCTTCTGAGATAAAAATGTTATCTGACTCACTGGAGGAGGTCAAGGTGAAGCTATAATGCTGGAAGAGACAAATATTTGAATGCAGGCAATGATATTGTTCATGTGGTACATTGTAAAGGACATAGTAATGTAACAATGCTTTGGTGTAATGTGGTTTGTAAGATGCTTGTCTGGCTACATAATAATATAATTAGGGATTTCTGTTCTTGGTATACTTTTGACAAGGAATGTTTTCAAATCAGGAACAAGTTTTAATTGTTCAAATGGCATAGGTGAATATGATCCTCTAAAGCACTTTGAGATATATACATTCTCTGTCACCCTTGAGTAGTACGACACATGAAGAAATAACCTTTTATGTACTTCTGAATGTGCTTCACAGGTTTATCTCAGTTTGGCCACACTTTTTTAAACTCATGTTTTTGTAAAACAACACAAACATAGCATAAAACCTGCTTATAAGCAATCATCTGCTCCTGGATTTTAATTGGCAATTACCATTTGTCAGAGACATGACCTAGTATATCATTGTTTATACCCAAATCTTTAAGTCCCAGTCAAGCTCCTTGATACATTTAGAAATTATTAATTTATACTATGTTTATCACTATGTATTGATTATAGATATTGATGAGGTTCAGGGTGATATTTCTGTTCACATTTACAGAATATATTTGTCAAGTCCAACTACTGGCACCTTCTGATCCTCACGTAGGAACACCTTTGCCCCTTCTTAATGACTTTTGGTTGTTGTTTATTTGTTGTTGTTGTTGGTGGTGTTGTTTTGGCAGGGTCTCACTCTAGACTTGGCTGACCTGAAACTCTTCATAGAAACCCTACTACCTCAGCTGAGTACTGGTATCACAGGCCTGAAACACTATACCTTGCTTTAGTAGCTTCTTTGAACAGTAAAATGTTCTGCCTTGCTTTTCGGTTTTAAACAAAAGCTCCTTGGTAAGATGAACTCTTCAAATAGAGCTCTGAGTACCAGCTGAAGATGTTTATTTGCGTTCCTGTAATTTACTTTAAATTATATTAAACTAGTTTGTTTCAGGAAATGTTTGTTTTTTAATTTAAAGCAATGACTCTTTGGGATTGTAGACAAGGCTGGTTTACACATTCCTTCTGCCTCCCAACTATTGTTATTACTAGTCCACCAACAAATGAACCATAATACTTTTTAAAATTATTTAAATCATATCTCCTTTTTTCTGTGTCTAATATCTTTTAGTAATATTAAAATTTCAGGAGATGTGCCAGGTTGTGTGCCACAAAAAGCATATTGAATATTTCCATTCAGTGTTATTACCATAGCTTGTGACTGACTGTGTGACAGTAATTACTATGTTGAAAAGCAGGTCATTTACAAGGCTTTAGAAATTCAGTTTTAAATTTGATTTTGAAGTAATACATAAAACATGAAAAATGTACGTATTTATGGGGCACCATGACACACACACATATACACATACATATATAAATATATATTAAGATAAATCATTCTGCTTTTTTAAACTGTAGAATCTTTTCATAATATTTTTTTGTGAGTATTTATCTGTGAATGACAGTTCAACATTACAAAAGCCAATAAATTAGGGAAATGGTTAGTTTTACTTGCTTCACAAAATGCCAACCCAGCATTTTCAAATATCATATTTGTTTATAGAAATATAATCCTAGACTTATAGAAATGATATGTTTACTCACATTTTAAGAACCTATGTCTACTGTAATGTAAGCTGTACCCTCTCTGTGTTGGTTTTATTCAATACAGTCCAGAATAAATGTGCTTTTATTTTTATTTACAATGAAACTTTTCAAGATAAGTGAGGGATCACCATGCCAAATACATATATGATTAAAAATAATTAAAGGGTAGGTTAGAGCAGGAAATTGCTCTTATTAAACATATTATCCATCTCTGCTGAAACACCAAGGCACAGTCAAAGTTGTCCTTTGCCAAACAAAGAGACAAACCCAGCAGGGAAGATGTACCAGGTTGAAAATGCTCCATAGAAAAGAAACATTAATTAAAAGCCATAGAAAAAACTTTGATGGTATTCATTTAGATGTGGAATTGCTGAGGCACAGAGTTAAAGTATTTTTACAGTAATACTTTGTGATTGATGCTAGAGATTTGGAAAGACTATGAAATAGTGGGGAGCTGATGAATTTTCACATTTGCTGACATACTTTATAAAAGAACAAAATTTATAGCCACATAGAATCTTTCATCAGAGAGCGACAACAACTTAGGGATGGAAAAAAGAAGAGTGAGAGTAAAACCCTTTTTGGACATTAGAAATCATTATGTAGATTACCACTGATTAGAAGAAGGGACCAAGGGCAAAGACTTTGAGAACAGTTACTCTGTATCCGCTTTATTATTAATGAAGTCCTAGAAAGTTGCATGTAGAGAGATACTAGTTTTATCCCAGTCCACAATATCATTTCACTATGGCTCTCTTTCTAATTTGGTGTTTACAGGTGCTAGGGTTGATACTTGAACCTTTAACTCGTTTGGCCCACTGCCAAACAGCTAATGGCAATCAATAAATACTAAAAGTATAAAAAAGGAACTGCGTAATTTATCATGCACCCTTCTTTTCACACAACTACCCCCAATCCTTTCAGAGTTTCTCTGTATTCAGATGACTGCCACTGCACACTGATTGAAACTGTAGTGAGAGAGCCAGTATTCCTGCCCTAACATTCGCACCACATCTATTCTGTCCCAAGTACACTTCAGTGGTTAGGGTTAGAACATGTGGGCTTTATAAGATGATGCATAAAACGTTTATACAGGAGTTTCCTTCTGTGCCCGGAGCTGATCCTCTGCCACGGGGCTCCATATCCAAACAGTGCAGGGAAAGAGCTAGCCTCCCAGGAGTGAGGAAAAGCCTGTGAGCACAGGTAAAATCACTACTGCTGCTCAGAGGGTCCCTACCAGAACCCTCAGGAAACAGGAACTGAGGAGTGGCATGGGACAGGAGCCTTCCAGTTTCTTTCTGCACTTGGAGCTGATCCTTTGCCACAGGGCTCAATACCCAAATACCACTAGGATAGAGCTGGTCTCTTAGGAGTGCCACCACGCCTGCAAGCACAGGTAAGACCACCACTTCTGTTCAAATTCCTGGCCCAAGAGGGACCCTTCTGGGCCATCAGGACACAGGAACAAAGGAACAGCTGGGGAAAGAATCCTTCTGGTTTCTTTCTGCACCCCAGAGGTGACCTTGTCTCACAGCTCTCAGTACAGTACACAAATTCCTCCCAGAGAGAACTGGTCTTCCAAGAGTACTGACACAGAGGCTTGCAGGAGGGACAAGCCACACTCAGCAATAGCAAGACCAGCTAACACCAGAGATAACAAGATGGAGAAACGCAAGGGCAAGACATAAGCAACAGAAACCAAGGCTACATGGCATCATCAGAACCCAGTTCTCTCACCGTAGTGAGCCTGTATGCTCCAACCCACGAGAAAAGCAAGACTGAGATTTAAAATCACATCTTATGGTGATAATAGAAGACGTTAAAAAGGATATAAATAGCTCCCTTAAAGAAATACAGGAGAACACAGCTAAACAGGTAGAAGCCTTAAAGAGGAAACACAAAAATCCCTTAAAAATTCCCACAACCAAACAAGTGAAGGAATTGAATAAAACCATCTAGGATCTAAGAATGGAAATAGAAACAATAAAGAAATCACAAAGAGAGACAACCCTGGAGATAGAAGACATAGGAAAGAGATCAAGAGTCATAGATACAGGCATTACCAATAGAATACAAGAGATAGAGAAGAGATTCTCAGGCATAGAAGATAACATAAAAAACATTGACACAACAGTCATAGAAAATGCAAAATGAAAAAAGCTCGTAACCCAAAACATCCAAGAAATCTAGGACACAATGAGAAGACCAAACCTAAGGATAATAGGTACAGAACAGAGTGAAGATTCCCAACATAAAGGGCTAGTAAATATCTTCAACAAACTTATAGAAGAAATCTTCCCTAAGCGAAAGAAAGAGATGAACATAAATATACAAGAAGCCTATAGAACTCCAAATACATTGGACCAGAAAAGAAATTCCCCCCGTCACATTATAGTCAAAACACCAAATACACAAAACAAGGAAAGAGCATTAAAAGCAGTAAGGGAAAAAGGTCAAGTAACATTTAAAGGCAGACCTATCAAAATTATACCAGACTTCTCACCAGAGACTATGAAAGCTAGAAAATCCAGGGCATATCTCATACAGACCCTAAGAGAACACAACTACCAGACCAGGCTGCTATACCCTGCAAAACTCTCAACTACCATAGATGGAGAAACCAAGATATTACATGACAAAACCAAATTTACACAATATTTTTCCACAGTCCCAGCCCTACAAATGATGATAGATGGAAAATGCCAACTCAAGGAGGGAAACTACACCCTAGAAAAAGCAAGAAAGTAATCTTTCAACAAACTCAAAAGAAGATAGCCACACAAACATAAAAATAATATCGAAAATAACAGGAAGCAACAATCACTATTCCTTAATATTTGTTAACATCAATGGACTCAATTCCCCAATAAAAAGGCATAGGCTGACAGACTGGAGATATTTGGTACATTTCTTTATCTTCTATATTTTATGGGTAAAGTTTCTACATTAATAATGATGTCACTCTCTGATGTTCATTATCCATTCAGGCTGTCTGCTTGCTTTGATAATGTGTGCTTGGGTGGAACCGTTTACATTTTACCTTTTCCCTAAAGCTCTATAAGCCATGCATAATGATGCAATCTGTGAAATTATGAGATGGGAACAACTTTGGCTCAGAGAAGCTGCTGGAAAATGAGAGGTAAGCATTTTACCATTAGCTGACGAGCTAGTGGCTGTAATAGCCGAACTCTAGACGCTTTAAGTCTCCTTTTTGGAACTTGTCTGGATTTGTTAGTGTTGTTGGTGCATATGAGTGTGTGATGGTGGGACTTGAGGAAGAGAAGAATGCTTTAATGTAAAAGTGCGAATAGCTTTTCCTTCTTGAAAGCTTTTTTCCCTAAGCAGTGCCAGAACAGTGAATAAGCATTACTAAAGTATAGACATGACTCATTGAATTTAGTTATTATTCAATTAGCCTTGATAATGGGACATCATTTTAGAGAGACTTTAATGATCTTCATATTGAATGACCTTGTTATGACAAAGACACACTCTCTCTCTCTCTCTCTCTCTCTCTCTCTCTCTCTGTGTGTAAAATGCAAATAATGCAAGTGGCTTTTGGAGTTCAGCCAGAACTCCCTGAGCACCAAGCTAAGGTTACGTTAAATCTGCTTGCTTTGCAGGTCATATTGAAGGATGCCTGAGACAAGCAATAAATTCTTCCCTTCTGCCAATCTGGAAGGACAAATCAGCCAATGAATCACCTCTTGTTTGTTTAGTTAGACAGAGCCATCATTTGACTTGTATGGATGGTCGTTTCCTTTCTTTGGCAATTGGGTAAGGAGTGACCATACACAGAAGCAGTTCAACTCAAGGGACACTAGTGATTTGGGGGAGGGGAGGAGATAGGAAGAACTCTAGGGTTTGCTTCAGGGAACAATGCTAGCTTGTTTTGCCTATGAGAAAATTTCTACAGGTATAGTGGTTTCCATGGACACAGGCTTGAGGACACTTGGATTTGCTAAGCTCTTTGTATTAAAAGGTGGAGTGTTTTGATTGTCTTATCACAGGTTTCATAAGATCCATTCTAGTCTCTTACCAGTTTTACAAGCCAAGGCCTTAGAGAGTTTGACTAACATGAACCTGATTTTTTTCCCTCCTTACTCAAGTGCTTGTATATGTATAATATATTCACTTATATACGTTATTTTGGGTTCATTTTCAATCACAAAATACATCTCTGGCTCTAAGCATAGCCCATTTGAAGTCAAAGAAAAGATATATGATCTGAAATGCCCTCTTGTGTCTTTTGTGAAGTGTTTAAAGTGAGATAAGATCTTACTGCAGCCAACATACTCTCGAGATAGCTGATAGGAGCATTTTACCTATCTACTAACTGACATTGTTAGAGTGAAGATGTAAAGATATTAAATATTCTACACGATATCTACATTCAGTTGGTTTGCTGACACCATCATGTTTTTCTGCAAAATTTACAAACTATTTGCTGCAGTTTTTCTATTGCAGAGTGCATAGTCCTTTGGACTAATATCTCAGAGTGTACACTTCACTCCTTTCTGTGAATTTTATTTCTTTCAAGCAAGCATGTGTATGTGCATGTGTGTGCGTGTGTCTGTGTGTAGGTCAGAGGGCAGACTTGAGTGTCATTTCTCACTGTGCATCTTTTTTGTGACATATTTCTTTACCACTATGTATACCGTGATAACTTGTCTGAAAGCCTGTAGATAGTCTCTTGTCCCTTACTCCCATATTCTCCCTGGAATGCTGGGGCTACAGGTGTATGCTAGTGCACCAGATTTACTTAGGTTTTGGGGATCAAGTCCACATGTTTACGTGACAAGTTTTACACTGAGACATCTTGCTAGTCCTGTATTTTCTTTGTAGTGTATCCTTGGGTAAGACTTATTCTCTCAGTTTTGGTTACCTTAATTGTAATTTACAACTTACACTTGATTTCCTCTTTCATAGGGTCATTATAAGTGTAGTAACAGGACATTTAAGTTTAAACTAAAATTACCTTACCAATCAAATACTCCTAGACACATAGAGAAGAAGCATGAAATAGTTTTGTGGAGAGTTACTTGTTATGAAAGACTAGAGACTCCTAGAAAAGAACTCCTCAGTGGGCAGGGAAGGATTCAGACACATGGACCTAACCAAGAACTAAAGATAGGAAGTCACAATAAAAGAAATGCCAAAAGTCTTTAAATGTATGTTTGGGACCTAAAGCAAAAGGACATCTGAAACATTTTAGTTTAATCAGCAGCCTGGAATGTTAGAGTTGGTGAATATGCAACAATAGGAGTAAGAGATCTTTTGTAGGAAGCAGTTGGTTATTACTCTCAGAATAGAAGAAGTGTCTGGGAAAAGGCTTCAACTTTGTAAGTTAGGCTGAGTGTAAAGAGTTAGGACGATAGGAGTCTGTTCATTGAGTATATCCCAATCTGTAAGAGGATATTACACTATGCACCCAAAGTTCAAACATAATTGCTAACAGTATCTTTTAAAAAGGCAAGAACTCCCAAGCCATATTTTAATGACAAATTGTACATAACAGAGAGCTTGGATGAAAAGGAAGTCAATTGAGGCTTTGTTGCCTTAACTGACACCTACTTTACTTTGAACTACTCAAAGATCACCCCTACTTCCTTTCTGTTTGACTATCTTTCATTTGTTCTAATATTCCTTTTTCTTAGCCCATTTACGCTCTTGGGGAGTTTTGTTTTGTTTTCTATGTCTATGGCTCTTTTGTAGGCATGAAGATTATCTAGCTTAAAAATGGTTGGTATAAAGCTGCAATTACTGTAATGTTTTATACCTTTTAAAATGTCATTTTGCCATTTTGAATATGGCCAAATTCACAATCAAGAAGTCATTTTTGTATCACTGTGGAGAGTTATTTTTTTCATATAAGTTGTATAAGATCTCTAGAATAAAGGTGTTTTGATTTGCTGTTGCAGAATACCATGAGCTGGGGAAAAATTCATTTCTTACAATGCTCAGAGCTGGGAGGTATGAAGTCATGGCCCTGAAAGATTCATTACCTGGTGAGGGACCTCTCTCTTCCTTCCTCTCCCTCCTCAAGTTTCCCTGTCTCTCTGTGTATCTGTCTCTGTATTGTTTCTCTGTCTCTCTCTTCCTCTGTCTCTTTGTCTCTCTCCATCTCTCTGTCTGTCTCTGCCTCTCTTTCTCTCTCCTCCTTCCATCTCTGACAGATACTTACTGTGTAGTTCATGCTGCCATTCTGACCTGGTCCAATTCATGATCCTCTTGATTCAGATTCTCATTAGTTTGGGCAGACACCACTGTGTCCTTCTAGAATTGACTTTTGTATTCTGGTCCATTTAAGGTGTGCCCTTGCATGGTAAAAGAGGCAAGTCAAAGCAAAGTGGGGCATAGTAGTATGAGTCTGTAATCCCAGCTATTCAGAAAATTTGAGACAAGAGGATTCTTTGCGCTAAGTAGTTTTGAGGCAGCCTGGGGAACACAGTGCCTCTCCATTCTATGACAACATAGCAAAGAAGTTCTTTGGTCCGTCATGTATAAGAGCACTGGCCCTTTAATCAAGGCTCTCTGATGGTTAATATGGATTGTTAACTTTTTTTTGATACTTTATTTATGTTTCAAATATTTCCCCCTTTCCAGATCTCCCCTTTGGAACCTCCCTATTCCTCCCCTCCCGATTGTTAACTTTTTATGCTCTAAAATCATTTAAGTGGTGAGGTCCCCTTAGTGAGGGGCTTTCTAGATTAGGTTACTAGAAGTAGAAAGATTCATCCAAAATGTCAGTGGTGCTATTCCATTGTCTGGACTGAATAAATAGGAGAAATCCAGCTGAGCACCAGCATTCATCTCTTTCTGCTTCCTAACTTTAGATTTCAATGTGACCAGCCACCTCCTACTCTTGCTGCAATGATTTTCCTGCCATGATGGACTGTATCTTGGAACTATGAGCTTTTCTGATGTTGCTTTCATTAGCTATTTGCTCACAGCAATGTGAAAAGTGGTTAAGGCAGAAAAGTAGCATCAAGAAGTGGAACTATTGCTATCTTAAGACTGAACATATATTTTTGGCTTTTTAAAATGGTTTGTGGGAAGAATGTGGAGTAGTTTGGAACTTTGACCTAGGAAACCCCTAGAGTTCTGAAAGCAAAGATTAATAGACCATATGGATAGGAATTTGGAAGAACAGATGGCTCAGAGAAATATGTATATTGTAGTCCTGGGTTCATGAGACTTAGAATATGCCAGGATTAGTCCTAGAGGCCATTTGTGGTTTATTCGAATAAATAATCTGGCTGTGTTCTACATGTATCCTGAGAATTTGAGTGAGGTAGAATTTAAAGGCAATGGACTAAGTTTGGTAGAAAAAAATTCAAGACAGGATAGCATTCACATTGTATATTGGTTACTGCTCTTATCCAGGTCTACAGTGAAAGAGAAACATGATGAGAGTAAAATGTGTTACTTGTTGGGAGAAAGAAGAGAACTTGTACTTGCATACAAGGCAAGCACTTTCCTGTAATTATTAAAGCAGCCTCATTAAAGAGTTATCTCCCACAAGCCTACTATGAAACAGTCTCTCTTAGCAATGACTGCATAAATAAGATGAAAATGATGCAATATCAACAGACATATTAATGTGGTAGGGGGAAATTTCATAGGGGTCATACCCCTAGAGAAAGAACTACAGGGAAGTGATGACTTCTGGGACAGGGAGAATTTACCTCTCTCTGGCATGAGCTTCCTTACTGGTTGTCCAATGTAGAATGGTCAACCTTGAAGCCATATACACACAAAGAACAAAAACGGACTCAGCATATTTTGATTTTTATATCTGTGCACATAATCACATATCATACATATATATGTAAGACTCTAGCAAGCCTTAACTTACCCGAGATCCTCCAAGTGAACACATGGAGTTGGAGATTGATGCAATTAATTCAGCATGCTGAGGTTGCTCTGCATACCAAGACAGAAGCGCAACCACGCAGATCCTATTCAGGGACATTATATATGGATTTTAGAGCAGCAGCCATTAGGCACAATGTGATTGGCAGAACAGTGTGACTTTTAAACTGATTGGTCTTTAGGGAATGAGGTAGCAGGAGCTTAATCAGCCCCTCCCTTCCAGCCTATGTGATCCTGTTTCTTCCAGGAGGGGAGGGGTGCCCATGTGCTCGGAGGGAGGGAGGGGACCTTGGTGGAATATCCCAAAGTTCCCTAGCTGACTTCTCAGTAACAAATAATAAAACAAAAAGATGCTATCACTTTGAAAGTATTGGGAAACATAGGAGGGGTTGGAAGGAGGAAAAGAAGGGGGACAGTGTTACAATCATACTTTAATTAAAATATATTTAAAAATCAAAAAAAATTATGTCAAGACCACAGATTATATATTTAGTAAATACAAATGGAGAAGTATTTAAGAAACATATATACATATAAAACTTTGTCACCCAATATGCTTTCTTATATTTGCTATTTGAATAAGAAATCATTTTTTATTTTCCTAAACTAATTTGTTGAATACATACATGGCTATTGTAATTATTAAATAATAAGTCTTCATGACTAGCAAAAAAGAGAGAAACTTCCTGCTCAGCACTGGGACAATAAAAGTGCCCTAAGGGCAAGAGTCTATTCATTGAAGGCTCTAGCTTGTGAAAATGCAAATTTATTCAAATGAAGAGGGCCTAACTGAGAATGCTATAGAAGGAATTTCCTGTTCTGAAGTAAATTCCCAGGAAAGCCTTTTGTTTTTTTCAGATTTAAATATCAAAGGATGCCACAGAGGCCACTAAAACATTGAGTTGGTCTAAGGGCATGGGTCTCTATCCCAAGCTTAGAGCAGAAGTTGATAGTATTGTCCACATGGTACTGGTTTTGGTGTTATGAAATCGAGCAGATTCATGGATTCTAGTACTACAGTTCCAGAAGGCTGCTTAGGCCAGACAGTGTATGACAGGGTTGGAGTCTCTGTAAGGAGATCCTTAGAATACATAGATTCTGTGAAGGTGATGCCCAAGCTACATTGGAAACACCAAGATGTTGGAGATGCCAAAGCCTTAGTAGGAGATTCACTAAGGAAAGCAGAAGGTACTGAGGGGAGCTAGACTTAGGAAGAGGCTATTATGTGTTTTAGAAGGCAGAAATGGAGGGGTCGGGCTACTAAAATCCTTTGGAGCTCAGATAATTCTATTGTAAGCGCCACATGCAGTATTTGGAACTTGCTTTGGCCCAGTTATCCCTTGTTATGCCACCATTCCTCTTTGTTGGGTAATAAGATCTCTCTGTGATACTGTACATTTGGAGTTCCTTGTTTGACAGTTTGGTGATTCTCTGAATTCTTAGAACAGACTTAAACGTTTTGGACAAACAAAGAAACAAGACCTAACTATGGAAATTCTTAGAGATAAACTAAACACATGTTATATTATGAGATGAAAATGAGACTTTTGGAGACCAGGGGAAGAATATTGATAATTTAAAGTGATAGGTTTGACTGTTAAATTGACAAAGATGATATTTATTATACAGTTGGGATCTAGAGCAGTGGTACGCAATCTTCCAAATACTCTGACCCTTTAATACAGTCCCTCATGCTGTGGTGACTCCCAACTATGAAATTATTCTCATTGCAACTTCTTAACTGTAATTTGCTATTGCTATGAATCATAAAAATATGATATCCACAATATCTGATGTGTGACCCCCCCCCAAAGGGGGTCGCTACCCCACAAGTTGAGAACGATATATCTAGAGTAACTAGGTGACAGACCTCTGAACATGATTGAGTTAATTGAAATTGGACAAGCCACCCTAAATGTGAGTGACATCGTTCTATGAGCTAGGGTCCTCAACTGAATAAAACAAAAACAAGATCACTCCTTGCTTGCTGAGTGCAGAAGTAATGTGACTGGCTGCTTTCCGATACTGCTTCCATGCTTTCTCTTCTACAAAACTGTAACCCAGATAAAGCAAAATCCTTAAACAAACAAAAGAACCAAAAAACCTCCCTCCCATAAATTTATTTTTGCGAGATATTTGGTCAGAGCAATTAATTAGAAAAGTGACCAGTACAAGAGTTTTACAGTCGTGACCTAAAGGCCAACCCACACCCCGTCAATGCCTTCACATGGGTGGTTATGTTTCAGCATGTAAGTTTCTGAGAATGCAAACTTTCTGCTGTAAGTAAGAATCTTGATAAAATTTAGTGCTGCCAACTTGCTCCCATGTTCCTGGTTTGAGGGTTGATTATTAGGTATGTTGTCCAACTGTGGAAACCTTCATCACAACAAATGACATTTTCTCCAAAGCAAAATTTGCTATGATTCTTGAAGGAAATGTGAAAAATAAATTAGAAAATAAAAATCCTTTATAGATCTAACAGATAACCTCACCATCCTACCCCCAACTTTAGCTTATGGAGCCCAGTTTACTAACCCAGGACTTTCTTCCACTCACACATTTCTAAAACAGAACATAAAAACCAGCAGCTTTATGAAATCTTAGATATTCTATTAGTCTTCATATCATTCAGCATTTATACTTCCAGAATGGGAGTACAGTTAAATACAAGATTGATTTTATAGGTTTATCAGGGCACTGATGTCACATGGGAATAACATACTTCACTTACACATCATGTGTGAAAAACAGAATCAGACACAAATCACAAAGAAATGTAGTTAATGTTTTATGAGTTCATAAATCTGGAGCTGTGACCAACATCGGGATCTCCAATGGTAGCCTCCAGCCTTATAACTTAGGTACTCCAAGGATTCATTTTACCATTCAGAGTTTAGGCTGGGAGCTAAACTACATTTACATGTAAATCCAGACCACTGAGAATAACTAAATACATTTTTACATGGAGATTTGTAAAAATGTAGTGGCAAAACAACTATACAAGGGGCCTTTGAGTTGTCACATGCTAGTTACATACACAATGTGCATTATTTAGTATTTCTCTTCAATCAAAACTTAATGTTTAATGATAACTAGATTTTTCAAAGTTAACTGAAATTAACAGACATTAAGGACCTGAATGGTTGTGGATGTAGAGGTCATGTAGTGTTGTTCTGCCTAAGAGGAGTATTTAGATAAAGTTAAAACTTCTTGTCAGTTATGTGTCATTTCTGGGGGGAAAATTTAGGCTTCTGCCTTCCTTTTAATGGGTGGGTTTTTACAGAGTCAAGCAGCTAATGTTGAACCTTAAAGGTCCTTATGATATGACTTAGGGAAACTGGGGTACTCAGATTTCCATGTATACTACTACAAAGTCCTTATGATATGACTTAGGGAAACTGGGGTACTCAGATTTCCATGTATACTACTACAAGCTTATTCCTCCCATTATATTTTTTTCATAAAAGATGTCTATTTAGAGACTTGCCTTTTAACTTCTTATTTTGAAATATTTTACACAGTTCTATAAAGTAATAAAAATAGCAGAGTTCCATGTACTCTCCACCAAGCTCCTTATGTTACTCTCTTACATAAAATATACTATACTATTAAAAACCAAGAAATAAATTGATGTGGCACAAAGCTGTTAACTAAACCACAAGTTTTTTTTTCAGATTATACCACATTTTACAAGTAATTACTTATAGGTGTGTGTGTGTGTGTGTGTGTGTGTGTGTTAATTCTATATAACTTGTATTTCTAGGGTTTTTTTCCCTTTAGTTTAAAGCTCTAATCTCTATTGAAATACTAAAATTTCCCCAATAGGATAAGTATTACTTTAGTGACAGAAAGAACACAGACTTTGGAACCTGACAACCTTAAGAATTAAGCCTAGACTTGTGTCTTACTTAAGGGTTTTATTGCTGTGAAGAGACACCATTACTACCATAACTCTTATAAAGGAAAATATTTAATTGGAGTTGGTGTACAATTTCAGAGCTTTAGTCCATTATTGTCATGGCAAGAAACATGCTGGCGTGCAGGCAAACATGGTGCTAGAGAAGGAGCTGAGAGTTCTGCATCTTGATCTGCAGGCAGCAAAAGCGACTGTATGCCATAACCACAGTAGCTTGAGCATGTAAGACCTCCCCAGTTACACACTTCCTTTCCAGTGACACAGCTTTCCCTCCAACAAGACTCCCACTCCAACAAGGCTACACCCCCTAATAATGTCATTCTATATGGACTGCCAAGTATTCAAACACAGGAGTCTACAGGGGCCACACCTATTCAAAGCACTTCAGTTTGTCTTTTCTTAGCATAAAAAGTGACTGTGATATGATGAATTCTTTCAATTCACTGGGCTCCAGTTTTCTCTTCTGCAAAATGGAGTTAGTGATTTCCACTCATGTGACATTTGGTTTTGGAAATTAAATGCCAAAATCATTGGTCCAGCAAATGCTCTTTCAGTTTTTCATTTTAAAAGGCAGTGTTTTAAGCTGTTATTGCATTTTTTTTTAAAATTTTGACTCCTTCTTGATTAGAAAATATTTTAGTAGGAAGAGAAGAAATAAGTAGTACATGAAAGCATTGTACGTCTAAATTGAATTGGAGAGAGAGGAGGATGTGAGAAGGGTAAGCATAGAAGCAACAAAGGAACACTTCACCAATTTTATAATTTTGTCTGATATTAATCCTGACATAGGTGGTGTGCAGCTTCTTATATGAGCATGTTCATAATATTCTACTCTGGTTTTAATTTTAACATGAATTACAGACCTGAAATATTTCAAAAATAACAAGTAATTTCTTTGTTTATGTTTTACAATTTCTAAGGTCGGAAGGATTGATGTTATAAAAATCATACTTTTCTGGAGTTTCAATTATTATGTGAGTAGTGCTTTACACATGTCAAGCCTGTCCTAGTCATATAATAAAGTTGCTCATTTTCCTTTCTGTCTGGATGGAGAAAATGCCCACAAAGTTCATTAGAGATACTGCTAAGTTTGGGAGTCTGACCTAAGGTTTTTTTCTTTTGTTTATGTATTTAAAAAAAAAATCAGGGCTATAGAGGCTGGAGGGATTGTGCTAAGTTAGGAGCACTTGTTCCTCTTATAGAGGATCAGAGTTCAATCCCCAGCATCCACGTGGCAGCTCAAAACCCTCTCTGTACCTCCACTCACCAAGTACCTGATGCTGTCTTCTAGTCTATGTAGGCCTTGTAGGAATGTGGCACACTTACATACATGCGGTTAAAAGAATCAGACATATACAGTCTTTAAAATATCAAGGTTATTGAGCTATAAATCATTCATTAAAATTTTTACCTTTTTTTGTCTACAGTCATACATTTTGACAAATAGTTGTATAACAATAGTAATCAAGTTACTGAATATTCCCATAAGCCCTACCATAGTCAACTTCCCCCACTTTCAGCAACTAATAACTTATTTTTATTATGTAATTTTTATTTTATAAGATTTAAAAAAAAACAGAATCATGTAGTTAGAATTTGAGTTTGGTCTTAACTTTATATAAAGTTTATATAATGAATTTGAGACTAATCTATGTTGTTAGACTGTTAGTAGTTTTCCTGGGTAGTATTTCATTGTATGGAATACTACACTTTGTTTATTCATTTACCTGTTAAAAATATTTTGGTAGTTTCTAGTTTTTGTATATAAACAAAGCTGCTGTAAACACTGTGTTTTGAATAAAGATGTTTATATCTTCTTTGGTATATACTTAAGAGGCTTGCTGGGCCATATTTTATGAACATGCCAAACTATTCTTCAAAGTAGCTGACAGTTTTTTCACCTCATCATGAATAAATTGCTTAGTTGATCCATGTCTTTGATAGTTCTTCATATTATCATGGCTTTTTCCTACTCAGAAAGGCTTTTATTCATATATCATATCATTTGGCTACTTTTTATTGCATTGCTTGTTTTGTTCCTAATATTTTGGTTTGGGAGCTGTTATGTATTCTGGATATAAGTCCTTATCAGATATTTGACTTCAAAATATTGCTTCCAGCTGCTTGGCGTGTTTTTATTTCCATAGCACTGTATTTGTAGAGCAGTGAGTTTAAATTTTGATAGAGTCCAATTTATCACTGTTTTTGATGGATTGTCCTTTTGTTGTGCATTCTATAGCTTGTTATCTTAAACTTTAGTCTCAAAGACTTTTTCTTAGGCTTTCTTTCAAAATTTGTTACTTTTCTGTAGATATGATTGACAAGATTTAAGTTAACTTTTATCTATAGTGCGAGGAATACGTTGATGTTAACTTTTTAGCATATACTTGTTCAATTTTTCTAACACAATATATATTGTCTACTTTGCACTTCTTCCCCCAAATAAGCAAACTATGTCTGTATGGGATTAGTTCCAGACTATTTATTCTGTATGATTTATCTAAGCACCTACATTTCTGTCAGTATTATACTGTTGTGTATACTATGCCTGTGTATAAAGCTGACATAAGGTAGTATGTACATGTTCTCCAACCTTGTTCATTTCAAAATTGATTTGGCTATATCAGGTTCTTTGCTTTTCTATGTGAATTTCATGATCATCAATTCCAATGAAACAAATTCACTGGCATTTGAATGCGATTGCACTGAATCCAAAAATCCATTTTGGGTAAAGTTGACATTTTACTGTCATATTTTCTAACCCATTAACTTGACATGTATACCAGTAGCTTTAGATTATCTTGCCCATTTTACTATTTTACCTTTGTTGTTAGAAGTACATTTAAGCAGTTAATGTGTGGAGCTTATTGTACTGCTTAATTACTAATGTATAGGATCTATTTGATTGTGTTTATTATTTTTTATACCCTGGGAATATGTTAAATTCTTGCTATTAATTCTAGCAGCTTAAAAATTTCTTTAAAATTCTGTATACCATTATGCTACTGTGAATAACATCAGTTTAACTCCCCCTTTCTCTTTGTGTGCATTTTAATGTTATTGCTATTGTCTTTAATTTTGACTGAGACTTCTAATATATTAAATAGCATTGATGACAGTAGACTTTATTTATTTCTGTTTGATTTTTAAGTAGAAAGTTTTTATCATTTAGGTTGCTCAGAAATTCCCTCTGGCATAATCAGGAACTTTTCCCTACTTTTTAGACTTTTAGGATTTTTTAATCATGAAAAGATTGTTGAATTTTCTAAAAAAAATCTGGTTTTGGTATCAAATAAGAAAGAGGGTAATATAATTTTTCCTTCTTTAATTTGTTGCTATGGTAAAAGACATTGATAAGTTTTGTAATTTTTAGAAAAAAATAAATTTTGTGTACCATCATCTCAATTGTTTGCTATAATTTACCAAAGTCATCTGGGTGGAGATATTTCTTTGTTCAATTTTAAAAATGATTTTATGCTGTGTATTGAACTCAGTACCTTGTAATGCTCTGGTGTGTACTGAGGTACAACCCCTAGATCCCGTTTGGATTTTTTTTTTAAATTGAGACAGGATCTCACTATGCAGACAAGGCAAGCCAGGAACTTGCTATATAGTTCAAGCTGGTTTTACATATGTGATTCTCTTGCTTCAACCTCTCAAGGGATGAGATTTTAAAAAATCTGGCACTGTGTATTATTTGATTTTAAACTCTTATTAAATTATCAGACTTTCAAATCATTAAAATATGTTCTAGGGGGCTGGAGGTATGGATAGCTCAATGGGCAAGAGCAAGTGATGCACAGTATGAGGATTTGAGTTGGGATTTTTAGTACCCTCACATAAAAATCAACTAAGACTTTCTGTCAGTTAATCTAGCTGAAAGCCAACAAGTTCAGTGATAGGCCCTATTTATAGCAATTCTTCTTGCTTCTGGATGTATGCTCATGAGTTCACACATATACACATGTGTACAACACATGCACACATGCATACAACACATGTGCATATGCATACAACACATGCACACATGCAATGTAAATTGACTTTTCATAAAGATGGAATTATTTTCAGTTTGGTTCTGATTGTCTCAGTATTAAAGACCTGTAGAGTTGTTTAGTTTTATATTTTGTGGGCTATATTACTCTGCTCACACTAGTATAAAAGTACCTCATACTGGGTAGTTGATATATGACAGAAATTTTATTGCTCCTAGTTATAGAGTCTTCACAATCTAAGATCAAAGTGCTAGTAGATTTAATATGTGGTGATAACTTAATTCTCATAACTTTATGTCTTCTTGTAGTAGAAGGAACACATTCGTCCTCTCTAGCCTATTTTTTAAAACAGAAGTGCCAATTATATCGATGAGAAGAGCTCTGCCTTCATGCCACAATCACCTTCTATAGCTCACACTTCTTAAGACTCTCACACTGATGACTAAGCTACGATGCATGCGTTTTGGTTGGAGACATTAGCATTTAGAAACAGTACAGATACAAATTTTTTTATAAAATTTCTGACAGTTAATCTTGATCATCAAAGTTTTTGTTTTTAGAAATACTTAGGAGATTATTAATACTTTACTTCGGGTGTGTCTGTGGGAGGGACTTCCAAGGAAGATTAAGAGAGGATGACTTTCTCGAACTAGGCTGACTATATTGATGCCACTCCTGCAAAAGCCCAATAGCTGATGTATGCCTTCTATTTGCTTCCTGTTTGTCATCATATGAACATCTCTGATCCAATGTGCCCTCCTTCCATAATAGTATACCTTACCACAAGCCCAGAAATAGTAGAGCCAGATGACCAGGGTTTATTACCTATGAAACCATGAGTCAAGTAATGATTTCTTCTTTTTAAATTGGTTCTATCTGGTCCTTGTCACAGAGACAAAATCTTTTGAGTGTATATCTAAGAGGAGAATTTCTTGGTTTGGATCATATGGGAACTTGGCATTATTCTTTTTGAAAAAATATCCAAGTGTTTTACACAGTAGTAGAGTGCCTTGGTTGTAAAAACAGGATCCCTATGAGATTACAGCTGAACTTACTCAATGTTATTGGTCAGCTAAAACTCAGAGACTCAGAGAAGAATGTTCGCTGAGACAGCCTGTCTCCTAAGATAGTCTGTCTTGCCTGAAACAAGCAATTCCAGGAAGGAAAGAGACCAAACACCCACACATAGCCAACCCTTAGAGCTGAATCAACATCCTTACATCTAAACCATTATAAAGTTTTCCCCCTTACAAGACCCCCTGTTTTTTCTTCTGAGAAAAGCTACCCCTCTCTGTGTGTATCAGTAAACACAATCTCATCTGTTGAGGTCAAACTCTAGTTCTTTTCCTGTCTCCTGCCCCTTAACTATACTCTGAAATTTAAGACAGTGCACATATTAATCCCACTGGCATTACATGAGTGCCCCAACTTTTAAGTACTTTTGACAATGCATTATTTTCCCTTTAAAAAACACAGTCATTCTTGTAAGTATGAAGTGGTATCTGATTGATTTTTATTTGTGTTTATGTAATGATTATTATTAAGTACCTTTTTTGAATGCTTATTACAGTTATATATTATTTTCTTTCTAGAAATATTTGAGGGCTAAGTGTATATCTCATCAGTAGACCATTCTAATTAGAGCTCTTGACTAATGTATGAGGTCATTGTTGATATCATCATCACCACAAAAATTGTTCATTTAAGTGTTTTGATCACATTTTGTCTTTTGTTCTTTTGATTGAACCTAGAATCTTGTACATGCTAAATATACATTCTATCACTGAGTTACACACATAGTCCTATGAATTTCCAAATAAGATTTTTTTTGGTCATTGTTGTAGGTGTTTTTGGTGTGTGTGTGTGTGTGTGTGTGTGTGTGTGTGTGTGTGTGTTTGTACTGGGGATTGAACTGAGGGCCTGACATGTACTAGATGAGTACCATTGTGTTGTGTATCAAGTCATGCAAGAGTTGTTTACATATATTAGATATGAACCTCTTATGAGATATAAATTAGTAAATACTTTATCTGATTCTACAGGTTGAGTTTTCCTTCTCTTTTTAGTATCTTTTAAATATAAAATTTAATTTTCACAATGTCCAGTTCATCTATATTTTCTTCTGTTGCTCATAATATCCAAGAAATTATTCTAAAATATACATTTTAAAGATTTTCCCTTATGGTTTCCTGGGCACTATGCTGTTCAGCTTTAAATTTTTATTTTATTAAAATATAAATACACAATTTCCTCTTTCTCTCTCTTCTCCCTCCAACCCCCCCCCACACACACACATGAATATATAAATGCAACTTGTTGAGTTCCTTTTGTATTGCTGGCATATATATATAAATTCAGGGTTTGACCACTAGGGGGCTTATTCTTAGGGAACACTAATTCTCCATCTCTCAGCAGTTGCTAATTGGTTTTTGCTCTTCAACTAGGGGTAGTACCTTATGCCATTTGCCTTAACCACATTGACTTATCAATTACTGTGGTCATTGTTCAGTTCTTGTTTAAGTAGCTATACTGTAGAGGTCACAAGTGTAGATTCCATATCATATAGATGACACAATCTCACTAGAAACTTTCTTATCCATTGGCTTTTACAATTATTCCATTCCCCTTTCCATGATTTACTCTGAGCCTTAGGTGTTGGAGTTGTGCAGCAGATGGGGGCTGGGTACTTTATGAGTAGTTTCTTTCTGCATTTTGACCAATTGTGGCTTTCTGTAATAGTCTCCTGCTGCAAAAGAAGCTTATTTGAAGAGGACTAAAAGCTACACTTATCTGTGGGTAAGGATAAGTATTAGACTGCATTTAGGAGTTATACTGGTTTAGGAGTTTGGAGGTAGTTGATTCTCCTCTAAGATCCTTGAATTCACCAACCATGCTAGAATGGTTGGCTAAGTTTCCATAACCAGTCACAGTTTCCCTCTCTTATAGAGAAGACATTAAGCATAATTAGACAGATGTTGGCTATTGCCAAGATATCAGTGCTTTATTTCACCTTTGGAGGTATCTTACCATTCTCATCATTGTTGTGGCTCATAGGTGTCACATCTGGGTAGGATTATTGAATATTTCCATCTCTTAGCAGCTTGCATTTCACATTTCATGTCAGACCCAGACCCATCCCTCTCACTTTTGTATCTAAAATGTGTAGTGTCTTCAGCAATAAGGTCTTACATTCAACTTCTGGGAAGCAAACAAAGGACAACAGCAATAGACTATACTGTTTTGGGAGTTCTTTGGACTCCCCTAACAACAGGGCATGAGGTTTTCCATGCCTGTTCCTGAGATTTTTCTTAGAAAGTCTGTGGCTTTGGGGGAAGTATTATCATCTCAAATGGCATAACTTCACTTAGACTAGTATATACATATGTACCTATGTTTATATGCTTTATATATAATTTTGGTAAATATAAAATTACTTGATTTCCTATGGTTTTCAACCATCCCATATGTTATTGATTTCTTGTCTTCCTTTTATCTCCTCTTCACTCTGATTAAAGTGTCTCTCATGTCCCCCTTCATGTCAGCACTACTCTGTTATTTCCTGTTCTACCACTCCTTCTTCCACGGGCCCTTATTACTTTCTTGGTGGCTGTGGTTACTGTACATTAAGCATACTCATATTTGAAGATTGGGAATTTGGAACCCCAGATAAAAATTCCACAACATTTACAGTTTGGGGATTGACCTGACTTGGGTGACATGGGAAGAGGAAACGACAGACACAAATACAGAAAAGCTGGGATTTAGTGGGCCATGCTTCTGATGGAGGAACACCAGTGGCAGCCTGGAAACTCAGAGCATTTCTTCTATATGACATATACATGAGGAGGAGGCAGGTTAGCTCATCTCAGAAGGGGGTCTCTATAGTGGACATGTCTTTGCAATCAACAGGGACATGAAAACCACAGTTGATATTTTTATGCACAGTTAACATCTACACTCAGATCAGGGGAAGTCATTGCCATTCTCTGAGATTGATCTGTGCAGGCCCTTCCATTCTCATGGATGAGGACTGAGGTCCTTTACATGGCTATGTTGGGAGTAATGCACATTCACTCAGGACTTCATCTGCTCTGCATATGAGAGAGAGCCTGCAACATTTGTCTTCCTGGATTTGGTTTATTGTCGTTTTGCATCCCACCTCTTCTCTCTTCTTCCTTCAGGGTGTTCAGACACTGTTGTACACTGGGATGGAAATGGTGAAGCTGAACTGAATGAGGTGGATGAGGATCTCAGTCCAGCTGAGAGTGCTATGAGGGGAGGGAGGCCTTCCCTGAGATGGTTTTCAGTGTTACAGCTCTTCTTCATCTGGGGAATATAAAATAGCTCTTCTAGGTTGTATTTATTGAAACACTTCCTCTTTATCCATGGACAATAAAGGCTATATAATCCCTGGGGAGTGGGTAGGGGTTTTCGAGGTGAGTTGAGTGTACTTATTGGCTGCGGCTGAGGTGCTGGAAATGCTTCATTTACTGGGAAAGGAATTCCAAATATTTGCTGAACAGAGTCTTATCTGGAAAGGAGAAGTTAAACTTGTAATTTGGCCACTAGACTATGTGTCTACCTTGAGAAGGACAGAGGTGGGGGTAGTGCAGGACGACATGTATGTGAACATGCAGGCTAGGATCAGAGAGGGAACAATGCTTATTTCTGCCAGTTTCAAGATGAATTTCTCAGGGTTTTGTCCATGTCTTGACCTCAGTCTTGCTCCAGGCCAGCTCCCCTGATCACATGGCTCACATGCCCCACAGATTATCTTACTCAGTATTATATTTTATAGTTCTACCCATGTATCTGAAAAGTTCATGATTTCATTTTTCTTTATAGCTGAATAGTATATATACACCAGATTTCCATTATCCATTTATCAGTTGAAGTACATTTAAATTGCTTCCATTTCCTAGCTATTGTTAATAGAATAGCATTGAACATGGCTGAGCAAATATCTTCTTTAGAGTAGAATGTCAACTTCTTTGGGCATGTGCCAAGGAACAGTACAATTTTTTTTTTTTTTTTGAGAATTCTCCACACTGATCTCCATAGTGGCTAGGCCAGTCTTTTTGGAAGGTATTTATTGATTCTTTGTGAGTTTCAGATTATGCACCCCAGTCCCTCTGAAAGCCCTGTCCCCTAATATCCTCCCTTTGCCCTTGCAAGTTCACCCCCCCAAAAAAATACAAACACAGAAACAAACAGTAAGAAAAACAAAGCATAGAAGATATCTCATCATAGACTAAGCTGTAGTATGTCCCAGTGTGTCCCATAGTATATCTTTCTGTCCATACATCTTCACTTGCAAATGTTCATTACAATGAGTCATTCATCTGGTTCAAGATCTCTGGCTTTGGTGACACCATCAATATTGGATCCTCATCAGGACTGCTCCAGATTACCCCATTGTTGCCCTGTGTCATGGAGATCCTGCAGCCTTGGAACAGCAGGACTGGCCCTTTTATGAATCCTAAGCATTTGCAGATGATATAGATTTTGGGGGTCGGCCATATCAGAGCCTTGGATCGTGGCCTGGGTGGTCTGCCCACTGGCTCTCCCTTATTTACACCACCAGAGTAAGCTCTCTAGTTATGCTTCAGCTAGGCTACCCAATGTCATCATCAGCAGAGGCAGGGTCAGCCCTCCTGTTCTCTGCCTTTGGGGACTGGCTCACCTGCACCCCTGTCTACAGGGCCAGCTCCACTGTTCTACTCAGTCAAGGCATGGGGCACACTCGCCTAAGTGCTGCAGCCTGTGAGGGACTGGGACAGCTCTCCTGCCCTCATACCCTCCGGGCTGGCTCATTCATGCCTTCTACATCAATGCTAGCTTCACTATGTTGCCCAGGTGATATGAAGGGCCCACTTTCTTGAGGGTGTAGATTTAACCCTCCAGCTCTTTTGCCTTTGGGGCCAGTGCTTCTACAGGGAGGGGGAAGGAGGGAGAGGGCATCACTCTCACCCCACACCCATGTCACTTCCTACCAGAAGAGTGGCAGGCAGCTCTCCCCAGCTCTTTGGCTCAGGGCCTGTTCAACTGTGCCCCCTCCACCAGGGCCTGCTCTACTGTGCTGCTCAGGGGAGTTACAGGGCCTTCTCTGGAGAATGCTGCAGCTAGTGAGGAACAGCAGCTAGAAGAGTTTGTAATCCCAGCAACGCTGAGTGTGGCTTCCTTCTTCTCCACATCTTTTCCAGCATTTGTTGTTGGTTCTTTTGTTAATCTTCACTATTCTGATTGGGATAATTGCTATTGGAATATGGTCATTTTTGCAATATTAATTCTATAATCCAAAAACATGAGATGTCTTTCCATTTTCTAGTGTCTTTCTTGATCATTCCCTTACCCAAGACTCAAAGTATTCATTGTAGAGGTCTTCTATAGATGTTATTATCTAGTTATTAAGCATAAATATTTAAGAAATTTTGAATAAATTTGCTATATGGTGTAAGGTAAGGAGGCAGTTTCCTTCACGAGTATTTACCCAGCCTCAGTTGTTTAAAACAGTCTCCTTTCTCTTCCCAGTATTCAAATAAACAAAATAAGGAATGAAAATGGAAACATACCATCAGATAGTGAGGAAATTTAAAGAATTGTTAAGTCTTACTTCAAAAGCCACAAAATTGGAAAATCTTAATGAAATGGGTGATTTTCTAGACAGATACCACTTACCAAAGTTAAATCAAGACCAGATAAAGTATTTAAACAGTTACATAACACATAAAGAAATAGAGGAAGTCATTAAAAGTTACTCATCTTAAAAAAGCTCAGGGCCAGATCATTTTAGTGCAGAATTCTACCAGACTTTCAAAGAAGAGCTAATACCAATACTCCTCAAACTATTCCACAAAATGGAAACAGAAGGGACACTGCCAAACTCATTCTATGAAGCCACACAAATGACACAAAACTTCAACAAACACAGAGAATTTCTGACCAATTTCTCTTATGAACATCAGTGAAAAACTACTCAATAAAATAGTTGCAAACTGAATCCAGGCATACATCAAAGACATCATCCATTAAGATCAAATAGGCTTTATCCTAGGGAATAGGGATGCTTCAATAAATGGAAATTTATCAATGTAAGCCACCATGTAAACAAACTGAAAGAAAAAATCATATTATTATCTCATTAAAGGCTGAAAAAGCCTTTAATAAAACCCAACACCCCTTCATGTTAAGGGTATTAGAGAAATCAGGGATACAGGGTAAATACCTAAACACAATCAAAGCAATATGCAACAAGCCAATAGCAAAAATCAAATTAAATGGAGAAAATCTTAAAGCAATTCTACTAAAATTAGGGTCAGACAAAGCTTCCCACTCTCTCCCTATCTATTCAATATAATACTTGAAATTTTAGCCAGAGCAATAAGACAACTAAAAGAAATCAAGTGGATACAAATTGGAAAGGAATAAGTCAAAGAATCTGTATTTTTGGATGATATGATACTATATATTAGTGACCACAAAAATTCTATGAGAAAACTCCTCCCGCTGATAAACACCTTCAGCAAAGTGGCTGGATACAAAATTAACTCAAAGAAATCAGTAACCCTACTGTATATAAATGGTAAATGGGCTGAGAAAAAATTAGGGAAACAACACCCTTTACAATAGCCATGAATAATATAAAATATCTTGGTGTAATTCTAACCAAACAAATGACAGCTCTGTATCACAATAACTTCAGGTCCCTGAAGAAAGCAATTGAAGAAGATATCAAAAAATAGAAACATCTCCCATCTCACAGATATGTAGGATTAACATAGTAGGAATGGCCACCTTACCAAAGCAATCTACAGATTTAATGCAATACCTATCAAAATTCCAACACAAATTTTATAGATCTTGAAAGAGCAATTCCCAGTTTCATATAGAGCAACAAAAAATCCAGGATATTGAAAACAATCCTGAACAATAAAAGAATTTTGGGAGGAATCACTATCCCTGACTTCAAGCTGTACTATAGAGCAATAATGATACAAACTGCATGTATTGGTACAGCAACAGACAGGTTTATCAATGGAATAGAATTGAAGACCTAGAAATAAATCCACATACCTATGGACATTTGATTTTTGATAAAGAAGCCAAAACCATATAATGGAAAAAAGAAAGCATCTACAACAAATGGTGGTCTTGGTTGATGTCTACACATAGAAGAATGAAAATAGATCCATACTTATCACTCTGCACAAAACTCAAACCCAAGTGGATCGAGGACCTCAACATAAAACCAGATACACTAAATCTCATAGAAGAGAAAGTAAGAAACACCCTTGAACACGTTGGTACAGGAGACAGTTTCTTGAATAGAACAACAATGGCTCAACAATTGATAAACGGGACCTCATGAAACTTCAAAGCTTCTGTAGGGCAAAGGACACTGTCCACAGGACAAGCTGGTAGCCTAAAGATTGGGAAAGGATCTTCACCAATCCTATATCTGACAGAGGACTAATAACCAAAATTTACAAAGAACTCAAGAAGTTAGACACCAACAACCCAAATAACCAAATTAAAATATGGAGCACAGAGCTAAACATAAAATTCTTAACAGAGAAATCCTGAATTGCCAAGAACTTAAAGAAATGTTCAAAATCCTTAGTCATCAGGGAAATGCAAATCAAAACAACTCTGAGGTTCTATCTTATACACATCAGAATTGTTAAAATCAAAAATTCAAGAGATAGCACATGCGGCATGGATGTGGAGCAAATGGAATATTCCTTCACTGATGGTGGGAGTACAAACTTGTACAACCACAATGGAAATATATTTGGCATTTTCTCAGAAAACTGGGAATAGTTTTCTACCTTAAGACCCAGCTATACCACTCTTGATCACAAAAGATGCTCCACCATCTCACAAGGACGCTTGCTCAACTATGCTCATAGCAGCTTTATTCATAATAGCCAGAAACTGGACATAACCTAGATGTCCACCAACTGAAGAATGGATAAAGAAAATGTGGTACATCTATACAATGGGATACTATTCAGCTATTGAAACCCAAGACATCATGAACTTTGCAGGCAAATGGATGGAACTTGAGAATATCATCCTGAGTGAGGTGACCCAGTCCAAAAGGACTTGCACAGATTCAATGAAATTCCCATCAAAATTCCAACACAATTGGAATATAGTCATAAGTGAATATTAGCCATAAAATACAGGTACCATGCTATGCTCCACAGATCCTAAGAAGCTAAATAAGAAGGAAGGCCTAAGCCAGGATGACTGAATCTCACTTAGAGAGGGAAATAAAGTAGTCATGAGAGACAGATGGAGGGAGGGAACTGGACAGGAAGGGGGGAAGCATAGAGAAATTGGGGATTCAGGATCAGGTGTGGGGAAGGGCAGGGGAGATGGCTAGATGGCCAGAAAATGAGTGGAAATCTGCAACTGATGGGGCTGGGGAGGTAGGGAATATCTCTAGGATGAGACAGTGACCTGAGATAAGGAGTTGCCCAAGAATCAATGGGGGTGACTTTAGCTTTGACTCACAGCATTGGGTATATGGAACCTGAAAAGTTCACCTCATTCAGCCAGGCAGTTACCCCAGTGGAGCAATATAGACAACAACACACTCACAAAACTTTCAACCTCAAATTTATCCTGTCTACAAGAAATGCAGGTACAGGAGATGGAGCAGAGACTGAGGGGATTACCATCCAATAACCGGCCCAACTTGTGACCCATCACATGGCAACGATCAATCCCTAATAGTATTAATGATACTGTATTATCCTTGTAGACGGGAACATGTTGTCCTCTGAGCAGCACCACCCTTCAGCTGCCTCAGCCAGATACAGGCACCTAAGCCAAACATCGGATGAAGCTTAGGGACTCTTATAGAAGACTTAGGAAGTATTGAGAGCCCCCAAAGGGCTAGGAATATCACAGGAAGGCCAACAGAGCCAACTAACTTGGATCCTTGAGGGCTTTCAGAGTCTGAAAACCACCAACCAAAGAACATACACAGGCAGGACCTAGGCCTCCCTGCGCATATTTAGCTGATGTACTGCATGGTCTTCATGTGTGTCCTGAACAACCGGAGTGAGGCCATCTTAAAAGCTGTTGCCTGTCTGTGGGATATGTTCTTCGAGCTGGGCTGCCTTGTTTGGCCTCAATGGGAGAGGATTCACCTAGCCCTGCAGAGTCCTTGAAGTGGCAGAGTGAGTGGGTACCTAGGGGGCCCCACCTGCTTAGAAGAGAAGGGGATAGAGGAGTATCGGGGGAAGGATTGTGGGAGGGGGTGAATGGGAGGGGCCAGTGGGTGTAATGTAAAGTGAATAAGTAGAAAATAAAAAAAAATAGAAATTATCCCTAGCTAGATTTACCACATTTTTTAAAAATATAGGATCTTTGGGTTTTATACTGAACAGTGATTATCAAAGTGTTTTCCTTACTGTAGTAATGCCAGCTTCGTGTGGTAGTAGTAATTTAAATTCTTAGGCAAGGGCACCATCACATAACTACTGAATAGAAACTTTTAGAAAAACATTTCAAAGTGCTTAAGCAAGTCATTCAAGTGTTTTTTATACATGTTCAAATTTGAGAATTGTTCTCTTAAGGACAAAAGTTTATATTTCCAGTTATTCATTTCATATCTGTGAGGATGCAGGCTCCCCTTGGTCTAAGTGTTTTGGATGCAATTTAATTAAATAAGGTGAGGAGTACTCAGGGCCAAACCTCTGTTTTGGTTTTGTTCCTATTTAAAATTTCATTTGTGACTCTGAAAGAATTGCATTTATCTTGTGTGTTCTGGGCTGAGGTTTCATTTTTTTTTTCTGGTTCATCAGTTCAGCATTATTTGCTTTTTCTTTTTACTTCTCAGGAATTCCTAAAGTTTGTGGATTGCCTTATTTTTCATCTCTAGACTCTTAAAAAAATCCTTTCATTTTTTTTTCTATCAGCCATTGACTTAAGGATGAGGAACAGAGTTATTGTTTATTCCTATTAAAATGCTAACACAAACCCTTTCTAACTAAGGGTCCATTAGGAAAGGAAATTGGTTTTCTAACTTCTTTTGATTTGGCAGAATGATATATATTCATAGCTCTGGATATTTAATAAATATTAGAATTAAAGAAAAAATCGTGGCCATATTGTGTTGAACTTTGGAAATACATTTTTATGTACCCATTTACCAAGGGGAACATTACAACTGGGGAGAAGTAGTTTGACCTAGTTCATACAGCATGTTGTTCCAGGGCTGGTGAACTTGCAATCCATAGTGAACTTGGTATTCCTGTTTGTAGAGGCAATGTGGAAGAAGTTGAAGCAGAAGGACAACTTTCTGCCTTGGATTGATTTAAATCCAAGAATGCCTGCATTTTTTAACTTTATGTCCTTGACTATAATATCGTCTACATTTACATGGTTTCAACTTTCAGAAAATCAGGCAGTTAGACGTCAGAAGGAATTAGCAGTTCACACACACACACACACACACACACACACACACACACGTAGAGGGCTTTTGCCAGCTTTCAAAATTTTTGGCATATTTGAGAAAATGTCCCAATATGTTTGTTACATAAGCTCATTCACGTGTGTAAACCCATGGTTTTAGTGCCTTGCCAATATAAATATGGTTTGCATTGTAAGTTGGTCTGAGTGCTAGATTGTATGTTTATTATCCCTCAGAAGCACAGTGCCTATCTCTTTCTTTTTGTGCTTTCCTTTTATTTCATTCTCTTACTCTTGCTGTTTTAGTTCTTGGAGAAAATTAGCAAGGGATGTATGGAACATCTTAGTGCTGTCAGTGAATTCATTCTGGTTCTTGCCACACTTGTTCCCCCTTCCAACTCTAGTGACAACTATCTTTCAATATCCATAATGGCCAGACTTTTGAGATCAGGCCATGTCAGCTATGTCTCAGTAGAGTGAAAATATGATTTCTATAAAGCCAGGAAGCCAACAAATTCAGTAAGAGGATCAAAGTGACAAAGTAGCATGGTGATTCTTTAAGCTGCTTAGGCCCAGGCTGTTGTCCTGTTGAAAGAGATACTTAAGGAAGCAGTGCGTAAGCATGTCCAAATAGTCAGCTCTATTTTCTTCAGTCAGGTTACAGTGCAACTCAGTTTTCTAAGAAATTAAGAGCTGAAGAAAAAGACAGTTTTGATTTGTAAGGAGATTCCTCTTAGAGCTTGGTTTAGTCAATACTTCAGGTTAAAAAAAGAGATGAAATAAACAAGGTTAATATTAGAAAATAAATGACCTTGAGTTTTTTCCAATTTCTCTCTTCTAATTACTTTTCCTGTTCAATTATACTAGTTTTCTATTGTTGCAGTAACAAACTGTGTACTAGTCAACTTTGCATAGCTATAACAGAATACCCAAGAAAGACAGCATAAAAGCTGAGTCACCAGGCATGATGAGGAAAGCTAAAGAAAGCAAACTGGGATTTATCAAACATAGATTTTATAGTTCCTTCACTGAATGATCACAGTACATTAAATGCCAATGGTTCCCATTGGTAAGGTACTAGTTTCAGTGCTTATTTTTGACCAAACTCTTTGGTTTATTGTTAAAAATCTTCCCTGATGCCCTATGTTTAGTTGTAGCTGGGAACTGAGCCCAGACCTTCACTCATGCTGGGCAAATACTCTATCAGTAAGTAATATCTGCTTCCCAGAGATCTTACCTGAAAATACAGCATACAAAATAGATGAGAGTTCTGATTGGAGCATCTCCATAGGTACAATTTGGAAAACACTAGGCGTTAAAGCATTGAAGACTCTACTGAAATGCAATAATAGTCCCCAAGAAATAGACCATGGTTGGAAAAATGAAAGACACCACACATAAAATACTGAGTTAACTTCTGGGAGTTATACTGTAAGAAACACACAGAAATCCAGAGATTCTTCCACAGTAGGACTCCTAGGTTTCAGTGTTCTGTGCTCCAACTTAGGCTTGACATAACAGGACTTTGATTTAATACTTAAAAACTATATGAGTTTCTGAAATCTCCTTGAGACAGGTTTCTTATGTTTAAAATGGGATGCATGATAACTAACATAATTTTGAAGATTATTAATATGATGATTAAATTTGTCAAGTATAAAGGGCTATATAATTTTGAATTTACTTGACAGCCTGGAAATGAACACAAGTTGTAAAATAAAAGAAGCATAAATTTGAGGAGACATGAAAATTATTTTTCAATTCTTGGAGGCCAGCATATAAAATAATTGCTTGCTTTTGTTTCTTCTCAAAGGCACGACTACAACAAACAATGGGCTATTTCATGGAGAAAAACACAGTTCATTACAGGCATGATTTTCTAATCCTGGAAATGCCTTGCCATTGTAGTTTTAGTAAGGTAGCTAAATGTCTACCAGTCTGGTTACAGAATAAGAGATTTTGGCCTTGAACAGAATGCAACACTAGGCATTTTCAAATATCTTAGGCGCCATACCCTTTCAGTTCATTCTATAAGTACACTTAATTTTCTTTTCTGTTCACCATTTTCAGATAACAGAAGGCCATGAAAAGTCTTGTAAAATATCTATACATAATCATTATATAAGAAGCATGGAATCTCAGTGATTAATTGATTTCATAGTAGATAGGTTGAGTTTTGAGACTTTTGTTGAGCTATTAGGTAGGAAAATGTGATGCTTTTACAAGTAATGCTGATGACATGAGTTGTCAGATACTAGTATCTGTTTTCTTTATCCAAGAGGAAATCTGATAAGAGATGAGGATGGAGATTAAGTCCTTAGATTCCAATCATCTCTGAAATGCAATTCTAGATTTGCCTTTTATATATACCATAAAAGTTTGATTTTGCAGCAGGTTATTGGTCACTTGCCACTTAAGGAGCCTTAGCTGACATATCTCATTTCATTTCTTCTTTGTCTCTGACACAGTCTCCTTTTCTGCAAAGCAGCAGGCTGGGAAAAAGCTACGGCCACAGTTACAGAAAAAGCCATAGAGTTGATCAAGTTTGAAGGACAGAGCATTCCTGTTACTTATGTAATCATTAAATGAAAGTCCTCAAATTTATGCTCATGTATTTTACAAAGGGGAGACAATGTATTTTTTGAATTGCCCACTTTCTGCTTACAGTGCACTTGGAAGGGCAGGGAGTCCTGTGTCAAACTGTTATCTGGCAAATTAGAGAAAAGCTGCAATTACAAAACTTTTGCTTGTTCTTTGTGCTGCTCAGTGTGCAAGGAAAGTAATTTTGTTCATGAAAAAAATATGTGCTGCTCAGTGTGCAAGGAAAGTAATTTTGTTCATGAAAAAAATCTTGATAGACCTTTTATTTTATTATACATGAAAAGTTAGAATTCTAGGTCAAGATCCACAATGAGAGATTTGATAGAAAAAAAGCAAAATTGACCTTCTACATATAATGGTTTTGTGCCAGAAGAACCTTATGGATGAAATAAGGAGAACCTGTGTACCCCTGTAGTGTGACACTTTGGTCAGAGACCAACCCCAACTCTGGGTGCAAGAATATGAAATGGTAGGAGGGTAATAATAAGAGTAGATTAGGAGAATGCAAATCAGAGCATAATTCCTCACCCTGAGGATCCCTGGAATTCAGATAATGCTTATTTTCAGACAAAAGTTAACTCAGAAGCTGAAAGCATTGAGAAAGATATCCATGGAACACATACTTATCATCTCTGCCACTTTTTAATAGTTCTCTCCTGTCTACATAAATATACCCCCAGCTACTAAAAAACAAAACTATCCTGGGGATATGTCTCTTCTATGAAATTCATGCAGACCACATCCAGCTCCCCCATTATTTGTTCTCACCTTGAGCTCACCTTAAGACTTGAGTTCACCCTATGTAGCTCAATGTCTTAGTTTCTGAAGAGTGTCACTTTACATCTACTTTCTGAGAGCAGCTTTTTACTATCTACTTCTGGTTTAATAACTATATTATAGGGGATAGGGAGAGGGAAATTAGTAAATAGTTTGTTGCACAAGCACAAGGGCCTGAGTTCAGATCCCCAGCACCCATGTAAAAAGCTGGGCTTGGTGCCATGTACCTACAATCCCAGTACTGGGGAGGAAGAGGAGACAGGCACATCAGTGGAGCTCATTAGCTATGTATCCTAGTCAAATTGATGAGCTCCAAGTCCACTGCATGACTATATACACATAGCCATATGAGAAAAAGAGATACAGAGAGAGACAGAGATACAGACATAGAGGGACATAGAGACCTAGAGGCTGAGAGACCCAGACAGATACAGAAAGGGGGAGAAAGAGGAAGCGACAGACAAACTTCCTGAGATAGGCATATGCTTCATCTGTCTGGACTTGTGGTACCAGCAGGTCAGACCCATTCTACCTCAGAATTCTTGTTAAGAAATGACGATTGAAAAAATTTCTTTCTCAAATTGCTCAATTGCTCCACCTGTTTTGAAAATGGAATGTATTTCTTTGCTGAACTATTCTGTGTGATATCTTCAGCCTTAAGTCAAAGCATGTGCCTTCAGTTTTGCTTTTCTATCACACTTAAATTAGCCATGTTTGTCCTGGAACTTGAGAAATCACTTAATGCTAAGAAAGTTATATGGTGTATGGTGCTGTGTACATAATGAATATCTATATGCTGGGATGGAATGCTTGCAGGTACTCTGCTGAATGTAAGATATTTATGTTAATTATGTGACATGTACATTATTGAATATTGTCTCTGCCCACTGTGCGCCTTTAATACTTGCTGTGTATCATCCTTTTGATCCTCCAGATCTCTTTAGTACTGGGCTTTATCTCCTGGGAGATCAGTTTTTATGGGCCACATGCATCAATTAGTTCCCTTTCTCACTGGTTTTTGATTTGGTTTTATAACTGGGAAGAGTTGGCAGGGAGTTGGAAGGTGGGTGGAAAACAGTGAGGCACTTATTGCAGTTTCCCTTCCTGATATAATTTGGGATTGACTTTGTTCCTTTACGGAAGGGCACAGTTCCTATTAGGCACCTCTCCCCTAAAGTTCTTTCATGCTTGGTTAGTACTTTAGATAAGCATGGGCTTAACGTTTCTAGACTTATCTACTTTATTACTACTTGCTGATTTCCCTTAATCATTTTGCATTATAAAGAACTCCTTTATTAAATATTAAATTATGTTTCTTTTTGTATGTGTCATCTGTTTCCTGAGGTGAGACTCTAATTCTGTATGAAACAATGTACCTTATTATTGAGATGAGCTTGCATCTTTAGAAAATATTCTCTGTAAGAGAAATGAATATATTGCTTTCTTAGGCATATTTGAATATGCCTATGGCACTGCTTTTCAATGATCATGAACTAGCTAACTCTGGCCTTTTCTTGCTTCACTATCATTATACTTCTCAGAATCTTATATTCTGATTAGTGACATATATATCCTATTGTACAGTTCTTACAACACTGCTATAAGGATCAAATGAGTTAAATTGTCACCTAACTCGAGTTTACTAAACTTGTGGGGCCACTTCTAATGTTTTCATTCTCGTGAGAACCAGACAGATAATGTTCTTCCACTGTCACTCAGAACACCTGTACTATCATTCACAAATAAACATCCTTTTCCCTTTTTTAAAAAATAATTTTTAATGTTAGCACACAATTAAAAGCTTTTAGTATGGTATTTTTATATGGTGTTCTTTTAAAAATTACTTTTTAATGTTTTTGTATGGGCACCTCTGTGTGTGTGTGTGTGTGTGTGTGTGTGTGTGTGTGTGTGTATGTATGTATGCATGTATGTATACTATATGCATGCCTGGTACTCATGGAAGCCAGAAGAAGGAACAAGAACCCCTGGAATTAGAGTTATATGCAGTTGTGAACTACATGATGTGGGCAGCAGATAGGAAACTGGGGTCTTCTGCAAGATTAGTAAGTACTGTTAACTGCTTCACCATCTCTCCAGCCCTTTATACATCATTCTTATTGTCTCTGCAATTATTAACTTTGTCAGATTGGCAAATTACCTGGGAATATATTCACAATGAGGCATTGTTTGCATTTGATTGGCCTGTAGGGATGTCTATGGTGTGTGTGTGTGTGTGTGTGTGTGTGTGTGTGTGTGTGTGTATGTGTGTGTGTATGTGTGTGTATGTGTGTGTATATGTGTGTTTATCTCAATTAAGGAAAGTCCAGGAGACTTTTGGTGGCACCATTCCGTAAGAAGGTGGTCCTGATCTGCATCAGAGTGGAGCAACTGAGCTGAGCACAAGCAAAGAAAGAAGGAATCCACTTGAATGTATTCACTTCTTTCTGTTCTTTACTATGAATGTGCAAATTTCTTCCTTGACTTCCTCATAACTTGGATTATAAGCCAAACAAATGCTTTCTTCTGTTTCTTTTCATTGGGGTATTTTTTTTATCACAGCTACATAAATGAAATCACAACAGCTTTCCCCATTTTAATCTCTCTCTTCCTTTACCTTCTTATCCTTTCTTGTTAGTATCCTTCCCCTGCTTACAACACCCGAAATCAGAAAGATTCTGATTTCATGTACAAATGCATCACTCTAGGCAATGTGGCTGGCCCAGATCAAGCAGGAAAATGCTTCAATCTACCAATATTGGATCCTTAGTGCTTTCTTTAACTAAGACAAATGTTGATATTGTTCAACAGGAGCAAAGGTAGAACTTGGACGATGTACCCAGGCAGAATGTAAATGAACTGTTCCAAAACAATACTCATATTCTGTTTGTAGAAAGTGTATCTTGATGCTTCTGTACCTCTTTATCTTGGCTGTCAACTTATATAAGACAGATTTCCAAACGTAACTACACTAATGATTTTATTTATATTCTTGAGTGAAGCTATAACTCCCCCTTTCATCAATGAAGCCCAATTTATTTGCTTTTTATTGAACTGGTTTTGTGTTCATTTAAATCTTATTAAAGTTACTTTAAATTATTTTTGTTATAGAGGGTATTACAAGTGAAAAGGAAAGGGTCAAACATCTGTGTGCTTCCTAGAGTATACTCATTTCTCCGATCTCCCCAAATGTTCCAGTCTCCCAGGGCAGTCTCCTTGGGCCTCAGATCCTTTCCTTAAAGTTTTACCTATAAAATGACTCTTAGAAACATTTAGAATGGGTTTAGTGAGGAACTTTCAAAGCCATAAAATATGAGGGAACACGTTACCCTCTGAAATTAATATCTGGGTCATGTACAACTATTTAAAGTTAAATGGTACATGGATTAGTATTAATGTGTATATGATATTAGTATATCATATAAAGAAATCTGGAAAGAGAGTATATCAATCGAATAAGTATAAAAGAGATTCAGGAAGTCACACGGTAGCTGTGTCTCCCCAAGGCTGCTGAGAAGAGGGGAGAGCTTGAGCTAATATCCTTCTAATACTCTGACCTATTATTTATTATTGAAAGCATCTCAATAAGACCAATGTGCATCAGGCTACAGATGATGCCTTTAAAACTTAGATCCTTTTGATTTCCTTTGTGACAATTTCAAGCTCATTATGTAAACCTTCTGAGTATTATGTGGCTTTCCATGTACTATAACTATGGGAAGAAAAATATCCTGCTCTTATAAACTATGAATAATCCTGTGCTGGTGACAGTTAATTCTCAGTGTAAATTTAATAAAATAACTTTTTATTATGATTCGGCCTCCCACATGGTATGACTACTGGGAGAGAATTCTCTTATCATGCTGACTTGATTATGCTAGTCCATGTGAGGCTTATATTTTGCTTTGTCAGTTAATGAACTGGCATTTTGGTGTCTGTCTCAGTCTGCAGAGCTTAATTAGTGTGCACGCATTGCTGAGATGTGGATTTGCTGTTGGTGAGCTGATAATATCCAGTTTCAGAGGTTGCAAGGCATAGGGCCAAACCCAGCACCATGGTTAAGTTAGCCAAAGTAATGAGCACCTTTCTGTGAGGCCTTGTGGGAGCCAGCATGTGGCCTTTTTCCCCTAATGGTATGCTATGTAGCCAAGACTAAGTGTGTTTTTATTTTATTAAATGATAGAGCTTCTAACAGTCTATTAGCCATGCTTCCTCTGTCTTGGATACCTAGCATGTGTTCAGACTCCATCATGAGCCTGTAGTAAAATGTATTTACATTATATTTTTTTTTCAGTTTTAAAATTCTGTACTAGAAAACTCGCAAATTACCAGTACTGTTAAATTTCTCATTTTCATTCCTGATTTGAATTACTGCTTGTCTCAAAAGTAAGTATTGACCTGAACTATGCATTTAACATTTCCTTGAAATTTTGTGAACTTTATCATACATGTAGATGGGCCCAAATAATGTTGTCTGTTATTGTTTTATTGTGTGAACCTCACAAAATCTGTATCATGTTGTTGTCTTAGTTACTTTTCTATTGCATGATACTACATGTTGACAAAGGCCATTTATAGAAGAAAGTATTTGGGGCTTACAGTGCAGAGGGTTAAAGCCCATAGTGTCAGAATAATGGTATGATGGCAGGAACAGTGATAACACTTTGATCCACAAGTAGGAGGTGTGTGGGGGGGAAGGGTAGAAATGCCACAACTCTTTTGAAATCCCAAAGCCCACAACTTGTGACATGCCTCCTCCAGCAAGACCACACCTCCTGATCCTTCCCAACAGTCCACCCTCTGAGGACTAAGTATTCAAATCCATGAGCCTACAGGGCTCATTCTCATTCCCATTTAAACAACCACACTAGGTGTTTTTCTCCGACATGTCTTTTCTCACTCTATGTACCAGAATTCAGCATATTGCTGTTTTTATGTATACTTAAATTATTTTTATTGTGAATAATATTTCTTTATGTGACTATGTCACAATTTTTTTACTCTACTGCTGAACATTTAGAATATTGCAAGGAATACAATTAGAAATATGGGAATCGAATTGTTTCATAATAAGGTACATATGTCATCAATTTTACCAGATGACAACATCTCCAAATGAATACAATTATATTTCCACCCACAGCACATGAGAGCTCCTGTATTACCACATTCTTGTCAACACCTTTTTTCTTTTGGTAAAAAATTATTTTTTTACTTTTGATATTATAATGACATCATTTTCTTCTATTTCTTTTTTTTTTCAAAATTTCCTATATACCTCTCCTTGTTTCTTTCAAATCCATGGTCCTTCTTTTCATTAATTCTCAGTACCTGCTTGTGTGTGTGTATGTGTGTACATGTGTGTGTATGTGTGTGTGTGTTTCAGACAAGACAAGGACCTACATATTCCTAAATATAATCTGCTCAGTCCATATAGTGTTACCTGCATATATGTTTTAAGAGCTGACTGGCTCTAAACTACCAATTGGTGTTCTCTTCCAGGGGCCAGTTCTATTACTCCCAGCTTTTCTCATTTGCCTATAGTACTTTGTGTAAGGTTGAGGCCTGATGGAGGTCTCCTAGTTCTGTTTCTTGTGTTCATTGTTGTCCTTTTTTCAATTTACTTTTGGGTGGTCACTTTGGTAGTACTTTAATGGAATAACCTCTAATGTTACTAGGAGATACAATCTTACAACAAAGTCCATGATTCTCTGGCTCTTACAACACCATGCACTTTAGACACAGGGCCCAGATGCTCTTGAGATGTAACTGACCTGAATGACTCCTTCCTGAGGACTAGCTTTCACAGTACCACAGGTTCCATGAAAACTTAAAAGGAGGGAGGCAACTAATAGTCTCACCCAGCTGTGATGTCTATGAATAATATCAGTGGCCAGCATGGCACAATGACCAAAAGAATAGAGTTAGTGGCACAGACACCATTGGTGGTGACTAATAGCTCTATTATTCGACTTAAGACCCATTTAACAAGAGGGATACCATGCCTGGTACTGGAAACCTAGCTAACTATTCAGTGCTAGTCAAATTATGGTAATTGGAGGAGAATTTCTAACCATTAACTTATCAAACCAGCACAATCCTTAACAATAATCTATAAACATTTATTATTATAGCTACAGATAAGTGTAGTCTTCACTCATACCCCTATCAAGGAAAACTCATTGGAATAGACAGAGACTAGTACAGAAAGCTATAACCAATCATTATTCCTAGTTGTAGAGCCCCATCACAATGGCTACATCTATAAAACACTCCCACACCTAAGTCTCAGAGAACAGTGCAAAAGAGGGGGAGAAAGATTATATCTTGATCATTGTAATTGTATTAATCAGGGTTCTCTAGAGTTACAGAATTTATGGAATGTCTCTCTATATTAAGGGAATTTATTGTAATGACTTACAGTCTTTAGTTCAACTGACCCAACTATGGGCAGCTGTGAATGGGAAGTCTAAAAATCTACTAGTTACTCAGTCCATGAGGCTAGTTGTTTCTCATGATCTACTGGATAAACTGGAATCCTGAAGGGTAGGTTCCAACAGATGTTCTGGCAAGTAAGTACAAGCAGGTGAAGAAGGGTGAGTCTTCTTTCTTCCAATATCCTTACGTAGGCTTCCAGCAGAAGGTGTTGATTAGATGAAAATGAAGACACATTATACCAAAACTTATGGGACACAATGAAAACAGTGCTAAGAAGAAAACTCATATCTCTAAGTGCCTCCAAAAAGAAACTGGAGAGAGCTTACACTAGCAGCTTGACAGCACACCTTAATGCTCTAGAACAAAAAGAAGCAAATACACCCTAGAGGCATATAAAGATTCAGAAATATCCTTCATTAAGCAGCCATGAGAATTATGTACACTTCAAAACTAGAACATAAAACCTATGTATTTAGTTAATTTGATTTTTCCAGCCCTTATTCTTATACGTAGGGATGATATTATTAGATTTATAGCATAGTAGTTTTTTATTTAGAAGCAAATATTTGAACAAAAAGACCTCCATAGAATTTCTCTGTACATAATATAGTTTTTAAGATAATCTAATATAAACTATATGTTAGAATATTCTCTAACTCATAGTGAAGCTAATGATATGTTTGATTTGTTAAATAGTATAATTGAAATTTCAGCTGGCAGAACCTATGTACAGCGTAATAGTAATTATGTAATTTTTACCTAAAAGAAATGAAGGAATATTGCGTCTAAAAGTGGAGTGTATTCCTGATATCAAGAGAGAAGACCTGATGTCCTAAAAGAGATGGGAAATTTTGTCCATTGTATAGATTCATTAATATTTCAAATATTCTTAATACCTAATAGTCAGGCTATTCTATTCATTTGAATTAATTAGCAGTAAGACTCTTATATAGTTATAGTAGTGTAACTATTATTTCAGGTGTCAAATAATGTGGAATAAGCAAGTTGAGCCCTGACTATTATCTAAAGTGGGATACAAGCCTCTTATCTATTTGTTTAAATATTTATAGCAAACTGATACAAGTTTCAAATGCTTTAATAGTTACTTGGTCAAGTATTAGTATCTATCTTCACTACACTGAAATTTGGTTAGAATCGTACACCATCATTATTGTGGATACATAAACAAATGTTAGTGAACCAATTACAGAAAGAAGAATGGATGCCACTAAAGTCCAACTTGGGGAGCCATTGAGTTTTATTCAAGTGGAAATTACTTCTAGGAACAGAAGTAATCCAAGACAGGTACATCATCAAAAGCCTACCCTAACACAGGTGACAGCTTACAAAAGCTGGAGACCTGGAACACATTGAACAGATTAGGGATATCCTTTACTGGTGGGTCAGTTGGTCTGAGTCTCTTCCAAGTAGTTGGCTAGTTTCTACTTCGTCCTGGCTACTTTTCTTCTCGCAGATTCTTTCAAGATGACGATTAAGGGCTTCTAAGCAGCTCAAGCAGATCAGTGTGTCTGAAAATGACTTTCAGCAGTTTTTACTGCCTCTGAGTACCTCAAGAGCACTAGAGGTGGAAGGAGTCTAATTAATTTGGTCAGTTTCAGAGACTTCCTGAAGTGATTTTGAATTGTATACTTCCTGTCTTAATGAACATCCCTGAAGGATGAAATGTTTTACATACCCTACTAATCCTGTTGTTTCACCTCCTTGTAAGTATTCTATCTTAAATATACTGTTGTATTTCCCCTTTCTCTTCCTATGTCTTAAAAATTTCCCTCCAAGTTTGAATGTTTTATCCCCAGAGGAAACTTCTACACAGCAGCTAGTCTGGGCTATCTAGTCCTTGATATGACTAATAGAGCATGTTGTGTATGTTTTGGGCTTAACAGTAGGAAGATTGACAGCTTCCATCTTAGTTTCATGGATAGTCAAGCTACCATGTGAGGTTCCAATGATCTGCTAAGGGATTAAATGGAGAAACTCTGAAATGCCATCCAGAGTGGTAAAGGTCATGTTGAACTGTCCTTGGCAAGATGCTAGGAATGTGAGTCAAGCTATCTTGGACCCTCACACCAAGTCAAGTCACAAATATAACACCATTGTAGTTCCAGTTGATAACATGTGAAGCAGAAGAGTCTCCCAGTTAAGCAAAACTGGAATTCCAATGGGCAACAACAAATTGGCTTTTTTGTTTTCTTCTCCTTCTCCTTCTCCTTCTCCTTCTCCTTCTCCTTCTCCTTCTCCT
>JADRCH010007355.1:923259-940717 GCA_019843965.1 Rhynchomys soricoides
GAGAGAGAGAGAGAGAGAGAGAGAGAGAGAGAGAGAGAGAGAGAGAGAACACTAATGACTGCTAAAGAGGGAGAATTAGCTTCTCCCAGTGATGAGCCTCCTTATTGGCAAATACAGGGTTGTCAGTCCTCAAATCATATATACACAAACAAAAATATTGGACTCAGCAGGTTGTATTACATATTTGTGCATCCATCAAAGTAAAGGAGGTTATCAGTTTGAAAATGTGAATGACATGAGAGGTGTATCTGGAAGGGGATGGATGGAGAAAGAAGGGGGAAATTGTTATAATTCTATTCTTTTTTACTAAAAATGTATTTAAATAACCAAGATTGTCATCAGAGAACCTCAAAGGCCTATACAGAAATTTTGCATTGGTGTAACCCACTTACCTGATACTTTCACTAATTTGTAAAAAAAAATGCTTTGATTTGATATTTTCTTTTGTTCTGTAACTGAAATAGTTTTATGCAAACATTTTTACATCGAAACACTTTCTTTCAGCAGTCTGGATCTATGCTCCTGTGCCATAGTCACTCATATTTAGCTCCAGAATAAACTATTTCTTATTCCCTTAAAAAAGTGAGAAGGTATCATGTGGTGCTACCAAATTCTTGTCAGTTCAAAACATTAATATGTTACATTTTCATTCGTTTTCTTTCAAACAATGCATTTATCATTTTAAAATATGAAGGTCTATTTTTTCCAGGAAAAAAGTCTATTTATATTTGGAAATGTGTACTAGATGTTTCAAATCTCAGCTCTACATTCTAATGACCAATGTCTATGAAGCTTATAGGACTCTAATCCAATTTACTTAAATTATATTTGATCATGTGATAAAAGTGTAATCATTTTAGTGTATACATTTAGATTACTGTTAAAACTGGCTTATTAAATTGTGAACATTGCAAAACATGGAACTAGAATTAATATTATCTTTATATATGTAGAAATTTTAGTGTTTCTTTCCCCAAACCTCAATGCATTTACTGTTTTAAGTATTCATGACACTTTTACAAACCACTTGTGATACTATTGCTTTTTGCTGTTGGCTTTTAAAGTAGGCTCAGGAATTTAAATCACATTGGCATGTTCAAATCATGTGTAGATTCTTGTGCCCTAACACTGTTGAATTAGAGACACCATGGCTAAAAATATTAGAGCCTATCTTTAAAAAAGATTCTTCCAAACAAAAGTTTCTTCAGGGAATCTGGGTGTCTCATTAAGCTTGGAAAATGCTAAGCTGGCCTTTCAGGCAGTGACAACCTCCTAAGAGAACATGGCACTTGGAAAAGATCTTCATCCCTTTCCAGAAGAGAAAAGGGAACACACTAAGAAGCATATAGTGAAGACCCCTAATTCCTAACATGCTATAAAATCACCATGATCTTTAGCCATGCATAAATAGTAGTCTTGTGTGTTGGTTGCTCCACTGTCCGCTGTCAGCCTACAGGCAAAAAGAAGCAAGACTGACAGAAGGATATTCTTTTAAGAGGAAGCAACAGTGAAAGCACTAGATTTAAGATAAGTGAGAACCTTCCCAATAAACATATTTTGGATATGTGAGTGTGTGCGTGTGCGTGTGCATGTGCATGTGCATTTACGTGTGCGTGCGTGTGTATGCAAAGAAAATATTAAGCTGGGTATAATGGTATATGCCCATATTTCTAGAACTAAAGAAGATGAGGCATGTGGTTGGTCACAAGTTGAGGAAAGCAAGGACTACATAGTAAGAGTGCTGAGTGGATAAGCCAAGCTATATTTTAAAATATTGTCTCAAACAAACCACTTGAACAAACAAAAATAGAAACAGAACAAATAAGGTCAGTGAATATTAAACTGACACCAAATGTTAACTGGTGATTTGCTCTATAGTTAACTGCAGTTGTTAATGGTGGCTAATTACTGAAACTCACCTCTGTGTTTCATATCTGGAATCTTGGGTGGTACAGCTTGGGCATTTTTGAATTTCTTTTCCCCATTAATTAATTTATTCACTTTACATTCTGATCGTAGTCACCCCTCCTGGTCTCACCTCCCACAGTTCCTCCCCCCTCCCACTCCCATTCTACTCTGAGAGAATGGAGGCCACCCTGGATATCCCCCCACCCTGGCATATCAAGTCTCTGCAGGGCTAGGTGCTTCCTTTCCCACTGAGGCCAGAGAAGACAGCCCAGTTAGAGTAACATATCCCACGGACAGGCAACAACAGCTTTAGGGATAACCCTTGCTTTCATGGGAAGGACAACCCTTCCCATATGAAGACCAAGCTGTACATCTGCTAAATATGTGCAGGGGGCCTATGTCCAGACCATGTATGCTCTTTGATTGGTGGTTCATTCTCTAGGAGCTCCCAAGGGTCCAGATCAGTCAACTCTGTTGGTCTTCCTGTGGAGTTCCTATCCCCTCTGGGTCCCTCAATCTTTTCCCCAAATTTCCACAAGATTCCCTGAGCTTTGTATAATATTTGGGTATGGGCTTGTGCATCTGTATACAAGAAGTGCAGTGACAAAGATGGAGCAGAGGCTAAGTGAATGGCCAACCAATGACCAGCCCAACTTGAGACCCATCCCATAGGCAAGAACCAATCCCTGACTCATATGATACTCTTACAGGCAGGAGCCTAGTATAAATATCTTTTGAAAGGCTCCATATAGCAGCTGACATTTTCGAGATTCTTAAAGCTCTGTAGGTAAATGATATATGGGGATAAGTTTGAGAATTGATGCTGGGGCTAATAAAGCAGAGATTATGACACTATACTAAGGTGATGTCTGTTATGATTTTCACATTAACTAAGTGAAACAAAAGTGAACTCATTAACTTGCCTAAGATATCCAAAGGGTTTTTATTGTTTGATTTGGAATATGTATGGAGTTAGAAGTAAAAATTAAAAGCAACCAGGAACATACATTTCTCTGGACTGTCTTTCTTCTCTGTGTTTACATTCTTGACTAAATTTTCTTCTTATGCCAGAAAGTATGGTTAACCCAGTGTCTTCCTTAGGGCTTTACTGTTGTGAGCAGACACCATGATCAAGACAACTCTTATAAGTACAACATTTATTTGGGGCCAGCTTACAGGTTCAGAGGGTCAGTTCATTATCATCATGGCGGGAACATGGCAGCATCCAGACAGTCATGGTACAGGAGGAGCTGAGAGTTCTACATCTTCATCTGAAGGCTGCTAGCAGAATACTGGCTTCCAGGCAGCTAAGATTCGAGTCTTAAAGCCCACATCCACAGTGACACACCTACTTCAACAGGCCACACCTTCTAATAGTGCCACTCCCTGGGCTGAGCATATACAAACCATCGCATTGTGTTTACACTTCTAGGTCACATCTTGTTCCGAAGGCAAACAGGAGAAGACTGGTCTCCAGACAGCTAGCACAAGGGTCTCAAAGCCTACCCCCACAGTAACACCCTTCCTTTAACAAGGCCACACCTACTCTAACAAGGCCATGCTGCCTAACAGTGCCACTCCCTGGGCCAAGCTTATTCAAACCACCACAAGAATCTAAAATTAGACCGGCAGTGGTGGCACACGCCTTTAATCCCAGTACTTGGGAGGCAGAGACATGCGGATTTCTGAGTTCTAGGCCAGACTGGTCTACAGAGTGAGTTCCAGGACAGCCAGGGAAATAACAGAGAAACCCTGTCTCAAAAAACCAAAAAAAAGGATGAGGATCTTAAGCCCACACCCACAGTGACACACCTACTCCAACAAAGCCATACCTCCTAATATTGCCACTCCCTGGGCTGAATGTATATAAATCATCACACCCAGCTGTATGTTTTCTATAGTCCTTACATATTCCAGTCTTAAGGGAAACTTTGGTTCTTCCACCTTGCTTCAACACCTATTTTTTTTTTTAATTTAAATATACTTTTTATTGAATGGAGAACTCTCAACTCCATATCAAGCAATTCAAAATTTTAAACTTCATGTTTACAGTTGATATATTTTAAAAATAATCCACAAACTATAGAAAACTCTTATTATCCATGGCATTGAATACCCAGATCCAAAATTCTGTCTAGAACCCAAAAGTACATCTTTTAAATTCGAAAAACATTTAGAGGAGTCATTTCACATTTTATTTGGTTAATTATGGTTATATTTACAAACCATTTACTTTCTGATAGGTAACATGATAGATATTTTTTAAAAGATGATATGTAACACTTCATTGATCCCAGAAGTAGGTATTGTGGTTATCTTGATTTTGAAGATTAAAAACTTAGAATGGAAGAGAGAAAGAGGGAGAGAGACTTGTCCCAGGTTATAAAGTTAACATTTGACAGAGCTTGCATTTCAGTTTCTATTTTTGAGAAGCTTGGCCCTTCATTACATAAAACAATCAAAAAGTCTTAATTATGGTAGAAGTAATCCAGCATTCATTTGGGTATTTAACTTTTATTAATAAGAAATTACTTTTTTAAGAGAAAGACAGGACAACAAAATATAAAAAATGAAAATCAAAACAGACAAATTGAAAAAAATCAATAAGGCAAAAGCCTCCAGGGGGAAGGAGCACTGATTCAAGATAAGTGGGAACTAATTCAATAAACACATCTTGAAACAAAAAGTATATGAAAAACATTCTGTTTAGTGGTGGTCAACTACTCCATGACGCGGTTGGAGAAAACTGATTTCCCCTTTCCCATCAGGCATCAGTTCCAATTAGCTTCTTGGGGCCCACATGCCATTCTCTGAGCTGGGATTTTAGAGGTTTGAACCAGTGAAGGTCTTGTGCATGGTATCATATTTTCTGTGTGTATGTATATCTGTCTTATTGTGTCTTGAAGACTATATTTCCTTGGGATCACCCTCCACTCTGACTCTGACCTTCTATTCCACATAGATCATTGAAAGGTGGGATGTGATAAATGTATACTGTTTAGGGCTGAACACCCCAAAGTCTGTCATTTTCTGCATGTTTCCAAGTTTTTGGGTCTCTGTGTAAGTTCTTATTTACTGCAAGGTGAAGCATCTCTGTTGAGGGCCAGTGACTTATGAAGATCAGTCACTTAATAATTGAACTGATCCCAGTACATAGTGTTAAATGAAGAAAGCAATCAGAGAAAGAATACTGATGTTTATTTTGCATAATACTGTAATAAGAATGCATATGCTACAGTAAACTGGGAATATATGAAAAGATTGAGGCAAAGATACTCTTAAAAGACAAATATGAAAGAGGCTTCTTATAACAGCTGATGGCGACAGATACAAAGATCCACAGTCAAACATTAGGTGAGCTCTAGAACCTCAGAAGATGAAGAGAAAGTGCCAGAGGAATTAGGGATACCAAGAGAACAAAGCCCACAGAATCAACTAAACAGGGCTCATCTGGGCTCATAGAGACTGTAGGAGCAACCACAGAGCCTGTATGGGTCTGAGCTAGGGCCTCCACACGTGTTTTATGGTTGTGTAGCTTGGTGTTATTGTGGGACTCCTAATAGTCGGAGTAGGGGTGTCTCTGATTCTTTTGCCTGCATGTGGGACCGTTTTTCTCCTACTGGGTTGCCTCTTCAAGCCAAGAGGGAATGTGCTTAGTCTTATTACAACTTGATATACCATATTTGGAAGGCCTGACCTTTTCTATACGGAAATGGAGGAGGAGTAGGTCTGGTGGAGTGGGAAGGTGGCAGGGGAAAGACCTGGAGGAGAGGACAGAAGGGATTGTATGAGAGAAGAATAAACAAAAAGAAAAAAGTGAGAAGATTGGTGATAAACAACAACAATAATATGCTTAGATTGAACAGACAGCTGCTGGGCACATTTTCTTATATGATATTGTGGTGTGTGTGCCTTTTTTCAAATCATCAATAGTCTTTTGTAATAGTTACCAGAAATCATGTGTAAAAACACTTGCTTCAAAACCTTTTCTTTTATCTAATTTTTCCTTCTGTTAGGGTTTATATGACTCTATTTTGTTTCTGAAAACTTTGGCATTTTTCTCTCATTCTCTTCACTTGATGAAAATTATTCTCTAAAAAATATGATTTATCAACCATCCCATAGTTAGGTTTTGGTTACCTTTCACTGCTGAGATGGTCCTAGGTTTTAGACTATGTTCAGGTGTCCCAAACCTCTTTAGATACATTTGAGCAGCCAATAATTAGTGAATGGGTTGTTTTCAGGCTAAATTTAAATAGAATTTGTGGTTAACTTCAGGCATGTCTTATAGTGCCATCTAAAAATCACAGGGTCACATTTTTTTTTTTTTTTAAAGTTACATGTCTGTAGAATTTTGGCAGGCAATTGCAAAAAAGCTTGAAAGGGAAAAATCCAAAACAAGAGAAACTAACAAGCCCAAAGTGTATAATAGTTTCGAACCAAGAATTTATTTTTATCTTGCCATAATAGCAAAGATGCCAAAAATTAGCAAAGAAAAATAATTTACTTGTAAAATGAGTTTTGTTTTGTGCAAACTTTCATGTTTAAGTGTAGAGATTTTGGGTGTGAAGATATGGCTCAGCAGTTCAAAGTTTGCTCTTCCAGAGTACCCTGGTTTGATTCCCAAGAGACCTTGCCCTTCTAGGCTACCAGCCATATATGTGGTACACAGACATTCATGCAGTCAAAATAACTGTATGCACTAAAAAATCAAATGAATTAAAATGCTTTAGTTAATCAGTAGCCTTTTTGATAAATTTGGTTGCGATTGTTTAGAAGAATATCAAAATTGTAGGTTATAAAATGCTTGGGCTACTACTAACAAAATTTTGATAGAGTTTAGCAATTATTAAGATTTTTTATTATTATTTCCAACATTATTTTGTGATAAAAGTCATAATAGGCTTCATTATCCTACAATCATAATAATCTTATATATTTTACATAATGTAGAAATTTAATATAAAATATGACTACAACTCTCTGTTGAATTAACAGCCATTTACTTAACCTGTGTAACTAACCAAATTTAACTAAGTGTAAAGTAACTACTTAAAAATATTTAAGGTACATATATATCTAAAATATATAATTATTAAAATATATTTTTGTTGTTTAGACAACTGTAGCAGAAATTATAAGAGATTACATAGATTTGAAACAAATCTTTGTTTTCTAGTATAGTTTCTGTACCTTTTATTACAAGCATATTAATATCTAAAGAAAAACTTTCTTTAGAAAGTTTAGATAAGAAGCATAAAGAATCAGTTTTTGGGTCTAGATTAGTTTCTTAGTGTTATTGTTAGAAAACTACGCAAACAATTGCTTTTAGTTATAGCTAGCTTGATCATAAAGATATTTTCTTTCATAAGATTCTCCTTCATTAGCTGGGCAGTGGTGGCGCACACCTTTAATACCAGCACTTGGGAGGCAGAGGCAGGCAGATTTCTGTGTTCGAGGCCAGCCTGGTCTACAGAGTGAGTTCCAGGACAGCCAGGGCTATACAAAGAAACCGTTTTGAAAGAAAAAAAAAATTCTCCTTCATGAAGTTGTGTAGTGTTCAGACCCTTTTAAACCTTTAGTTTTTCTCTGTCTTTCCTTCTTTCAATCCAAGGAAAAGCCAACCATTGTACTTGAAGACAAAAGTCATATGCTATGCAACATTTCTTCTTATACCAACATACTTTTAATGAAAAAATCGATCTCTATACTGTTAATTTTCCTCATAAAATCTCATTATTTTCACATTGGCTTTTGCCTATCCTATATCTTTTCTTAAATTTACATTTTCACCATCTCTCAAAAGTCTCCAAACTTAGAGAAATGTACTTGACTAAACAGCATACTTTGACTTTCATGTAGTTTATTAGCATAAAACACAACTTAATGTCTTTCTGTGTTTTTAGAAACTTTATTTATACGTGCATTATGATATATTTCATTTAATATATGATTAACCTATAACATATATAATTAATATATATGCATGGGTGCAGTGTGCGTGTGTGTGTGTGTGTGTGTGTGTGTGTGTGTGTGTAGATCAAAGGACAACTTTGAGGAGTCAGTTTTTTCTTTACACCATGAGTTGTAGAGATGGAACTCAGGTCACCAGACTTGTACAGGTCACCAGACTTGTACAGAAAGTAATTTTACTTGCTGAACCATTCCAATGGCCCCCTTTTTTTGTATTCTCTGCATACACAGTTACATACATTATTTAGCATTTTCAATTATTAGTCACGTTTCTTTTTGGTAGCAATATAAAACCATTCTTACAGACTATGTTAGGTCTTAGGCCTGAGCCATTGATAAACATGTGACAGAGCAAGAGGCAGACTCTAGAGCACTCAGTTTTGGGGGAGGGTTGAATGCCCCTTGACAGGGGTCACATATCATATATCCCCACATATCAGATGCTTATATTATGATTCATACCAATAGCAAAATTACAGTTATGAAATAGCAACAAAAATAATTTTATGGTTGGGGTCACCACAACATGAGGAGCTGTATTAAAGGGTCACAGCATTAAGAAGAACCACTGCTTTACAGAATATTCCCTCACAAAATTTTAGAATGCAGATTCAACTTGTTACACTGCTGGTGGTAGTGTAACTAGTGCAGATGCTATGGAAATCAGTGTGGGGATTCTTCAAACATCTGAATCATTATTTTGAAGTCTACTTTACTGACTCTACAAATGAGATATAATGAGTGATGTTGAAACCATGAATATTATGTAGACACTTAAGCAAAATGTTTAGTTATGTTTCACCACAGCTATATTGACAGCTAGTCTGTTTTCCTGATGTGATTTTCTCTATGTATTTCTGTATATAGATATTTGGTGTCATGTTATCACAATGGAGATTTTGTGTTATTGTTTACTATTATGACTAAAGATATGAAAATAAACTGTAATTTCAAACTTAAAAAACCTCACCAAATCTAGAATATTATTATATAGCCCAGTCTGGGAAATTTATAAAAAAGGTTTTAGCATTATGTCACAGATATTTTTTTCTCATCCATATTTATTTAAGCACTGTTCATAGTGGTGAAGTCATTGAATCAGCCTACAATCAATCAACTGATAAATGGATAAAAAATGGTGGTATATATGGGTTTTTATTGCTAGTTTATTAAATGGAGATTTATTCAGCCATTAAAATAACAAGATATTGTTATTTCCAGGAAAACAAATAAAATTGGAGATTATGAAATTTAGTGAAATAAGCCAAATGCAGAAAGACAAATATGTTTTCACTCATATGTGGACAAAAGTGTAATGAACAGTCTACGGAATGGAAAAAAGTATCATCTATACATCTGGAATATATAAAGAGCTCAAAAATTAAACACATATATAGTCCTGAGATAATGTCACCAGTAAACGGGAAATGGGAAATGACATGAATACTCTTTCGCGCGCGTGCGCGCGCGCGCGCACACACACACACACACACACACACATACACACTCACACAAACATACATGATGTGACATAGAGAACATTTGAAAAGAATGGGAGTTAGTGGATGTGGTCAAAATACTTGCTATGTTTAAAGTTGTCATTAGGGTACCCATTACTTTATACAATGTATATATACTGATAAAAATTAAGGAATATTTATTTATAGATTCAAATGTATTTTACAAATACAATTTAAGAGGCCAATTGTATTTTACAATAGATATATTAGCATTTTAATTTACCTAGAACATTATGTTTTACATTTGTTACTTAATGTATCACAATGTAATTAAAGTGCCAAATGAATGCATATTAATTGTACATGTTAATGGATTAAGTGTAATGTTTCCATACATCCATCAAGAGTGTACTGATTAAATCCAGCTATAGTGATCTTTCCAATCACTGGTAATCATGAATCTAAGTTGGAACGTTTTATTTTCAGGTCTGAGGAAGCATACATAGTTCTTGTCCTTCTGATTCTCAGTTATTGCACTTGATACAATGTTTCACTTTATTGCTAGAGGATTTCAGTTTTTGACAACTGAATAATAATTTATTACTCTATATTCATTATACATTGTATAGAATGATATCCTGTGAACATAGCCATCCTCTTCATCAGAGCAAGTGTGACTACTTGCAAATGACTGAGATTAGTCTTATGGAGGCAGGACCCTCACCTGAGATTTCAGCCACTCTCGCCTGCACTTCCCAGCTAGCTACATGTAATTCTTTCCTAATTACACTCAATCTCATGGTCTGAGGAGGTGCTAAGGAATACAGAACATGATTGTTTAACTGAAAAAGAGAAGTTTATCTATTTAGCAGTAGAGTGAGACTTGTTGTTTCAGTTGCTTTATGGTCATCCATGCTTCTGTTAGTAACCCCCTCATTCATTGCTATATAAATAAACCCGATAATCTCATTGGTTTTCTAAGCAAGACCTTGATAAAGTCCTACTTTGGTGTGCAACTGGTGCTTTATTTTGGAGGGGAGACCCTTAGTCGTGTCTCCCCAGGAGAAAGTTCATGCAGCTTATGTTCATCTTTAAATGAGGATGTAAGCTCTATAAATGTTATTGCAGTAAACATACTCATACTAGAATATATTAAATGATTTCATTTCCTTTGGATGTATATCCAAAAGTTAAGGAGTGGGACTATAGTTTGTCCTATTTTTATTCTTTTTCTATTTTTAAATGACACACCATGTTTCATAGTAGTTTGCTTTTCTTCCAAAAGGAAGGATCTCCCTTTTCCCTTATATCCTTGCTGGCACTTCTTATCTTTTGTCTTTTTCTCAAGCAGCGATTCTGATGGGGATGAGACAGTATGTTGAAGTTTTGGTTTTCATTTTATTGATAGCCATTCATACTGAGCATTTTAAAGTTTTATTTGTTGGTTATACGTCTTCATTTTAGAAATGTTTATTCAAATCATTTGCTCATGTTAAAAAATTAGATTACTTCTTATCATTGAGTTTTTCTGAATTGAGATATTACTAGTATGATATTGATATCAATCCTCTGGCATATGAATGGCTGACAATTATTTTCTCCCATTCTAAAGTTTCCTCTCCATTTTGTTGTTTCCTTTGCTAAGCAGAGACTGTTTGGCTTGATGGAATCTTATTTATCAATTTCTGGTTTTGCCTCCTGTATTTTGAGTCCCATTGTTACCTATTCCATTATCTTGAAATGTATTCTCTATAACATACATATAACAAACACTCAAAATTACAAGAAAAACTAAATGTCTCTATGACCCAATTACCTATTCCTATAATATCTACCTGCAGCCGATCCTGTAGCACTGACTGACCCTTTATGTGGAGTATTACTTACTCAAGTTGTAGCAGTAGTCTTATGAAGATTGTGTAAAGAAGTGATTCTGCTTTTACTTAATTTCCCAGCCATTGGGTTGACTGCCCATGACATATTTTATCCTGTGAGAAATACCCTGAACAGGTTGCAACTGATAAGATTCTTATTTTATAAAAATAAATTTTTTTTCAGCTGAAAAATTATGCCTATAGTAGCATAATTTCTTTTAGGTAGGACACATGTTTGACTCTATCAAATAGATACTATTTAAGATTTCAAATTGTTTTAACCATATTGCTTAACATGAATTTTAGTATTTTACTCATCATTATTGCATGTATGAGTAGGGTCACATAGATGCAATTTGGAGGACAACTTCTTCTCTTTCTCCTTCCATCATAGGACTGAGAAATCAAAGAGGTCATTAAACGTTTAGAGCAACTGCTGTCATCCATTGATTCATGTCACTGGCCTCATTTTACATATTTTATATTGTTTATCTATTAACAATTAAGATATAGTAATGTAATTATTTTATCTTTTAATTTTGTTTTAGAGACAGGGTTTCTCTGTTTTGCCCTAGCTGTCCTAGTACTCACACTGTAGACCGGACTGGCTTCAAACTTAGCGGTCTACCTGCCTCAGTCTCCCAAGTGCCATTATGCCAGGCGTTTAATCCTTTTTATTTAATACTAACGATAAGAATGATTTGTGTACCATATTTACAATTATAGAACAGTCTCACTTTGAAAAATTATTCTAACTTGTATTATATCTTTCCATGTTTTTTGTTTGAAGAATTTTCTTTCACATTTATTATAAGGCAATAGCTGCATTCTTTCAGCATTTTCCCCAGAATCCTTTAATCTATTCTTCACTTCAAAATGATAGTTTGGGTTGGTACAATGTTCTTCGTTGCTTGTTTAAAAAAAAAAATCCCTTCTGTTCTTTGAGAATGTCTCTTCTGAATGCTAAGGTTTTGGCTAAGAAACCTCATACCAGATAAATGAGCTCTAAGTGCTTGATTATAATATGCCTTGGGGGTAGACATGGTTGAGTTAAATATGCCTGGTGATTTTGACCTTTATATATGTTTGCATCCTTCAGGCATCTGAGGAGTTTTGTTAGTTTTCTTTGAATAATTTTTCTATTCTCAAATCTCTTTTCAAACCTAAATACTAGGTCTTTTCTCCCCACCCCAAGTCTCTTTAGTTTCTTCATTACTTTGCATCTCTTTTGTTGTTTCTCCACAGTGTACTTTCAGGTTCACCAACTCTTTCTTTTGACCTGGCCTAGGATTACTGCTCTTTGTTCAGTTCTGTAAGCTTTTTTCCTTCTGTTTGGTTTTTCAAATTGCTGCCATCTCTTTGTTAAGTTTATCTGTTAGAGTACTGAATAATGATTTCTGTGTTTTTAAAAATTCATTGAAATAGCTATTTGAAATTTAAGAATTAGCCCAGCTGAACACGGTGTGGTACTTTCTTATCAGCTCTTTTTTTCCTGTTTAGTGAGATCATGGTTTACTAGAAGTTATTGAAAGGTATTAGTGTGAGATTTTCTGATCACTGAAGGATGTGATTTTTATTACTGTTCCTAATTTAGAGTTCTTTGTACCCACATTTCTAATAATTCTAAGCATGTTCTTGTCTTCTCTGAGCATGTAGTAACTTCTGGTATTTCAAAAGTGAATATAGCCCAGGTCCATATTTTCTGGGAATATGCTGGTCATTTTCCAATATTTAGAGAGTGATACAAGCATAGGTTTGTTTCAAATTCATAGTTTGTGTGTTGTTCAACATGAACACAGATAGTACATAGAAAGATAATGTAGAATGAAAATTTAGTACATATATATGTATGTCTTAGTAAGAGTTTCTGTTGCTGTGAAAAGACACCATGACCAAGGCAACTCTTATAAAAGACAACATTTAGTTGTGGCTGGCTCACAGTTTCAGAAGTTTAGTCCATTATTGTTATGGCAGGAAAGATGACAGTGCACAGCTAGACGTGGTGATGGAGAAGGAGCTGAGAATTCTACATCTTGATCCAAAGGCCTACAGGAGACTGTGACACAATGGCCAGACTTGAGCATAGTATAGAAGACCTCAAATCCTACCCCCACAGTGACACACTTCCTCCACTAAGACCACACCTACTCCACCAAGACCACACTTCCTAATAGTGCCAAACATTCAAACATATGAGTCTATGGGGGCCATTCCTATTCAAAGCACCACTATTATATGTATGTATGTGTATGTATGTATATGTGTGTATACACACACACACACATAATTTGAATATTACTCAACTCTAAAAAAAGAAGTTAAGTGAATGGACTTAGAATGCATAATATTAAATGATTATCACATAATTTCAAAAAGAAAAACCTGCATGTTCTCTCTCATATATGAAATCTAGCAAATAGTATATGTATATAGTATACATGAAATAGGAAATAGTAATGTATATATTAAAACAAATACATGTGTAGATATAATATAACATGAAACAGAAGAACAAGAAATGCTAAATATAAGGGAGTAAGGAAGAACTAAATATAGAAAATAGACACAAGTTATGATGGAAGAAGATATAAAGCTAATTTTTTTCAATTATATATTATTGATTTATTTGTTTATTTATACTCCAGATTATATTCCCCACCCCCCCCACCATCCACCCTTAGACTGTTACATCCCATACCTCCTCCCCACCCCCTGTCTCCACAGGATGCCCATACCCACCACCTCCCACCCCCCACCCCACCTGACCTCTAAACTTCCTGGGGCCTCCAGTCTCTTGAGGATTAAGTGCATCATCTCTGAACACAAACTCGGCAGTCCGCTGCTGTATGTGTTGGGGGCCTCATATCAGTTGGTGTATGCTGCCTGATTGGTGGTCCAGTGTCTGAGAGATCTCAGAGGTCCAGGTTAATTGAGACTGCTGGTCCTCCTACAGTGTGTCCCTCCCTCTCAGCTTCTTTCAGCTTTTCCCTAATTCAACCACAGGGATCAGCAGCTTCTGTCCATTGGTTGGGTGCAAATATCTGCATCTGACTCTTTCAGCTGCTTGTTGGGTCTTCTGGAGTGCAGTCATGATAGGTCCCTTTTTGTGAGCACTCCATAGCCTCTGTAATAGTGTCAGGTCTTAGGGCATCCCCTTGAGGTGGATCCAACTTTGGGCCTGTCCCTGGAACTTCTTTTCCTCAAGCTCCTCACCATTTCCATCCTAGCAGTTATTTCACACAGGAACAATTATGGGTCAGAGTTTTGACTGTGGAATATCTTTCTGCTGGAGGTGGGCTCTACAAGTTCCTTCTCCCTACTGTCAGCCATTTCATCGAAGGTCTCTCCCTTTGAGTCCTGAGAGTCTCTCACCTCTGGTGCATTCTGGAAGGTCCCCCAACCTCCTATTTCCTGAGGTTGCCTGTTTCCATTCTTTCTGCTGGCCCTCAGAGCTTCAGTACTTTACCCTCACCCAATACCAGATCAGGTTTCGCCACAACCCCCCATGTTTACTTTCTCTCCCAGGTCCCTCCTTCCCACCCCACTTGTGATTACATTCTTCTCCCACCCAAGTGGGACTGAGGCATCCTCACTTGGGCCCTTCATTTTGTTGACCTTTTAGAGTTCTGTGGACTATATCTTGGGTATTCTGTACTCTTTTTTTTCTTGGCTAATAGTCACTTATTAGTGAGTACATACCATGCATATCCTTTTGAGTCTGCGTTACCTCACTCAGGATGATATTTTCTAGTTCCATCCATTTGCCTGTAAAACTCAGGATGTCCTCGTTCTTAATAGCTGAGTAGTATTCCATTGTGTAAATGAACCACATTTTCTATTTATTTATTTATTTATTTATTTATTTATTTATTTTTTCATACTTTATTTACATTTCAAATATTTCCCCCTTTCCAGATCTTCCCTTTGGAACCTCCCCATTTTCTCCCCCCTCCCCCTGTCACTATGGGGGTATTCTCCCACCCACCCACTCTTGTCTTCCCTCCTTGGCATTCTCCTATACTGGGGGATCTAACACCCTCAGGCCCAAGGGCCTCTCCTTCTCCTGATGGCTAACAAGACTCTCCTCTGCCTCATATGTGGCCAGCACCTTGGGTCCTTCCATGTGTATTCTTTGGTTGGTGGATCAATCTCCAGGAGTATCGAGGGGTCAGGCCAGTTGCCACTGTTGTTGCCTCCCTGGGGATGCAAACTCCCTCAGCTCCTTCAGTGCCTTCTCCAAGTCTTTACCAGTCCTACATCCAATAGAGGGTTAATATCCAATGTATACAAAGAACTCAAGAAGCTAGACTCCAGAGACCCAAATAACCCTATCAAAAAATGGGGAAGAGAGCTAAACTGAGAATTCTTAACAGAAGAAACTCAAATGGCTGAGAAGCACCTAAAGAAATGTTCAACATCCCTAGTCATCAGGGAAACGCAAATCAAATCAACCCTGAGATTCCACCTCACACCAGTCAAAATGGAACCACATTTTCTGTATCCATTCCTCTGTCATGGGACATCTGGGTGTTTTCCAGCTCCTGGCTAACACAAATAAGGCCGCTATGAACACAATGGAACACATGCACCTGTGGCATGGTGAGGCATCTTTTGGGTATATTCCCAAGAGTGGTATTGCTGGGTCTTCAGGTAGACATCTTTCCAATTTTCTGAAGAACCTCCAGATTGATTTACAGAGTGGTTGTACTAGTTTGCAATCTCACCAGCAATGGAGGAGTGGTCTTCTTTCTCCAACATGTTTTGTAGCCTGAGGTTTTGATCTTATCCATTCTGATTGGTGTAAGGTGCAATCTCAGGGTCGTTTGATTTGCATTTCTCTGATCATCAAGGACTTTGAATGTTTCTTTAGGTGTTTCTCAGCCATTCAAGATTTCTCTGTTGTGAATTCAAGTAAAGACCTGTATGACAATAACTTCAAGTCTCTCAAGAAAGAAATCAAAGAAGATCTCAGAAAATGGAGAAATCTTCCAGGCTCATGGATTGGCAGAATTAATTTAGTAAAAATGGCCATCCTACCAAAGGCAATCTGCAGATTCAGTGCAATCCCCATCAAAATTCCCACACAATTCTTCAAAGACATGGAAATATTAATTCTCAAATTCATCTGGAAAGGCCAAAAACCTAGAATAGTGAAAACAATTCTTAACAATAAAAGAATGGCTAGGGTAATCACCATCCCTGACCTCAAGCTTTATTATATAGCAATAGTGATAAAAACTGCATGGTATTGTATTAGTACAGAGACAAACACGTTGATCAATGGAATATAATTGAAGATCCAGAAATAAAACCACACACTTACGGTCACTTGATCTTTGACAAAGATGCCAAAAATATACAATGGAAAAAATAAAGCATCTTCAATAAATGATGTTAGTCTATCTGGCTGTCTGTATGTAGAAAAGTGAAAATAGACCTATATTGGTCAGCTTGCACAAAGTTGAAGTCCAAGTAGTTCAAGGACATCAACATAAAACTAGATACACTGAATCTAATAAAAGAAGAGAAAGTGAGAAAGTGCCTTGAACTCATTGGCACAGGGGGAAATTTCCTAAATAGAACTCCAGTGGCTTATGCTTTAAGATCAAGAATTGAGAAATGGGACCTCATGAACTGGAAAGCTTTTGTAAGGCAAAGGACATAGCCAATAAGACAAATTGGCAACATACAGATTGGGAAAACAAATCTTCAGTAACCCCATATCTGATAGAGGGCTAATATCTAAAACATATAAACAACTCAAGAAGCTAACCACCAAAAAAGAAACAACCTAATAAAAAATGGGGTATAGAACTAATTAATTTTTTTAGTTTTACTTCTCTCATGGAATTTTTGTTTCTGGTGGTAGATATTAGGTAGAGAAGATATAAAATTTAACGTAAATTTCCTTAAGTTTCATTCCAAATGCTTATTCTACCTTTATAGAAGTATTATGGAGTTGTATATGTTTTGAGTCTGGTTAATTTTGTATGTAAAGTTTTTGCTTATTTACAATCTTTTGATAATATTTTCCCTTTCCCTTTTTTCTTCATCTCTTAGAAAACCCATCCCATGTGCTTTAAAAGAGAACAACTTTCACTCTCCATTTTATAACACGTGACTCAGTATATGACCCATGAAACTCTACTATGCAATAATCTGAAAGTTGTTAGAATCAAAACATACCATTTAGGTCAATAATAATAATAATAATAATAATAATAATAATAATAATAATAATAA
>JADRCH010007355.1:940727-1090977 GCA_019843965.1 Rhynchomys soricoides
AATAATAATAATAATAATAATAATAATAATAATAATAATAATAATAATAAAGGAGCATATAATAAAGGAGCTGTAAATAATACAGCTCAAAAAGGGGTTTTGTAATATCTATTACTAAAGACTCCCAGAACCAAAAACTTCTAGAAATCATGAAATTATTTTCCCAAAAATAATTCTGGGCTCTTCCTTTTGGGCAGATGATTTCACAGTCCATTATGGAAGTAGATTTTCTAAATTTTGTGTCTTAATATTGATAGTGGTACTAGTTAAAATATTCATAGATCTACAGCAGAAGTCTGTCAATTTAAGGGTGAATATATTGTTTATATAATGCTGCTATATTTCCTTGGAGTCAACTTACAGGTTATTGTATAATGTCACAATAATGTCCCTTTTCAGTTTAAGTGCCAACTAAATTCTACTTTTTGAATTTGCTAATTGTTCTTCCTTGTTGTGAATAGTAGCTGCTGAGGTCTTAGTGCTGATCTCATTTAAATGGGACATAGTATGTTTGAGGAAAATCTTATTCTTTTAATATTCAGCCAAGACATTCCTTTTGAGGCCATTGATATGCACATTGATAAGATATTGCTCTTGCTACAGTGTTCAAGGTACTGAAAATTGTAGAATTATTAGAATGTGATATTTGTACTATGTGACTGCTTATCTTAGGGTCTCTGCTTGAGAGAGAGAAGTGTATTTACAGTTGAAACTGGCCCTGAAAGTCTGATTGCCAATTGAGAAAATCACTCTCAGAGTCAGCTTTCTCTGTAATTGGTTAACACTCCACTTTCTCCATGTAATCAAGTAATAGAAAAATAAATGCAGAGTAAATAGAATTTCATGCTTGTGCAAGTCACTGGCAGAATCATCATTGGGTCATGCAAGAAGAGATGTTCTGTGTAGAGAAAAATTGTCAGGGATGGAAACATTTTATTTCAATTTCTTTTATATATTTATCCATTTGATGTCCTGGTCTTAAAAACCCTGATATTTGCAGACAGACTGGGAAGTAAAGTACTTTGAACCCATCTTTGGATTCAGATGAATTATTTAAATTTATCAATACTGATTTATTTATACAGATTTGAATTACCAGGGTTATTTATACATAATGGCATAAGGGAATATTACAATCAAACTGCTATCAGTAACAATTATGAATTATATATCTTAGAAAAGAGGTGAAATAAACAAAGTTAATATTAGAAAGTAAATTACCTTAATTCTGTTTTCTCTCTCCTAATCACTTTCCATCCTTATGTATACAAGTTTTTGATTGTTGAAGTAACAAATTATGTACTAGTTACCTTTGCATAACTGCAGCAGAATACCCAAGAAAGACAGCTTAAAGGGAGGTAAGACTTATTTTGGCCTGCTAATAGTTCATTATTGTTTTGTTTTCGGAGCTTGTAATGAGGCAGAATGTCACCATAGCTGTTGATATATTATGAAACAATGTTGCTCACCCAGATGTAGAAGATGCAGAAGAATGAAAATAGATCCATACTTACCACAATGCACAAAACTCAAGTCCAAGTGGATCATTGACCTCAACCTAAAATCAAATACACTAAACCTCATAGAAGAGACAATGGGAAATACCCTTGAACTCATTGGTATAGGAGAGTAGTTCCAGAACAGAACACCAATGGCTCAGGTTCTAAGATCAACAATTGATAAATGGGAACTCATGAAACTGCAAAGCTTTTGTAAGGCAGAGGAAACTGTCAACAAATCAGCAGACCACAGATTGGGAAAGTATCTTCACTAACCCTACATCTGACAGAGGGCTAATATCCAAAATTTACAAAGAACTCAAGAATTTAGACACCAACAAACCAAACAACCTAATTAAAAAATGGGGTAAAGAACTATACAGAATTCTCAGCAGAGGAATCCCAAATGGCCAAGAAGCACTTAAAGAAATGTTCAAAGTCCTTAGTCATCAGGGAAATGCACATCAAAACAACTCTCAGGTTCCATCTTATACCCATCAGAATGGCTATGATAAAAAATTCAAGAGGTAGCACATGCTGGCATGGATATGGAGCAAGGGGACCACTCCTCCATTGCAGTTGGGAGTAAACAAACTTGTACAACCACTTTATAAATCAGTTTGGTATTTTCTCAGATCTACCTCAAGATCAAGCTATACTACTCCTGGGCATATACACAAAAGGCACTCCAACATCTCACAAAGACACTTGCTATGTTCATAGCAGCTTTATTCACAATAGCCAGAAACTGGACACAACCTAGATGTTCCTCAACTGAAGAATGGATAAAAAAATGTGGTACATCTACACAGTGGAATACTATTCAGCTATTAAAAACTAAGACATCATGAATTTTGCAGGCAAATGAGTGGAACTTGAGAATATCCCAAGCGAGGTAACCCAGTCAGAAAAAGATATGCATAGTATGTACTCACTTGTAAGTGGATATTAGCCATAAAATATAGGTACCATATTATTCTCCACAGATGCAAAGAAGAAGGAAGGCCCAAGTGAGGAAGCTTGAATCTCACTTAGAAGGGGAAATGAAATAGTCATAAGAGGCAGATGAAGAGAGGTAACTGGGAGGGAGAGGGGATATGGAGGGGATCAGGATTCAGGATTTAGGATCAGGTGTATTGAAGGACAGAAGAGATGGCTAGATGGCCATGAAAATGAATGAAAATCTGCAACTGATAGGGGTGAGGAGGTGGGGGCATCTCTAGGACAAGTCAGAGAACTGAGATAAGGGATGCATCCTGGAATCAATGGGGATGACCTTAGCTGTGACTCACTACATTGTGAATATGGAACCTGAGGAGTCTACCTCCTGTATTCAGTCAGGAACCCCAGTAGAGTGATATAGACACCAACCCATCCTCGAAACTTTCAACCCAAAATTTATCCTGTCTATAAGAAATGCAGGCATGGGGGTTGGAGCAGAGGCTGAGTGAATGGCCAACCAACAACTGGCCCAACTTAAGACCCATCCCATGGGCAAGCACCAAGCCCTAACACTATTAATGATACTCCATTATGCTTGCAGACAGAAACATGTTGTCCTCTGAGAGGCTCCAACCAGCAGCTAACTCAGAGAGATACATATACCCACAGCCAAACAGTGGATGGATCTTGGAGATTCTTAAGGAAGACTAGGAGGAAGGACTGTGGGTTCTGAGGGTGATAGGAACTCCAGAGACCAACCAAGTCAACTAACCTGGACCCTTGGGGTTCTCAGAGTTTGAACCACCAACCAAAAAGCATACACGAGCTGGACCTAGGCCTTCCTGCTTGTATGTAGCAGGTATGCAGCTTGACCTTCATGTGGGTCCTGAACAACTGGAGTAGGGCTCTCCCAAAAGCTGTTGCTTGCCATATTATCCAAATATTATCTCAAATATTATCTTTGAGAATACTGTGGAAGATGGAAGACTCTTATTGCTTTATAAATACTCATCATCATCAGCCAGAGAGGAGAAACTCAACCATAAGGATGGCAAAAGACAGCAACCTAGCATGGCTGACCTCTGAGAGGCTTTACCAGCAGCTGACTGAGACAGATGCAGATACTTAACAGTCAACTGTTGGACTGAGGTAGGAAACCTTTATGGAAAAGTTCAGGGAGGGATTGAAGGAGTTGAAGGGGATGGCAACTCCATAGGAAGACCAACAGTGTCAACTAATCCGGGTCCCTGGCAGCTCCCAGGGACTAAGCCACTAACCAAAGAGCACATATGGGCTGTTTTCAACTCCCTGGCACATATGTAGCAGAGGACTGCCTTGTCTGGCGTCAGTTGGAGAGGATGTTCCTAATCCTGTAGAGACTTGATGCCCCAGAGAAGGGAGATGGGGGTGGGGTGGGAGGAGTTGTTGAGGTTTGGTGGGTAGGTGGGCAAGGGGAGTAGGGGGTAATTTGGGGAGCACCCATTCAGATACAAAGGGAGGGGGAATGGGGTGAACAATTCTTAGAGGGGGGACTGGGAATGGGGACAACATTTGTAATGTAAATTAAACAATTACAAATCAATAACATAAAAAGAATGAATAAAAAGGCCCAGGGTCCAAATGTAACTTTCCTTTTAAAAAAGATTTATGTATTTTAAGTATATAAGTAGCTGTCTTCAGACACATCTAAAGAGGGCATCAGATCCCATTACAGATGGTTGTGAGACACCATGTGGTTGCTGGGAATTGAACTCAGGACCTCTGGAAGAGCAATCAGTGCTCTTAACCACTGAGCCATCTCTCCAGCCTCCAAATGTAACTTTCAGTGGCATGCTCCCAGTCATCTAGTTACTCAAAATAGTCCTCACTTCCTAGAGTTTCCATCACTTCCCAATAGAGCTTTTGACTGGGGACCAAGCCTCTAATACATTACAATGTAGGGTACTTGAAATAGAGCTAAAATATTGCACCCTTGTCCTCTGTGGTAATTTGAATGAGAAATATCTCCCATAGTCTTGGGCATTTAAACACTTGGTCTCCAGTTGGTGGTCCTGCTTGGGAATGTTTAGGAAGTGCCTTTGGCTGGAGGAAGCATGTCACTAGGGAAGGGCTTAGAGATCATAAATCAGTGGTTTTCATGGTTTGCCCAAGACCATCTGAAATCACAGATATTTACATCACAATTCATAACAGTAGCACAATCACAGTTATGAAGTAGCAATGAAAATAATTTTATGGGTTGGGGTTCACCATAGCAGGAAGAACTGAATTAAAAGGTCACAGCATTAGAAAGGTTGAGTGAGAATCAATGCCTTAAAAGCCTTGCCTAATTTCAGTTCACTCTATTTCATGATTGCTGTTGAGGATGTGAGCTCTGACGCTGGCAGATGTGCTCCTTGTTGCCATATCTCCCTATCACAATGGATTCTTACCCCTCTGGAACTCAAATAATAAATAAACTCTTTCTTTTATAAATCGCTTTGGCTTTGGGTTTTATCACAGTACCAGAAAAGTAACTAATATTCTCCAAAGGCTCACATGCATTCTGCAGAGGAACACACATCCTGCCCATCTTTCAGAGACTTAACAGTTTTATAATAAAGCTCACATGTCTAAGCCCAGTGTCTCTGAAGTTCGAGGCAATCATTTTAGCAGAAGACTTTGAAAAAATTAAAAATAATCAAGTTACAGATTTCAGATATATACTGATAGGAAAGATAGACATTCTTATTCTGGAAAGGGAGAAATAGGGACTTAGGAGGAGGGATTAGAACAAAGCACATCTGAAATCCAGCAAACTTTAAGCAACGGGACAAGCATTAAATCTTGCAGTTACCTCTGGGATCTTAGTATATCCTTCAAGACAATAACCCCAAGGACCTATATCTTCTAAATGCCTGACCTAATATTTTCATTTCCTCCCCAAAGTACTGTCAGCTGCAGAACAAGCCTTCAGCACATTTTGAGGGATGAGTAATTTTCAGACTATAACAAATTAGTACAATCTTACTGGATAAATTAATACAAATATGTTATCATGCAGTTCTAGAGACAAGAGACCAGAAGTTCAGGGCAAATTTCAGTGAGATAACTCAAAGTTTTGACAGGACTGAATTCCTTCCTAAAGACTTGGTAGCAGAACATGCTTTCTAGCCTTTATCCATTTCTAGAAGTCACCCACATTTCCTAGCTCATGTCACTTAATATTCAGAGTTTGCCATGACTACCCAAGGTTTCGTCATGTCACATCATTCTGAGGTTTTCTTTCTTCTATTTTTGAAGTCCATTCTTAACACAGTGAACCAACCTGTACAATATAGGCTAACCTTTGCCAAGTGAGCTTATTAGTACCCTTAATTTCATTTGCAGTATTATTTCCATTTTGCTCTAAAGTCTAAGATATTTAAAGGTGCTGGGGATAAGGAGGTAGATACCTTGGATGGTGACTTTACCCTGATAACATAGATGTCAAATATTTTAGGCTTTTAAAAATAGTTTATGTATTCATGTGTATATATCTGTGTGAGAATAGAAGCCAGCTTATAGTGTCTGTGTTTTCTTCTATTACTCTCCAACTTTGCTTTCAATATAGGGTTTCTTCATGCACTTGGGCTCATGTTTTCTAGGATATTACAGAAGCCAACATGTCCTGTTGATCCTCCTGTCTTCACCTTGCTCAGTTCTGGGTTCACTGACATGTTTTGGATGCTTAACTTGTTGCATACATACTGGGATCCAAACTCTGGTGTTCATGATTATGCATCAAGTGCTTTGGACCTCTGAGCCATTTCTCTAGCCCACGTTCTAGGTTTTTATCATATTCATCATCTGACAAAAATATATGCTATCTTACCTAAGAATGTTACTCTTTAAAGATATTAGAGTATATTTGATAGGAACACTAGATTGGACAGCCAAGGGCCTGGGTCAAAAACCAGCCTGTTCACCTTTGAACTGTATGACAGACTCAGCTTCCTCATCTATGACCTTTTGCTCCTTCCTCTATAAAGTCAAATTTGTTCTGTATACTCATTAGCATTTCTCAACTGAGAACTCATTAATTTGGAAAATGAATTCTAGCTAAAATGTTAATAAGTAGTAGTGGACTCATGTCCCACCATTCCCTTCCTTACCCCACACTTTATTTGCCATGTAAGGCAGCATTTATGTTAGTCAAATGAATTCACATGTAAATAGAATAGGCTAATGACTACCCCTTAAACGTTGGTAGTCCCTATGCACTTAAGAGGATAGTATGTGTAGAATTTTCAGAGAAACTAGTTTACCTATGTTAGTCCTAGTTTGTGATTATGGCCTTTCTTACTCTTAAATGGCCTCATTTGGGTGGCATATTATATGGTTACTGTATTGGAAACTTGTTTTCAATATATTGAGTGTATTATCAAATTTCTACCGTGGTGGGTTGATGATGTAGCTCAGTGGCCAGGTGACTAATTAGCATGTTGTAAACTCCCTTCCTTTTCTTCTGTCTTGGATGTTTATGAAGGCAAAGCCACTTTATTTTATTTTATTAATTATTTTATTTTATTTTTATTAATCATTCCATTCGTTTACATCTCAAATGATATCCCACTTCCTGGTTACCCCTCCAACAAGCCCCCCATCCCACATCCATCCTTCCCTCTCCCCTTTGCCTCTATGAGGGTGCTCCCTCACCCACCTATACTCTCCCACTCCACTACTCCAGCATCCCCCTATGCTGAGGCATCAAACCTCCCCAGGACCAAGGGCCACCCCTCTCATTGCTGTCAGGCAAGGCCATTCTTTGCTATTTATGTATCTGGAGCCATGAATCCCTCCAGGTACACTCCTTGGTTGGCGATCTAGACTCTGCAAGAACTGGGTGGTCAGACCAGCCTATGTTGTTCTTCTAATGGGGTTGCAATCCCCTCTGCTCCAGTCCTTCCACCAGCTCCCCCAGGTCCCCCATGGGGTCTCTGAGCTCCAAGCATCCACATCTGCATTGGTCAGTTGCTGGCCAGACCTCCCAAGAAACTGCCACACCAGGTTCCTGTCAGCAAGTGACTCTTGACCACTGCCCTCCCTTGGTAGGGCAGTCCCTGGTTGGCCCTTCTTTCAGTCTCTATTCCATTTTTTTAATCTGTTTTCTTCCTTTGGACAAGATCATTTCTGGGTTAAAAACTTTGAGATGTGTGGGTGGCCTCATTCCTCAACCAAGGGCCATGCCTAGCTACTGGAGATGCTCTACAGGTTCTATCTCCCTGTTTTCTGAGCATTTCAGCTAGAGGTATCCCAGCTGGGTTCTGGGAGCCTCATGTTTCCCTGGTGTCTGGGACCCTCCAGTGGAGCAAAGCAATTTTAATTATTATTTACAATTTTCTGAGGTACATAGCCTAAATTTTGCATATCATGGATTCTGGGTAGCTATTTCTGACTTATTATACCCTATATCTTATATTTCAGTCATTATTTCTCCAAGTAATGTTTGTAAACCACTTATTAACAGAATTGTGATTGCCACCAATCTCTATGTTGAATCCCTAAATCTCAAAGTTACTGTGTATAATGAGAAATTCATTAAAGTAAAAACAAAAAGTAAATGAGGTTGTAAGAGAGCAGAGCCTCAGTCTAGCAGTAATTGTTTCCTTATACAAAGAAAAATTGCCAGGAATGTGCAAGAGGAGAGCATATTCCATGTGAGGGTAAGAGAAAGATGATGGCCTCCTCTAAGTGGAGAAAAGAAGCATCAGGAAGAACTCCAATTGATAACACATCAATCTTGGACTTGGGCATGTTTTCTTATTGGCCTTTTGCTTGTACATTATGATTTCCAATTTTGTATTTTTATGGATTTGTGTGTGTGTGTTTCTGTACATGTCCTTCATTTTTATTTTGTTATAATTTTCTTATTGTCTGCCTGTTTGAAGGGTGATATGAAGAGGGGGAAGGAGGGAGGGAAGGAGGGAGGGAAGGAGGGAGGGAGGGAGGGAGGGAGGGGGGCATGGAGTTGTATGGGTATGGAGGTGGGTAGGAACTGGGAGGGGTTGGGGGAGGGGAAACCATGATTGGGATATATTGTATGAAAACATTTCAATTACAAAAAAAAAAGATTAATATACTCAGCCTGAAAGAATTTATTATGACTGCCTCTGCAGACTAATACTCCATTTTGTATAAGTAACTCATTTTGTTAAAAATTTAGTTTTCACAGGCTATCCTACTTGACTTTAATTAGACTCTGTCTAGTAGGATTTGAAGACATGTTGTTTTCCTAAGTGAATCTTCTGTCTGCTAAAGTAGATATGAAGGAAAGACCACTAGGCCTCAACCCAACACAAGGAACTCTAAGCAGCTGGGGAATGCCGAGAGTGGGAGAAATAGTCTTCTTGGGGGAAGAACACACCAATTGGTTATCTAGCACCAAGTAATCAATCATGAAAACATGTGTTCACGTAACATTATACAGACCCAGCAGTTGATATTTAGAAAAATTATGCATATGCATACATACACATATACAGGTATATAAGTAACAACAATTTATGAAAAAGGGGGGCATAAATTTAAAAATAGCAAGAGCAAGGAGGGTTGAAGGAGGAATGATATAATTATATTATAAGCTCAAACAGTGAAAGAATTAAACTTAATGTAATTTCAATTTAAAAATGAATAAATTTGAGACCCATTGAATCAGAGGTTAATCACTAAAATCCTTATTTATTTATTTATTTATTTATTTATCTATTCACTTTACATCTTGCCTCATCTTGACCCATCCCTGTCACCTTCTCCCACAATAATTCCTCCCATTCTCCTTCCCCTTCTCTGAGTGGATGAGGGCCACCCTGGGTATCCTCTATGCTGGCACTTCAAGTCTACATGGCTAGGCATATCCTCTCCCACTGAGTCCAGACAAGGCAGCTCAGATAGATATCCCACATACAGGCAATAGCTTTTGGGATATCCCCCCCCCCCAATTGTTCAGGACCCATATGAAGACTAAGCTGTATATCTGCTAAATATGTGCAGAGAGGGCTAGGTCCAGCCTGTGTATGTTCTTTGGTTGATGGTTCAGACTCTGAGAGCCCCAAGGGTTCAGGTTAGATGACACTGTTGATCTTCCTGTGGAGTTGCTATCCTCTTCAGAGCCCACAATCTGTCCTCTTACTCTTCCATAAGAGTCCCCAAGTCCATCAGCTGTTTGGCTGTGGGTCTCTGCATCCATCTGAGTCAGCTGCTGGGTGAAGCCTCTCAGAGGACAGCCATGCTAGACTCCTGTCTGCAAGCAGAACAGAGTATCGTTAATAGAGTTAGGGATTGGTGCTTGCCATGGGATGGGTCTCAATTTGGGTTGCTTATTGGTTAGCTATCCTTCAGTCTCTGCTCCATCCCCTGTGCCTGCATTTCTTGTAGACAGGATAGATTTTGGGTTGAAAGTTTTGTGGGTGGGTTTGTGTCCCTATCATTCCACTGGGGTTTCTGTCTGGCTACATGAGGTGGTCTCCTCAGGTTCCACATTCCCAATGTTGTGAGTCACAGCCAAGGTCAACCCATTTGATTTTTGGGCACCTCCCTTATCCCAGGTCTCTATAATATTTCATAAAGTATTATATCATGTGAAAACATTGTGCCTTCTTACTCTATTTAGGCACTTTCTATATATGTAGAAAGATTGACTATCTTGGTTATCTTTGGAATGTGGTGTTATCAGTGAATATTTTGAGAAAATGCAGAATATATATTTGTCATGTATATATGACAAATCTGTGAGTTGAAGAACACATAACTTAGGAGAAAACTACTATCAAGAAAACATTAGAAAGAGATCAGAGCTGGGTATGAGCATTGCTTCTTATCTTAAACTAGTAAACAGTACTCAGAGGTAACTCTTCATCTCTTTACTTGAGACACTTAAAGGGTTTTGGCTTTCAAGACTTGTAGAAGAAGCACCTTGACTCTACATTTGACCCCGTGCCCCAAATATGGAGTTACTTAGTATCCAGAAATTGAAGCACATTTGAATGTAGCTATATTAGGGTCAGAAAAATGAAGGGGCAAGCAATCAGCTGGTAATTTACTTTAGAAAAATGTTCATAACAAAAAAGTCAGGTGCAATCTAAATGTCAGATCTAATTACAATTAACTTGTATTTCTTGCCAATTTCATGGTTGGTGAAAGCTCCAAACCTTCCCACTGATCTTTAAAATTCAGATTTCTGCCAATAATTCAATTATACAGAGTTTTTACTATATCTAGATTTTTATATAGATATTTTCCTGAACTCCATAGAAGATGTGAAGTCATTCATATTGTAGCCAGGCAAACAGTATTAACGTGCTCTATGGATACTGCTAGTCTTTTTTTTTTTCTTTTCATATTTTATTTACATTTCAAATGTTTCCTCCTTTTCAGATCTACCCTTTGGAACCTCCCCATTCCCTCTGCCCTCCCCCTGCTACTATGGGGATATTCTCCAACCCACCCTCCCACCAACCCATCCACTCTCGTCTTCCCTCCTTGTCATTCTCCTATACTGGGGGATCTAACACCCTCAGGCCCAAGGGCCTCTCCTCCCCCTGATGGGTAACAGGACCCTCCTCTGCCGCATTTGTGGCCAGCACCATGGGTCCCTCCATGTGTATTCTTTAGTTGGTGGATCAGTCTCCAGAAGTATGGGGGGGGGGGTCAGGCCAGTTGCTACTGTTGCTACCTCCCTGGGGCTGTACACTCCCTCAGCTCCTTCAGTCCTTTCTCCAAGCCCTCCATCTGGGACCTCGTACTCAGTACTACTGTTCCTGCGAAGTGACTCTTGGGTATTTCAAACTTTTGGGCTAATAACCACTTAAAAGTGGGTACATACCATGTTCATTCTTTTGTGACTGCGTTACCTCGCTCAGGATGATATTTTCAAGATCCATCCATTTGTCTACGAATTTCATGGAGTCATTGTTTTTAATAGCTGAGTAGTATTCCATTGTGTAAATGTACCACATGTTCTGTATCCATTCCTCTGTGGAGGGACATCTGGGTTGTTTCCAGCTTCTGGCTATTATAAATATGGCTGCTATGAACATAGTGGAACATGTGTCTTTATTACTTGTAGTCTTAATTGTCAGACACATTTTACTGCCCATCATTTAAACCTAGCTCCTTTCAAACTTGCTAATTTTTTTTTTTTTTACCTTCTCCTATGTTTGAGGTCAAAACAATTAAGCATTGAGAACTTTTCCCCTATGATGTCCTGCTGCCTGGTCATTCAAGTATTTCATGGCAAGAGAGAAGAATGATTGAGAAGATTCATACTATACCCTTCTACTTTATTCATATACTAAGGCAATCATTCAATCCATGATAATATTATTCTTTCTTTTTTTTTTATTCTGAGACAGGGTTTCTCTGTGTAGCCCTGGCTGCCCTGGAACTCACTCTGTAGACCAGGCTGGCCTCAAACTCAGAAATCCACCTGCCTCTGCCTCGCAAGTGCTGGGATTAAAGGTGTGCGCCACCACTGCCTGGCTGATAATATTATTCTTAAGAGAAGTTCTAGTGATTGAATCTGTCTCCGTCTTATTTCTAAGAATATTATTTAGGTTACTGTCATGAAACAGATATGGATATGACATGGGTAAGTGAAAAGAATGCAGTACCAGGGAAGAAGCTAGTTTGCTAAAATACATCCTATATGCTCAGAACAAAGCTAAATAATTTATGCATGCTTTCTTACTTGATTTTCAAAATAGTTGTCTTTGGTATATCATTATTAATCACACATCACAGATTAGGGACACAAGGGTCAAAGAGTGTAAGTGAAAGTGACTTGAGCTACTAACAGGAAAATCTAGTATGTAAATTCAGGTTTTATGACTATATGTATTTTCATTATGTAGATTGTGTGTCATAAGTCTGAAATCCAAAATGTAGCCAAATCATAATACTCTAAAATAGAATCCTTTTTTGAGTAATGAAATTCAGGTTTTGCATATTGTATTTTTAAATTATAGACAGCCAGGCAACAAAGTTTATGCAGATATTCCCAGGTGTGGAAAAAAAAAACAAACCTCTGAATTCTATAAGATTGTCCTCATTCCCTTTAGAGAAGGCATATTCAACCTTCAACAATATACATGTCAGCATTAGGAATCCTGGATTGTACTAGTGGCTTGGGTGACCTTGAGGAGATTATGATCTGTCTCTGAGTTTTAGTTCCTTATCTAGAAAACAGAAATGTTGAGCTAAATTGTTTCTGACTTTTTTTGAAGGCTAATATGACTTTCTGTTATGTCCTTATACAATGTACAAAGTCAAATGAGAAGGTGTACTATGCCTTGCTTAATTAAGGCAGGGCCTCATCATAGCCCAAACTCTGTAGTTTTCCTGTCTTTGCTATTGGAATTGATTATTTGTTATGAGATATTTATTTATTTTCACACTGTAAAATTACTGGGCTTCATATGTATAGGTCCAAGAATTCTTTGTTTTTTAAAATATTGACTTTTATATTTTATTTTAGTTTTCTTTTTTACCCATAATTTTCAGCTTTACCCTGAAACAACAAGACAGGATGGTCACCGAAATATTAATGAATGGTGTGACAGCCTTGTCCTTCGTTATAAGAAGCTGCAAAAAGAATGTTTTATGTCCTTCATCTTGGATATTACTCCCACATCATGAAGATTATTTCTCACCCTAAGTGCCATAATCGAGGCTTCTGCCATTTTCTACTTTACATTCACTAGTGAAGAAGAGATGGCCAAAGGCAAAGAAACCCATCACCATAGCAAATGCTCAGCATAGGTTATACTACCATAAGTGGCAAATGTAAATGTAATTATCTGGTTTTAGAAACTTGTGTGTAGTGAAGACTTACTACTATATAAAGTCATCATGGGCTTAATGGCTAGTATTGGCTAAATTGTTGCCCATGTAACAGGATTTAGTAGCACACCATACAGTACCTTGTTTGGATTTAGTTAGTAAATATAGTAAGAAATAGAATTCCCCAAGAATGATCTTAGGATTTGTGCCCATTTTACAGAATTGAATGGTTTGTGTTATTCTATTCTTATTTGGCAAAACCCCTGCTTCACTTCCAAAAGTCAATAAGCAAACAATATTACCACTTATTTCTCCTGTGCTTTCAATATGTCATTTTATTTTACCATCACAACTCAAGATAGTTTTTTCTGTCCAAAATGTGTAGATGAGGACCCCAAAGGTCTGCAGGTTTAAATAGCACTCTAAAGTCCATATAGATAGCTATTGTCTGAACAAAAATATTAACTTTTGGGTATACTCTGCTCCTTCTGGTTCCTTCCTGACTCTGCTTTCACCATCCTCTCTATCAGCTTGAATATCTGGTAACCATCCCACTGAATAATTTGTGGTATTCCTTCCACAAGTATTCTTCCAGGACAGTTGAGACCAATGGGTTAAGTAAAAGTCAATAGACTGATTTGTCAATCAAGTAATTAAGTATTCATTTATTATTGCTATATACAGGCCCTGAAGATAGAGTGTCAGAGAGACACCAAAATAACCCTTACTCTTATGAAATACAAGTTAACTGGCAGTACGATCCAGGGAAATAACAAGTACCAATTTAAATTTAAATTAATTAAAGTTCAATGCAATGAAAAATTCAGTTTCTCTGTCATGACAGCCAATTTTCAGATGCTCAATGGCCATGCAAAACTATTGATCACTCTCTTGGACACCATAGAGACAGGATATTTTCATTTTCAAAGAAAGTTCTATGGGACAACACAATAGCAGTTTTTCTGCATAGAAACGGACATATAAATGGTTGCAATTGTTCATTAGGAGGTATGGGAGCCTTTTCTGAAAAAGAAACACATGAGTTGTGTTTTGAATCAGAAATAACTGAGCAAATATTTATGTCCAGGTGATACAGAGTATCTGTAGATACTCTGTGCTGTGAGACTGAACAGACCCCACAGTGATAGAAGCAAGGTCAATTTGCTGTTTGTCTTTCATTGAAGGGAACCTTCTTTCTGGACTCAGTGGATAAAACCTTACATAAACAAGAAAGGACAGAACAGAGGGCAGTAAGGAGCTATTTCACATCTCTGTCTTTTGAGATCAGCTTGATCGAACCCAGAGCCATGGATTACTATGAGTGAGGACCTCTGGTATTTTTACTTTAGTTCTCAGTTACATTTAAATTTGGGTATATATCAACCTGTATGGCAATATTAAATTTTATAGGGCATGCAGGATGATTTATAGTTTCAGAGTGTCTTGAACAAGGCGAGAAAAATGGGCTAAGGAGAGAAGTTAGCTGTGCCTGGGTCCTTGTGATATCAGGAGCTATATGCTTCGTGAGACTCAATAACTAGCACTAGGGAGGAAAATGATATTTATATATCCATACATCTGTGGGTAGGGAGTTAAGTTTAAGTTTATAACCTGGCTTAGAGGTATATCAGTTTTATTTATCATAAAATTAATTGCAACAGAAATGGATTTCCTTTTCCCTGTCATTCTCTCACCTTTTTCTATTTCTATAATCTATCTACATAACTTTTTTCCAGAATTACTAGAATCTTCAGTTACATCATCCCAATTCAGGTTCCCGTTCTCTCTCTGATTCAAGCATCATGGATGCTTGTGGAAAGTGTGGAAAAGCTAGACTGTTCTCTCCAATGTCAAAGGTATGATGTACACATATTTTATATTTAGTTTGCTGAAAAAGATAACAAAGTCCCCAAAATGGGAATTGAAAGATTTTATCACAGCTACTGGCTCTGTCAGTAAAAATTGCTGATAAAAGTTATCTGTTTGTATCAGAAGTGTTACAAAAATCAGGCAGACTATATAAGCTTCTAGCTTCCATCCATCTATATTAGTGTCACAGAGATGTCATGATGTTGGGAATGGGAATACATAAGTTCTTCAGACTCATCCCAATTTTTAAAATCTCTGGAAATGGCTCCATCAGTTCTTTATATCTAGCAGATATTTTTTCACTTGTATATTGAAATATTTTTGAATGCATGATATTGCTACTGTTTGGGGAGTTAGGATTTGCTTCTGAAAGTCACATTCTCTTCAAGAACTATTGAAACTTTTCCTTTGGAATTTAATCATGCTCCCTACTATCCTTCAGAGACCTTGACTCACTGACTATGGCTGGAATCCAAGCCCTGTCCCTTTTAGTTTTTGCTGCATATTCTGAGTGTTGTCAAATTAATATTATATTTGATTTTTCTTCTGCCAGGATGGTGACTCTACAGTCAGCCAGTGTGCCAAGCATTCCTGTGGGAACCTTTCCAAAGAAGATAATTTAATTTCCTTGTTTTCAGAAAGCAAAGAGCATGCCTTCTTATTAACTAGAAATGTGCTTATCTGGTGTTGAGGAAGAGCTAACATTATCCTTCTGAATGTTGTAAAGAATCTAAGGCTGTCCCTGAGATCTCATTTTCCTTAGTGTCTCCCTGAAATTCTCTTGTTTTTTACCAGTACACATATACTGTGCTGGTATAAACATGTAAACATGTGCTTCCAGCTCTGAGTCCTTTGAATCCTATGAGGCCCAGTTTATATGTCATCACCACCATGGATTCTTCTCTAAGGAACTGGAACCGTTTTTTTTCTTCTTCTACAGTGTCTATTATGCACGAGACACAATTGAATGTTTATTTACTGTATTAATTTGTGCCATCCTCCTCTATCAAAGAATAAATTCTTTGAGAGGGCCTACTTCACTTATTAGAAATCTTCACCTGGTGAATTTTATCCCTTCTTCTAATCATCAATCAGCACCCACTACACATAAGGTCTTGGGATAAGCAGTAGAACTACAAGAAGAAATAAGAGAAAGATGAATAAGACTTTGTTCCTGTCCTGAAGAGGAGTCTAGTAGGAAAAAATGAGGAACTAAGCATATGGGGGTAATGATGTATTGTAGATACTATGATAGAAGTTAAGATAAGGTAATTATTATAAGCACAAATGAAGGATGGGGCAGTTATATTTAAATTAAATAGGAGAAGGCTGATAAAGGAAATGATGACTAAGCCTTGTCTTAGAAGCTTAGTCCATATTTACTTGGTAGAAGTGTCATCTAAACAGTAAGATCAGTAGAAGAAATGCCAGAAACTTAAAAATATATGAAACATTGATTATAAATGGTTTGACAGGACCAGATTGTCATTCATTGGAAGTAGGTCAGACAAATAATAAACAAAGGGTAGTAAGGACTAGATTATGGAGGGTCTTGCCCCTTTGATGTGACTTAAGCTGTAGACAATGATGAATCATTGTATAATTTTCTATGGAATAGTTACATAATCTGATTTGTGTTTGAGAATGGTTAATAGATCACACTGAATCTAATTAGAAATAATGGAGAGTAACAGACTGAGATCTGTAGGTGTAGGGATTGAGAGGAAGCATAGAGTTTTGAAGTGTAAGAAGCATGGCAGGACTTGGTGATTGATTGTACATGGAGGATTGAAGATGGAGAAGTTGTAGTCAAAGATACATCACAGATGCTGGGTTTAGACTACTGGGTAAGGGATTATTATGTTTCTTTATAAACTGTCCTTTCAAAGGCTCATAAGGTAAAGTGTGTGGATCTAATTGATGAGAGGTAAATGCATCCTGAAGACTCTGACCTAATCAGCTGATAGATTCATAATTTCATGACATGATTAAGAGGTGATCAAACCTTTTGGAGGAAGAACTTAGTTGGGTGATTTAGGTAACTGGGACTGTGCTCTTGGGGTGCCATAGCTTACGTCTGGTCCTTCTTTGTCTAGCTGTTTCTGATTCCTGTCCACCATGAGGAACAAAGTAAGTCAGCCAAGCAAGTACAGAAACCTCTGAGTCTAGTAGCTAAAGCATTTTTTCCACTTAGATTATTTTCTTCTGTTCTTTGTCACAGTGATATGATACCAATTAACATAGTGGTAGTTTCACTCACAAAGGCAGGAAACACCTGAGGGTTCTTCACTTCTATGGGGGTCTTCAGTAGTTATTCAATAAATGTGTGATGTTTATTAAATCTCTCTCTATTAAGATAGAGAAGAAAGTCTTGACCCATCTTAGCTTCTATGAGATGTTCCCTGTATGAAAAGTTGCTTGGCCTATTTGATTCTGTTACTTTATGATACCTCTACTGCTCTGATCTATCTTTATATTCCTTTGGTGCAAGTTTGAGTCTCATTACTCAGCTTGCTTTTATTGTTAGTGCTACACACCTCTGATCTTTGTCTCCATGTGTGATTTAACAATAGTAATTGCTCACATTTGAACAGTGATTTGGAGTTTACAAAGCATGTTCAAATATATCTCCTTTGATCCCTATTACTGTTCTGTAAAGTAGACAGTGAAGTAAATTTAATTGTCCTGTTTCATGTGTAAAGGAATACAGGCAGTGGTGATGTGACCTGCCAAAGATCACAGAACCAGTAAGTATTATGACTGTGTCTATGATCGCCTCTATATCCATTGTACTGTAATTATACAACCTTGATCCCTGCCTTGCTGTCTGTTAAGCAAATGGTTCCAGAATTCTCTGAGCCATTCTCATATTAACTCCCTACATTATTACTGCTCCCAGTGCTTACATATCTCAAGTGCACTATTAACTACTTCTAACAACTTTCCTTGCTAGACCCGAACCATGCTGTGAATGTGCAAGTTTGCTTTGACTCCCTCGTTCAATCTTGTTGTCCTGTCTCTGTAATCCTTCTACAGTCTTGACAGTGACTCAGCAAGACTTCCAGATGGATTTATAGCACTAGGACGTTTCTTCTCAAGAACATAGGGAGACACCCACGATCAGTCTGTTGGAAACAAACTTGACCTGAGCAGATATTGGCCTTTGGGACAGTGCTACTTATTTCATTTGTGCATGTGATCTGCTTGAGAAGGCAGTACTTTAGGAAACATTTCCAACTCACAGTTCATCTTGCTAGCACAGAACTCACTTAAGGCTGTTGCTAGGTTCCCTTTATGTGCCCCAGTCTTTCCATGAATACATGCACCTTCCTATTCAAATGTTTCAGACTGTGGTAGCAGCCATTTCTTGCTGGGAACAAAGTGTGTTGACAGGCTCCTTCATATTAGACATGGTTGACTAACTACGACTCAGGTTTACCTAGGCATTATTAGTACTTCATCAGTTTTTAGTTGAACTGCAAATACTTGTGAAATAACAAGTAAAACATTTTCAAAGAACTAATAAACACAGATGAAACAAAGACCCCCCCCAAAGCAAACAAACATGTTACAAACTCCTTATTTCTATGCCTGATGTCTCGTTGAGGCATACTTTAGATGTGTCTCACTATAACTGAGTAGTAGCACAAAAACGTCTCATATTAGGAATTTGGAACAGAAATGAACTAGTTGAAACAGTACTCTGGAAGGCATAACATTTTAATCTGGTTTTCATGAAGGATTAAAATGCAGAGCAGAGTGAATGAATCAGCATTAATGCTGATATTTTTGGCTGGCACAATGGTGGGATGTAAACCAAAGCAGATTTCCATCTCAGGAAGTGAATTCAGGAGGGTACTTGTCAAACCAGGCTTTTCCAACAAAGCCAGATTTTAAACCTTACATTCATTAATTCTGTAGTTTGGTTCTTTCGCAGTATGGTTTTAGGCTGTGGTGTGAACTCAGCCCAGGAGACTCCTTTCTCAAGTTAGATTTTAACTCAGGTAAAAACTGAGTTTGTACTTTTGAGATAATTGTTTCTAAGAAGGGAGTGCTGCTAAAACACAGGCTAGAATAGGAAAGTTAGCTTTGTGTTGCTCTGAGATGCAATTATCTCTGTTCTTTGGCAAAGATGATGCTGTGACTGGGGAGCCTACTCAGAGTGACAGATCTGTGTGGGCTGAAGCCCCAGTTTGATCATGAGGAGGCGGAAGATGGAAATGTCTCCCCCCCCCATGATAGATTCCGATGCAGGCAACTATATGCTAGGGAAGCAATTGCTGGGGGCTGTGTTGTTGAACAAGCAGCATCTATAGCATGCTTTGACAGTGGGGCAGGGGGCAGGGTATTCAAAAGTGAGGGAAATTAAAATTGGAGTAAATTTGTTGCAGTCATGGCCTGAAAATATGCTGCATCTGATATCAAATTCAATTGCTTCACCCAGTTTTCCACTTCTTTCAAAGATTTTCCTAGATGCTAGGGTCGACTGAGGTAAGCTATTTCATCTCTCAGTTTGGGTGGTTGTGGGAAATTGTTAAAAATGGAGATAGATATTGGTTCTTGGACAATCGTGAACTTATACATACATATGTATAAATGCATGTATATTCACAATTTAACATGTTAATTTCACATGTTTAGCTTATCTGTTTGTGATTCCCTCTTGGTATTCTATCCTGAATAAATTAGAATACCTGTGAATTCTATGCTGGGATTTCAATAGTGATGCATAAAGAGAGAGTGTACTTGAACTGTAAGAATGGTGTCAATGCTATCTCATTCAAGGTCTCCATTTCAAGTATAATGTCTTGAGAAAATAGCACATTCTTGCTCAGCATAGGTTCTTGCCTCTGCCCCAGGATAGGAATTGATTGTCAGACTCAATCTGGGGATGTTCCTGGAGCTTATTTGATAAAATTCATCTCAAGGACTTGGTTAAGATGGCTTCAGTGGAAGAACAATCAGTGTTAATATGGTAAAAACAAATCTACTATTTATTGATCTCTTATTATATGGCAACTGTTTGTGTAAAATTCTCATAAATTTTTTATGATAACGATATGAGGTAGGTCATTTTTATCACGTTTTTACTAATGGGTAAAAGAAACTTTAATGGCTTAAGTCCACAGAGATAGTAAATAGAACAAGATTGACTAGTTTATTTTTAATATAATAAATACATTAAACTGACCATTTCGGATACTTTCCAACAAGAATTAACTTTTTGTTAACTTTTGTTACAATATATTTTGATCATTTCCCTTCCCTGACTTCTTCCGGATACTCCACACTCTTACTTCTTGTTCGCTCTTTCCTATCTCTCTCTCTCCCTCTCTCTCTCGCTCTAAACAAAATCAAAATCAAAACAAAACAAAAATGAAAATTAAAACAAGCATGTACACAAACAAAAAAAATGATAAGACAAAAAACTACCTAAACAAAATAAAATGAAACTGTGCTGCTCAACTACTCTTTTGCATGGGACCTGCTTTGGAGTGCAGTTGACATATCCAGTGACACTCCATTCGAGAAAATTGAGTTTCTCTCTGCCAGTGGGTACCAACTGCCAATAGCTTTTCAGTCTCTGTGGAAGTTTTTCTGATGTGGGTTGATCCCCTATCAGATGTATAATTGGTAAAGATCTTTATTGAATTCTCTAAGCTGCCACTTTGCTCAAATGATATTGTCCTTTGCCATACAGAAACTTTTCAATTTCATGAGATTCCATTTATTAACTGTTAGTCTTACTGCCTGTACTATCCTGTTCAGGAAGTCTTCTTCTATGCCACTGAGTTCAGTCCTATTCCCCACTACCTCTTCTTTCAGACTCAGGGTATCTGGTCTTATGGTGAGGTACTTGATCCATTGAGTTGAGTTTTGTGCAGGGTGATAAGTATGGATCTACATATGTTCTTCTACATACAGACATTCAGTTTGAATAGCTCTAATTGTTGAAGATTCTGTTTTTTATTGGTTATTTTATTTATGTACATTTCAAATATTATCCCCTTTCCCAGTTTCCCCTCTGAAAACTCCCTATCCCATACCCCTGCTTCTATGAGGGTGCTCCACCACCCACCCACCCACCCACTCCTGCCTCACAGTTCTAGCATTCCCCTACACTGGGGCATCCAGCTTTCACAGGACTAAGGGCCTCAGCTCCCATTGATGTCCAACAAGGCCATCCTCTGCTACATATGCAGCCGGAGCCATGGGCCCCTCCATGTGTACTTTGGTTGGTGCTTTAGTTTCTGGGAGCTCTGGGGGGAAGATTCTGTCTTTTTTTTTTTCAATGTGTATTTCATGCTCCTTTCTCAAAAATCAGGTGACCAAGGTAAACATAGTAGTGCATGTCTTTAATCCTAGCACTTGGGAGGTAGAGGCAGAGGCAGATGGATCTCTGTGAGTTTGAAGCCAACCTGAAAGAAGCTTCTCTGATGAAGGCTGAGATTTCACTTAGCATGATTATTTCTAGTTCCATACATACCTACAAATTTCTTTTTAAAACAGCTATGTAATACTCCATTTATCTAAATGTACCACTTTTTAAAATCACCCATTCATCAGTTGACTGACATCTAGACAGTTTTCAACTTCTGGCTATTATGAATAGAGTAGTAATGAATATGGGCACTAACACAGTCATTAAGACTAGCAATTAATAAATGGAACTTTATTAACTATAAAAATATTTATCCATTTTTCCTTTCCTAGCCCTCACTCCTAGAATAATGACTCTGAGACTAATTATTTATTATTAAATGCCTAAGCCATAAACTTTGGTTCATTCCCTGACTATCTCATAGCTTATTTAACCCATTTAAACTATTGTATATCTACCACTTGGTTACTTATTGTATATCTATCACGTCTTCCTTCATGTCACCTCAGTATCTCCCTCAGCAGCATCCTGAGTTCATCTACTTGTTGGTTTACATTAATCTCTTCATAGTTATCTCTCTTGTTTTCTCTCTTATCATCTCTTTTTATTCCCTCACTATTTCCCAGAATTCTCTCTCTTCCTGTCAGTTTCCTATCTCCTATTTCCTGCCTCAGCTAATTGGCCCTCAGCTTTTTTCTTGACAGGTAATGCTTATAAGAGATTCTCTCCACAAGTAAGCTTAAAAGCTTATGTACAGCAAAGGATACCATCATTTGAGCAAAGCAGTGATTTACAGAATGGGAAAAGTCTTTAACAATTATATATCTAGGAGATGATTAGTATCTAGGCTATATAAAAGACTAAAAGAGCTGAACATCAAGAAAACAAATAACACAATTTATAAATTCATAAATAAGGTATAGAACTAAACAGTCTTCTCAATAGATGAAACACAAGTGGCTGATAAATACCTTTAAAACATTTAAAATCCTTAGCTATCAGGGAAATGCAAATTTAAACTACTTTGAGATTTCATCTTACTGAATTCAGAATGGGCAAGATCAGTAAAACAACCAAAAGCACACGTGGATTTTTCTAAATGTCTAATGTATTGATGCATTGAAATCTTTAATTTGTTCCTGATTTGAAAGTTTCTGGCCATTTTTACATTCTCTTCATGAGGTACCCAGTCAATGGCTTGGTGCATTTTGAAATCAGATTGTTTTCTTCTTGTTTGAGAGTTCTCCATATATTCTATAGTCATCTCTTTGGTCAGATATATGATTTCCATGTTTTAGGCCTGGACTGTGGTTTCTTCTTTTACGTATAGATTCCATGCCTAAAATCTATGCATAGATTTTAATAACGAGTTTATTGAGAAATATACATTTCATGTAATTCACTTCCTTCTTCTTTTATCAAATGGGGTCTCCCTAATATAATTGAGGGTAAACTTGAATTCAGGATCCTCCTATGTCTTGTCTTTCCAATGTTTTAAATGGTAGACTTTAATTGTGATAAAAAGATACTACCAATTTATCATATAGTTTAAAAAGTATTGAATATAATTATGTTATTATGGAAACCAGTTCTGATAACTTTCTCATCTTTTAACTAAATCTGTACCCATCATGTAATGGTTCATTTATTTTTCCCCCAACTTCTTGATAATCACTATTCAATTGTGTAAAAATGGGATCACATAGCATTTGTGTTTTAGTTTCTGCTTTGTTACACTTGACACAATTTCCTTAATGTTCATCCAAGTTGTATGGTTCAGAGTTGTTGTTCTATTTATTGTTGAATAATCTGCTTTAAAATAATATTATGCACATGTCCCCCATTTTATGTGTTTATTAATCTGTTGGTGGGCATTTAGGTTGCCTTTACATGTTGTGAATGATGCTACTGTGAATGCAGAAGCACGAGTGATTCCCACAGCACCATATAAAAATACCATAATAGAAATTTTTATTACATTTATTTATTTATTTATTTATTTATTTATTTATTTATTTACAGTGCTGGGGATGGACTCAGGGCCTTGTGCATGCTAGACAAATATTCTATGACTGTGCAACAGCGCTAGCCTGTTTAGGTATATTTAAATGCTATTCTTTTCCTTTAAACTTCAGTTTCCGATTGCATAAGCCCAGTATAACGATGTGATTAATTTTTGTAAATGTTGAAATCTGTTTTACCATAGTATTGTGATTACCTATTGGTACTCTATTTGTATTTAGATAAGCACATTTCTAAAAAAAATGGAGATAATTTTAATCTCTTCTTTTTTAGTTGGTATGCATTTTATTTATTTTCTTTGTCTTTTTACACTAGTTAGGAATGGTGAAAAAGGCATCCTTGTTTAGTTACCAATTTTGGAGGGAATGCTTTGTCTATCCCAATTAGTAATAACATAAATTTCAGTTTTGTGAATGTCTATTATCATATTTAAGAAAATTAATCTCTAGTTCTTATTAGTTGGATTAAAAATGATCTAACAATTACTTTTCAAATATTGCTTTTGTATCCATGGATATGGCAATATGTTTTTGTTTCTTTGATCTTTCTGACACATTAGACAGTAATGATTGTTTTACAAGTGAGCGTTGAACCTACCTTGTATTACTGACCTAAGCATCTTTTGATTATATAGTATTAGGAATTTTCATATTATCTGATACACTTTGTTAGAATTGTAGCCCAGGATAAATTAAAATTTGTTTTCTCTTGACTCAACTTTATTAATGATGGGATTATAGGTATATACCGTAATGCCTGGCTATTTTTATTTTCTTGCAGTATTGTCTGTTTGATATCAAGATAATGCTACTCTAATGAAATCAGCTATGTTAGAAAGTGTTCTTATTGCCTGTTTTCAAGGGAGTAATTCTACAAAATTAATGTTATTTTTCTTCAAGTATTATATGCAATTTTCCATGAAAACTACCGTGTGTTGGCAACTGGCAACTATTGACTGCTGGGAGAAGGAGAATTAGCTTCTCCCAAGAATGAGCACTGTTATTGGTTTTCCCATGCAGAATGATCCACCATATACAATATACACACCACCACCAAAACCAGACTCAGCAGGATATATATTATATATATACATATATATATATATATATATATATATATGTATATATATAATATATATATATACGTATGTGTGTGTGTGCATGTGCGTGTGTGTGTGTGTATGTATATGTGTGTGTGTGTAAAACAAATATGATAAAAAGAGTCTATTAATTTGAGAGTTGGAGAGCATGGAAGGGCTTAAGAGAGGGGAACTGGGGTACTGTAAAGGTAAGACTTGAGTGAGCAAGTGATGCAATTTTATTTAAATTAAAAATATTTGAAATGAAAATCTGTAACTAGTTAAAGAAAATAACTGTATCATAATATGATTTTTGGAAGGTTTTAAACTTATGTATTCTGTTTCTTGTTCTATTTTATTAATCACAGTACCATTTAGAATTTCATCTTGAGTGAGTTTTAATAACTTAGTGAAATAATTGGTTTATTTTATCTAAATTGTCAAATTAAAGATCTTAAAGTTGTCCTGTGTGGAAAATTTTCACTATTAATTAGAAATTCATGAGAAAATCAACTTAATATCAAACTCAATAGTTTCAGAGGTTTCAGTGAAACCTCTGGCTTTACTGCTTCAGGTTTCATGATGGAGGTGTGTTGTGTAACACAATAGCTTACCTCATGACAGGGGAAGAGAAAGAGAGGTTACAACATATATCTAATGATTTAATACTCTAACCAGGCTCCACCTTCTATTGCCTACCAATTCCCAATAATGTCATCATAAGTCCACTAAAGGATTGTTTCATTAATGAAGTTAAGCCTCTCAGGATGTAATTAAATTCCCCAAAGATAATCAGTTGGAAAATCTTGAAATGGAGACATTTCATATGTAAACCATTATACTTAATACACTTTAAATGTTTTCAGTCATTAGTATCCATATATTTAATTTCTGAATTGATATCTATGCTTCTTATCCTTTCTCATTCTTATTAAAATTTTGTTAATCTCGTTATTAAATTTAAAAAATTTTATATATGTGAACTGCATTCACATAACTTGACCTCCTCCCTCCAATACCTCCTGTATCTTACATGCCCATTCTAATTCATGATCTTTTTGTAATTAATTGTATATATCTATACATATATAACTGAATAAATATGTAAGTTTAGTATACTGAGTCTGTTTAGTGTTGTTACTTTGTATATGATTTCAAAGTTAATGACTTGGTATTTGATAACCAATTTGGGGGTTCTTCCTTGCTTTCAGTATTCCTTAGTTGCATATGATCCTTTTTCTAGGGTTGAGGCCCCATGAGATTTTCTCCTTCCATGTTAGAAATTCTATTGATATCATGCCTGTTCAGGTCTTGTTTGGCCATCCATGTTAATGAGACTTCATGGGTGCATTTTCTGATATTTCTAGAAGAGAAAATCTCACAGCAAACCTTCTATTCCTCTGGTTCTTATAATCTTTCTGTCTCTTTTCACAATGATCCATGAACTATAGGTATAGGGGTACTAATATCATGTAGATATATTAGTTGGGAGCTGTGTGTATAAATAGAAGCATTTATAATGTAGTTAGAGATTATTCTGGTTTAGTAAAGTGGTGGCTATGGGTTTATCCCAAGATCCATGACTTCACAAGCTATGTTTCCAGCACCAGGCAAAATGTTCCTTGTTGAGCAGGCATGAAGTTCAAGTAGATAGGTGTAGACTATGGCAGGTATTAGTGCCAGTATTACACCCTTAGTGTTCTTGTGATTGATTTGATTTATAGTACTTATAAATGGGTAGGACTATTGTTTTCTTTTATCCTTTTAAAGATTGTGTGGTGTCTTCTGGTACTGTGAAAATTAGTTTGTAGGGAGGAGTCTTTCAGTCTAGATCCAGCTCAGCTCATCTAAGTACTGTCAGAAGTGTATGTTATCTTCAGCAAGAGGGGATACTACCTCTGGGAGACAACCAAAACCAACAGCAATAGTCTATAATGTTTTGGGAGTGTGTTGAGCATCTTTGACTAACAAACCAAAAAAGAGTGTCATGCCTAGTGTTGGATATATATATATATGGTTCATGGAGGGAGCATTTTCAGTCCAGATGGAAAAATTTTATTTAAACTTTAAACATAAATATATAAAGACTTACATTAGTATAGACATTTTAAGGTATATTCGCAAGGACATGATTCCACGTGACCTTTTCAGACATCCCTATTGTTATTTTATTCTCCTTCTGCAGTGAGCTTCTCTGGCTTCTTAGTTGCAGCCACCCCATTTCCTGCAGTTTCCCCATTTCTCCCCTTTGAATCGCTGGTCATCCCTCTATTACACTGCCATCATGAAATTTTATTTTGCTTATTTTTTTAATCTTTTCTTGTTTCTGTAGTTATTCTGTTCTATGTTAAGGAGAGATATCGGTCTGTTATTTTCTTATTTTCTGTTTGGTTGTTTCATTTTTACCTGGTTTTATATTAGAGTGATCTTTGCTTCATAAAAAAATTGGCAATGCTTCTTCTGTTTCTTTTTAAGAAAATAGTTTTAGAAGATTTGCCTGCAAATCTTCTTTGAAAGTCTAGTTGAATTCTGTTGTGGTTCCATCTGGTCCTAGACATTTTCTTTTTAGTGGAAATGTTTTTTAAAAATTATTATCATCATCATCATTATTATTATTACTTCTATGACTTCTACCATTACTAGTAGTACTACTGCTACTATTTCAAGCTCCTTATTTTTTGTGGGTCTGTTTAAGTTGTTTGTATCGTCTTGGCTTAATTTTCTTGGTTTGGCAGAATCTAGAAATTCATGCATTTCTTTTAGATTTTCCAACATTGGGAAGTACACAGTTTTAAAGTATTCTGTTGTGAATTTTTGGTGTCTCTTGCAATATTTTTCCTGCTAATTTATGTGTCTGTTAATTTGGGGTCCATCTTTCCTGTTTTCTTGAGTCAAGCGCCTGTGATCTTGTCTATCATGGTCTAAAAACTAGCTCTTATGTTTGCTGATTCTTTGTATTGATTTCTTTGTTTCTAGCTCATTAATTTTAATTCTGATATTTATTGTCTCATGCCATTAATTTGGTTTGTTATTTTCTTCCAGTTGTTTTGGATCACATCATTAAGTCATTTATTTTTGCTGTTTCTGAGATTTTAATATAAGTACTTATAGGTATAAATTTTTCTGGTAGGATTGCTTGCAGTGTGTCCCAGAGGTGTGTGTGTGTGTGTGTGTGTGTGTGTGTGTGTTGAATTTTCATTTTTATGTAGTTCCAGGAAATTTTTATTTATTTCTTGATTTCTTCTGTGACCCATTCATCATTGAGTAATGAGTTATTTAATCTCCATGAATTTGTTTACTCGCTATAAATTTTTTGCTTTTGATTTTAAGTTTTATTGCATTGTGGCCAGATAGAACACACAGAATCATTTTAATCTTTCTGAATTTCTCAAAATTTGTGTTAAACATAATTTTATATTGGTTACAGACAGAAAAATAGATTTATCAAACTGAATAGAAATTAATAAAGAACACAGACATGCACACACAGCTTTTGTGTATGATAGCATAGCAATATTTTTCTGGTATAAAATTATAAATGAGTCAAATCATAATTAGGAGAAGAATTGTTGTATAAATTGTTCCATAGTAGCAAAATGGAATATAGCAGAACATCGAAAATAAATGAACTACAACTTTCATGTGTAAATTTGATAGTGTAGCAACTTAAAGTAATAGTTCCCAAAACATTTTTTATAGAATTATTCCCTTTATAAAAAGCAAATTTATAAAAATAAAATATATTTTTAGTTTTAGGCATGCACACTATAAAATTAAAGAAAAAACAAATCATAAATGTAACATAACAGGTAAATCATTGTTTCTGAAAGTAAAACAGAAGAGATTTGGAGAGGGCAGGTATCAGTAGTGTGTTTGTAATGTTCAATATCTCAGAATGTTTTTGGTGATCAAATTGTTTGAGATTTTTTTTTAAGCCATTATATAATCTAGTAGATAAATAAAAGGATATCACGTATGGACCTATTGTAACAATATGTGGCTATCTTAGAACCAATTTTGCACATCTGTGATACCACAGACCAATGAACTACCAACTAATGATTATAACCAAAGTACATCATGATAGAAGTTCCTATAGGTTCTTTGTATATTAATGTAGAATCAACCATTCTCCAAATATTTTTTCATCTTTGAAAATGTCCAAAGATATCTACTAAAAATACTTAATAATACATGAATAGTTAAATAATATTAGTTGAAGTATGAAGTGTTATCTGATTGGCCAGTGACTAAATTAGACATAGTAAGTACACAAATGTAAGTGCTTATAAGAAGCAATGTGGACTACTCTTGTTATGGCAATGCTGACTATGTAATTTCGATGGCTATACTATGTACTTAAGTGTTCAATAGGTGTTTTGGATCAGGGAAGGAGAAATAATAGAATCTAAATTATATATATATAAAATATGACAAGGTCTTATCATTTAATTTTTCTACCATGTATATCTTTTGATGAAATTTCTTGGCATGATATAAACAAACTTCAATCCACATTCAGCCCAGATAAGGCAGCAATGTCAGAACTAAGCATGATTTCACCAATGGACACCTTGGTATACCAATGCTTTTATTTATGTTTTTTTACCCTGGGTGAAAGGTTGCTTACAGGAGTGTGAATGACTGCAGAACAGATGTACTGCAAAGTCCAACCCTATCTTGGATGATGAACTCTTGGAAGCATCACTATGGAGTCTTGCTTTCAGTTAACCATCTCATTTCTATATACTCACTTGTAGCTGGAGATGGGTAGGAAAGAGTAATGGCTAGAACGTCAGGTGCGATTCTTATGTCTTTTTTTTTTCTGCTACTGATATGGAGTATTTAGAACCATATTACTATGATCACAGACTGAGATATCATTGTATAACTTTGTTCAATTAATTGTTGTGGCTATTGGGCCAAAGTAATATCTACTTCAAAATGGCAATCGGCAGACCACGCATATGCTCAGGGGGAAAAGGCCACACTATAGTATATTCACACAACAAAATTCAAACAAAATATTTGATTAATGGTAAAAACACAAAATAGAGGTATTCTTGATTTTTAATTAAGAATTTAGCATTGATCTTGTAGTAAAAGCATACCGTTAAGGCAAAATATTCAAGGACGATTGCCTGAAACATACCTACTTCCTCACAAAAATTGCTTCTAAAAAACAACTAGAAGTCTGCCAACAATATTAGCATCCTTTGGTAGCTTTTAAGAATTGGAGAAATCTCAGGCTCCATTTCAGATCTCTCAAGTCAGTGCTTGGTCATGAGCCTGTCCTTGTAAGGCACTAGTCTCTTTAATAGTCCAGATCCTACAGCCTGAAGAAATCAAGTTTTGTCCTCTGTAATTCTCTCTCTCTCTCTCTCTCTCTCTCTCTCTCTCTCTCTCTCTCTCCCCCCCCCCCCCCCCGAGACAGACAGTTAAGAAGCTGTTCTGTACTGTGATTTTTTTTTTTTACAGCTACTAATTTATGGTCTTATCCAGTATCTGGCTCCTGAATATGTTTTGTCATGTAGGCTCTGCTGAAGTAAATCATATGGTGTGGAACTTCCAGCTAGTTCCCACAAGGATTTAAAAGTCATATCTTTTCCTTTTTTTGGGAAATTTCTCTGAAGGTTCACTTGTCTGAATATTTCTCTGATATCCTGTCCACAATGGTTTTCTCTCTTTTTCTGATTTTAACTTATCCCTCTTAATGACATTCCTGTCTCCTCAAAGAGACAGGAAGCTTGTCTCTTTAAGACCCTGTTCAAGTTCTGTTCCTTTTTAATGTGTTCCTATCTCAATGTCTGATCATAGCTTCCATGATTTCAAAGCCTTTTCTCCTAATCAAGCTAATTCTTGAAGGGCAATTAGGTGCACACTCCTTTTCCAAACCAACCTACATGCCCTACCACTTGTCTTCTCTGCTTACTAATCAGAATTTTCCTTTCACAGGATTCTGTAAGCACTATGAATACATGAATGTTTGAGAATCAATGGTGTAGAGGCTTATGAATTGAGACTCATCAAGGGCTGGGTTTAAATTTCTTAATTTATTGAAACTTTGTACAAAATTTTGAATTTGAGTATTTTTCTGAGCTGTACAATATATTTCACTCTTATATTAGGGTTGACCATTGAAATGTCTGTTACCCAAGCTTTGGCTAATGATTTCCCCGAGTATACCTTGATTTTATGCTTTCTTTCCTTGGGATGAGAAACACCATGAAAAATAACTGTTGAAATTGATAGTATTTTACTTACAATTAGACACAACAGAATACTTTTCATTGGTGGTTGTAAAGTTTGCTTGCCACATATGATCATCTGATAAAATGTTAAAGTATTAAGGTTCTACCTGGGAATATGGATTTTTAACAAATCCAAGTGGGTATTTTAATGAAACAGCTCCACTAAATAGTGAAATAAGAACAGTTTCTCTGGTGCCTCTTCACTAATATGTACAGAGATATCCTTATTTCTTCTGGGTAACTGATGCACACTTATCATACAGTTAGTATGAGCAAGAATTGTCATGAGCACACTAGATCAGAAACTAGATCAAAACACATTGTATCTTTCCATAATATTAGAAATATATTCAATAACAATACATATTTACAAGGTCAAGTAGTTTCAGTGGCAACTATTTACCACCTACTCACCTTTTCTTAATAATCCTGGCCACAGAAGATAGAATCTTTTAATCAAGTCTTCTTCATTAATAGTACACACACACACACACACACACACACACACCCAGATTGGCTATAAAGGGTTACAGAGCCACAGTAGCATTCAAGAGGTTTTAGAGGTAGGCTGATAGAAATGGAAATAGGATCCACATTAATAAGAACCATACCAGGATATAGGGAAGAAGTTGAGGGAACAGTAATGGCTGAGAGTGGCATTGGTTTGAAAATAAAGCAGCAGAGCAGAATGTGACTGCAGATACAAAAGGGTAAGATGGGGTCCAGATGAAGGGATGGATAGAGAGTTAGATGGCAGGTCTAGACAGATGAATAGGAAGATGGCCAGAAAAATGAATGATAATGGTGAAGGTCAAGTCAGCAGTAGGGACAAACTGAGATAAAGCCTGAGAGAGTCAAGAATTCTTTTTTCCTGTATGCTGGTCCTTGATGCACAGACAGAGTGATCAGATGACAGATCTGTGGGGGCTGTCACTATCACACTGCTGAGTCTGCCTGTTTATGGGTTATGGCTAAGGGTGTGTCCTTTCTTTGATCTGACATTTTAATAAGTTATTATTGATATTATTTTAACATCCTTATATGCTTGTACATTCTCACTTCACCCAGTCACAGGCAGTTTATCACTTTGTGCTTCATGGATGGTGCCATACAGACAGTGATGCTGAGAAGTACACCTAGGTGTCAAGTCATTCGCCATCTTCAAAATGCAGCCACAATTTGCTTGCAATATGGAGTCATTTGGGTCAAAACACAGTTTTAGGCCAGTTAATCCCAGCATTCTAGGGGAAGATGATCTCTGTGAGTTGGAGAGTAGACTGGTCAAAAAGTGAGTCCTAGGCCAGCCAGGCCTGTATATTGAGACCTTGTTTCAAAGAATCCCCAAAACATCTGTATATTATACAATATGGAGTAACTTGGAGCAGGGTATAACCTATTTTTCAATATGAACTTTATGTATATTTCACTTTTATTTTCAAAGTGCCCATTTGTGCCCTATATTTGACAAATGTCTATTATATACTTTCCTGTGCTAACTGTTTTTCCTTTATTTTCCTCTCCATTTTTCTGTCTCTCATCTTTTTTAAAACTTAAATAAATTTTTTGAGTTCTTAGTGGCTTCACTTTATTTAATAATGATATAGATTATTTCTAAAGTATAAACTGATATATTTGAACAAGTTGCTTATTGGATCTACTTACACGTTTACTGTTAACATTTTACTTGGAAGAGCAATAATTTCAATAATTTTTTCTCATGTTGTCTGGCTCTAGAAACTGTTTAAATTTACAAACTTACATGAAAACATTTTTTAAAATAAATAGTGGCTTGTACCTACAAATCAAAATCACAATAAAATAGGACTCCATACCTATTAAACTGGCTATAATAAAAAAGACAAGGATCCAGGAATGGTGGCACACATCTTTAATGCTAGCACTTGGGAGGCAGGGGCAGGTGGATATCTGAGTTTGAAGCCAGCCTGTTCTACAAAGCAGGTTTCAGGACAGCCAAGGATACACAGAGAAACCCTGTCTCAACAAACCAACAATAAAATTAAAAAATATAAATTAAAAAGTCAATGACATGGAGGAGTTGAAACTCTCAATATATTACTGATAGGAATATAAAGTTGGTCATCTGTGCTAAAGAAAAGTATGACATTTACTCAAAAATTAAAGATAGTTATATAAGACCAAACAATTCTATTCTATGATATATATATTTAAAAGAAATAAAAATACAGTTCTATAGAAATCTTATAGAGAAATATTCATAATAACCTTATTTTAATAGATAAAAAGTAGGAAACAGATCAAAAAAAACAAAGGGTAAATAGGGTTTGTGTGAGTTTATATGTAGATATACATATACACATAATGTGATGTTTAACTATTGTTTGGCCACAAAAAGAATGTACTGTTGTAGCTTAAATGAACTTTATTGGACTAAATGAAAGGTGCTAGATAAAAAGGTACATATTGTTATTCCACTTATAGAAAATGCCAGTAACAAAAGCTCATTTCTCATTCTCACTAAAGACTATGACTCTTATGTCTATCAGAACTCCAGTACCTTACTGACAGAGTAACTGTGACCCTGGGCATTTTTGGTTATTTTAACAGATGGATAGTGAGAAAATGATGTTATTGTTTTTAAAGCTTCCATCCGAATAGTGATATGTGTAGCCGCCACTCATATGTGGTTGCCTGAAACTAGTTGCATGGTCATATGGTCATATATAGTATATGTGGCATGTTAAGGCAAATGAAGATGACAACTAGACATGGGTCAAAAAAGAAATTCTACTGCATTATTCTACTGTAATGCAAAGGAAGAAGATATACATTTTTGGTAAGTTGTCATTAGTGTCCAATTAAGTATTTTTTAAATGACCTTATTGATATCAATTGCTCTGATTTTGAATACTGCTTTTATCTGAGAAAGAATGAGATTGGTTTCCATTTTGGCATGTTTTACTCCATGAATAGCACCATAAATTATTTCTGTTTCTTATAACTTAGTAAAACAATATATGCATATATAAGATAAAACAGTAGATAAGTGAATAAGTTAGAATAGAATTGTTTTGATGGATATCTTTATATGTAGTATTTCTTTGTAAAAGACTATATTTTTTTTTTTACCTTCATGAAATAGACGTATAAAATCATACTAAAACTAACAAAAGTATTACAAATAGACTTGTGAACAGATGCAGTAAATACTTCAAAGAGCTTTGCAATGCCTCTTGGGCCTGATTGGTTTGAGAGACAGTGGCCCTGTGCATATGCCTACCTTAACATTTTTTATAATTTTCATGGTGCTCATATTTAATTACATGAAATAATAAATTTGTGGAATGGTTTTAAATGAGCTTTAAATACTTTGGGCTATTTATTAGCATTATCATTACAATTATCACAGGATTTAATTTGATTTTTATCATAAGTCTGTGAGGTAGAATAGATTTTGTTTGTGGTTGTTTCTGTCTATAGTTAGGAAAACTCAGAACTATTAAGCATTATCGAGGGTTATATGGATAGTAAACAGAGGCCTCATATTAGAAATCACTATGTGTCTCTCAGGTCAGCATAGTGCCTTTCTCACCGTTATTGGATGGAACATAAATGCACTAGAGAAATTTTAAAATACCCCAGATGAAAGAGGAAAGGAAAACTCTCAATTTCCCAAGGCGTAGCTGACATTGCATCAGCAAACAAGTAGAGGAAACAGAAGTTACTGCCTTCTGATAAGGGAGAGAGATTGTGATAGGACTGATTCCCTGTATGGTCTAAAGTTAATGGTGAGAAAATGGTCTTTCCAAGGGACCAATTAGAGGCTTGGTAGCCTGACGTATTTCACAGACTGTCATCTCTCAAGGAAGCTGAGGAAAGGCAGTTAAGCCTGCCTTGAAGAATTGTGCAAAATGGGCTGGCAGCATTGCTTCCATTTTTGTGACAGACAATGCCTTTCTAATTTTAGTCTTTTAAGGGGTGGATAGGCTTTTGTGCAAAGGAAGCTTTGCTCAGTGCTCATTTTGAGAGGCACCTGTGAACATTTTGTATCCTGTTTGGAAAAGGAAGACAATGAGGTGAAGTGTAAAATAAGGTTGTGTATAAGGTTATAATGTTGCTCAGTAGATATGGTGTAAATAGGTATGTAAATAGCACTCATTACTGTCTTCTCTATGTTATAGAGATGTGTATCATTGGTTCAATGCAGATTTTAGAACCTTTTGATTGTAACATATCTCTGGGAGTGTTATGGTGACCATGGTTTACTTGACAAGTTGTTTAAGAAGTAATAGAGATTTTTGCCTAGAAGGTTCTTTGGGTCATTGTCAGCTTTTCAATCATGGGAAGGTAATTTAGTTTATACATTCCACTTTTTAAAATATTAGTTAGCTTATAAGACATCTTTTGGTATTTAAGTCATTTTTGCCTTTGGTCAAATAATAGTCTAAATAGAAATGCTTGGTATTGGGGAGGTTGCAACCAAGAACCCAGTATCTTTTTATTTATAGTTCAGAAAAGGAAAACCACTTGGAGCAAGTGTAAAATGAGTTTGCTTAAGTATCTAAGGTTATATTATGTCCTAAGCAAGAATGTGCCAATTCTTTTTTTTTGTAAACAAAGAGCTTACATGTATTCTAAAAGTAAGGACTTCCATCTAAGTAAATTCTTCGACCAATCTAGGATCTAAGTCTAGGTTTTCATAAGCCATTATCTATTTATGAAGTATTTTCATTGCCAAATCCTAAGAGGCTACATTTGATTTAGATATGAATTTCAAAATGGCCCACATGCAGTAGCTTATGCTTGTAATGCCAATATCAGGAAAGGTTGCTATGATTTCATAGACAGTTTGGGCTAAGTAGTGAGAACTTGTTCTTTCTTCCAAAGTAAGAGAATGATTTTGTTCAGGACTAAAGTCTGTAAGATTCCTTAGAATGGGTACTATATTCAAGACTCCCATTATCTTCAGAGTAACTATAAATGAAAGGAAAGAAAGGAAGAACCCTAATGAGTATTTAAGCTAAATAATTGCCACTTTCCCCACCTCTATCTCTTAGGATGACTATATGAAAATCGTTAATATTGTAAAAACCAAGTGTCCAGTCTTCTCCTTGAAATCTACTTTTTTTTTTTTTCAAATAATTTAGTTTTTCTATTTGTAAATGACTACCTGTTAGCTTCTTTGCTGGCCAGGTCCAGGTGAGAGGAGAGAACCTGGTCCAACCAGGTCTTTCCAGGGCTAAGCTGGATGGCAAGTGTTGATGACTCAAAAGAAACATGCCAGGCCAGGCCGGGAGTCTTGTCAAAGCAGGAACTCACTTTATTAAGCTAGGCACTTGCTTATTATATAGAGAAGGCAAGGAGGTGGGCACTTAGGTATGGGAAGAGATGATGTAGGAGGCGGGAAAGGGTGACAGAGGGTAAGGGGTAACTGACAGGGCCAATAAGTTCATTTTACATCAGCGGTAGCTAGGCAGGCAAGGTTGTGCTGAGTCATCCCTGGGCAGAAGCAAGAGAGACAGGTCTTGAAAATCGAGCCAGGCTTAGGCTTTCCCACAAGGCCGCAGAAACTTGAGCCAGGCTCAGATCTGTCCTCAAGGCCCAAACCAGGGCCAAAATGGGGCCCAACAACTATCCACCCAAATAATTCACTAAAGAGAGTTTTAGTTATTTCCTGGAGTCTTTAAAAATATTTGTTTACTATTTGTTTATTTCACCAATTCTTTTTTTTTTTTTGATAGTGTGGCGGTTTGAATGAGAACATCTCAATATTCCAACATGTAAACATTTGAATACTTAGTCCCCAGTTAGTAAGATCATTTGTGAAGGATTAGGAGATGTGATCTTGTTGGAAGAGATGTGTCACTGGGGATAGGCTTTAAGATTTTAAAAGCCTATACTATTCTTAGGTTTTTTTTTTTCTCTCTGCCTTGTGCTTGTGGATCAAGATGTAAGCTCCAGTAACTTCCTTCCTGCTGGTATGCTCCCAGCCTTCATGATCATGGACTCTAACTCCCTGCAACAGTGAATGCCCAATTAAATGGTTTTTAAATTGCCTTGGTCCTGAGATTTTCATCACAGAAATAGAAATAAGACAGGATTTCACACTAGTCGAGGTGGCATCAGAATCACAGTTAGCTTCCTGTTTCAGCCTCCCGATTCTGGGATTACAGTTAGGTATCACCATCTCTGCCTTGTGTGCTGCTGGTTATCAAACACAGGGCTTTCTGTACAGGAGGCAAGCACCTTACCAACTATAGTTAAATCCCAAGTTAGTTCCCTGGATAATTTTAATAGTTGCCTAAATTAGTGGTCTTACTTCTCTTTCTCTCTAAAGCTTTATCTGCCTAGTTAAAATTTAAAGAAATTTAAAGATATGATCAATCATATCTACTTACTTAAGTTCTTTAATGGCTTCCCATTGTTATTAGAACATGTGAATATTTTTCTCTTAACATAGCCATAAGGTCTTGAATACCCTGGTTGACTCTACTTTCTCCACATTTTGTTTTCTTTATCCAATGTATTAACCGGTGATAGTCACAGATATTTTGGCTTCTTTGAATACATCTATTCATTTCTATCTTCAGTGCCATCACTGAATTTCAAACTACCATTTTTCTTTACCTTGCTTTCATGTTATGATGAATAGTTCATTGATTTATCTGATTTCCATTCTCTTGTTCTCCTTCAATACATCTCCAAAGAGCAGTCAAAACACTATGTTTAGTACAGATAGCCCATGTGGCTGCTCTTCTTTAACTCTTCATTCATCTGCATCATATATGACAAGGGGATAAATTAAATGAGTGGTTAAAGATCATGTAAATGATTATGTGTCATCTTTTTTTGCAGAGCTAGATATCAAATCCAGGTCTTTGTAATTCAGTGGTAGACACATTTCCTACTACTGAACTATATCACCAGTTGCCAAGGTTATCTTTTTAATGTAGCAAATAAGGCATTTTTGGACATGGCTTCAACCTTATTTTCAGCTATGCGCCAGTATTATTTTTCACAGTGTGTTATCCGTAACAATAATTATAATAGTAGTAACAAAACCAAATAATATAGTTACAAGTTATCAACCATCATTAATTTACTACCTTTGTGATAATAAATAATTCTCAAAATAGTATTTTTAGTTGTTATGGAATCAGTACTCTTGGTTCCCTATTAGTTAAAATGATTGGTAGTGGTATGAAATCAAACTTGTTCTTTATTAAGTAATTTTTTTCTTTGAACCTATCATTTTGTTTTCTGACTCAGTTTCTACAGTGGAGTACACAATTCCAGATGTAGGGCTGAGTGTCATCTTTTTCTGTTGCATGTACTTTTAAAAAACATGCTTGTTCTTTCTCAAGAGCCTTGATTGAGCTTCTGGCTAGGATCTGAGATCATGCTCCCATCAGCCTATGATCCACCTAGTTACCTCTTCCTCCCATTCCCCTAGCTCCAATTTGATCCTGACTATCCCTCAACCAAGGGAGTCTGGGAGCAGCTGTCCACACTCCAGCAGCTCCTCATGGATAGATTCACCAAGCCACCAATAAATGCCCCCACTCTCTGCCCATCTCTGTTCTGCAGATGGAAAACACTAAATAGTTTTAATATTTTAAAACTATCCAGACAACTCAATGTCTGGGCGAAGAATTTCCTGCCCTAATCTTATCAGCTAGTCTATTCCAGCCATCCACCTGTGGCAGAGGCTGCTGTGTTCAACCCTCCTCCCCCAGATCTTACACAGTGGTTGTGTCCTCCCATTCCAAAGCCTGCCTTGAAATTCCTTTTTCTAGTCTTTTTTTTCTTGCTCCTGGGATCTGGAAGTCCCACCTTTCCCCCTTTGCCTAGCAATTGACTTCCACCTTTTTTATTTACACAATCAAGAATCAATTAGGGAAACATACCTCCCCCTACACTTTTCCTGAACAATTATGTCTTGTATCTGTCTGTTGGCTCCACTTATTTCTCTTTGGGACAAGGATACATATATCTCCCAAGGCTGAGAAAATCTTTGAGAGAAGAGTTTGCAATCATGCCTATAGGGTCTGGATATGTTGTGCTTAGCTAGGAAGCCCATGGCCAGGACCTGCAGATAGCTGGCATGCCAAACTTGGATTGTAGTATTTCATAGAGTGTACAGGCCAGGCAAAGCTTTGGCTTGCAGAACATGACTAACTTCTTGAGAGAGGGCACTGTTGTTGTATCTGGTACTGTATAAACTAGCCTGGGAAGAAAATCTTCAAATAGTTTTTGGAGGTAGTTTCATTTTCTATGCCCCACTGGGCTCAGCACTGGCCTGAAAATGCCATTCTAAAGGCCAGAGCACTGTCTCTAAGCAATATGTGCATTGGATGGAATGAGTAGAATTGTCTCACAGGAGAATGGGACAAATGAGGCAGCGTGAAATCCTTATAGAGCTGGGCCTACTGATCCTTTCAGCCCTGGTCTCTCTCCTCCCCTAGCCTTGCACTAGAAACTCATGGCCAACAGAACTGTGTATTGTTCTTGTAGCCTAAAATATGTGCTCTGTATCAGTTTGAATGCATCAGTAATAAACTCAAGAGTTACCAATAATGCATTGGTGTTACATTAAGGAAAGAAATCAGAGTATTTCCCTTTGATATCAGTTAGCCAGGAGCAAGCACAGATTTGAATTTTCTACTTCACTGTATGTTGTCCATGTGTCTGTTGTCCTCTGTCTGTCTGTTGTGTAAGTCTGAAACTATGCCTTTATAAAGGCTGTCTTGTGAATATGTCTCTGTATTTGTGTCTGTCCTTAACAAGTGACTTTACTTTCTTTTATTGAATATCATATAAAGCATCAAATCAGGAAGTAAGGGACGTAGTTTACAGAAAACATTAAGAGAGTTTAGCAAGAGATTAGTGCATCAACCCTAGATGACCCAGATATAAAACAATAATACAGATATCATTGTTTGTCAACTAAAATCTTTGTTATATTCAGGGGATATTCATTTTATAAGGTTGCTCTACACCTACATTTGCTATTTTCAGAAAATGACTGTTATAACATGCATACAGGTTCACAAAGGAGTACATAATTTAAGATTGATGCTACATATTATCTTGGTTTGTAAAAGGTGTCTACACAGGAAATAAAGGCAAGTACTGTTGGTTGTTACATTGTTCTCTTAATGGGGGGTTAAACAAAAAGGTTTGCTACACAGCAGTCTTAAGAGTTCTTAAAATGTACTATTAACTGTGCCCATGAGGCAAAAGTTTCAGTCTCTTAAAATGTAAGAGAGATTTTAACACAAACACATCACCACAGTGCTCCTCCAGGATTTTTACTTTACTCCATAGAATATCTTCTCATTCTTTGCCTATCAATCTTATGAGCTTGAGTTAAAACATTATCTTCACTGCACAGATGCAATTACTTTTGTCTGTGTGCTCACAAGGACTTCTGATTTATTTGTAGATTTACTTTGCTTTCATCCATGGGCTCTCTACTTTGCTATCTTTTCAGTGGGCATTTGTTATGTGCTAAAATCTCTACCACTCAAAATATCATATGTATTCATTCACTTGTCTTCTTCTTTCTCTAGATTTAAGGACATTTAGAGGCAGAGCTTGTGACTCATCAGCAACCTTAGTGTGAACATACCTGTACCAGGAAAGAAGGGCTTGGTTCACATTTTGTGTGATAAAAATATGAGAAAATATGGCCAGATTTCATGCGGGGGGGATGTAGTTTTTCCAAGAAATTATCTGAGCAGTTATTCGGCACAATGAAATCCATATAAGCTCTCTAACTGCTTGAGGATTAGAGTCACATGAAATATCCTTATGTTCTGAAGCCCCTGAATACCACCCAGCTGATGATATCATTCAGACCATGGGGCTCTTTTTTTTTTTCTTCTGTACTTAGCAGGGTTACAAATCTTAATATCTTTTCTTCACAGATATTACATTTATTTATTTATTTATTCTCCAGATTTTATTCCCCTCCCAGTCCACCCTCTGACTGTTCCACATCCCATACCTCCTTCCAGCTCCCCTGTCTCCATGAGGATGTCCCCAACCTCCACCTCTACCCTAGCCCACCAGACCTCTAAACTCCCTGGGGCCTCCAGTCTCTTGAGGGTTAGGTGCATCCTTTCTGACTAAACCCAGACCTGGCAGTCTTCCACTGCATATGTGCTAGGGGCCCCATATAAACTGGCATATGCTGCCTTGTCGGTGTTCCAGTATCTGAGAAGTCTCTGAGGTCCAGGTTAATTGAGACTGCTGGTCATCCCACAGGGCCACCCTCCTCCCCAACCTCTTCCAGCTTTCACCCAATTCAACCACAGGGGTCAGCAGCTTCTGTCCATTGGTTGGGTGCAAATATCTGCATCTGACTCTTTCAGCTGCTTGTTGGGTCTTTCAGAGGGTAGTTATGATAGGTCTCTTTTTGTGAGTGCTCCATAACCTCAGAAATAGTGTCATGTCCTGGGGCCTCCCCTTGAGCTGAATCCCACTTTGGGCCTGTTGCTGGACCTTCTTTTCCTCAGGTTCCTCTCCATTTCCGTCCCTGTAGTTCTTTCAGACAGGAACAATTATGGGTCAGAGTTTTGACTGTGGGATGGCAACCTCATCCTTCATTTGATGCCCTGTGTTTATGCTGGAGGTGGGCTCTACAAGTTCCCTCTCCCCAATGTAGGACATTTCATCTAACGTCCCTCTCTTTGATTCCTGAGAGTCTCTTACCTCCCAGGTCTCTGGTAAATTCTAGAGCCTTCTACCTCCCGAGGTTGCATGTTTCCCTTCTTTTTGCTGGCTCTCAGGGATTTCAATCCTTTCCTCCCATCCAATATACTATCATGTTCCGCTCTCCACCTCCCTATCCCCTTTCCCTCCCAGGTCCCTCTCTATCCCCTTGTGGAAGAAGAAATCTTAATATCTTACATCAGAGGAAGGGATTATCTCCAGAATCTAAGGGAATGGATAACAAAACTAATTTTTAGGTTGGGAGGGCACATGGAATCCTGTAAGAAATATCATTCCTCCACTATCAATAGGACAAAATGGCAGCCTACAAAGTAGAAAAAGATTTTCACCAACCTTGTATCTTAAAGAGGTATAATTTATAAAATACATAAAGTACTTAAGAAACTAGACATCAACAAACCAAATAATCTAATTAAAATGGGGTACAGATGTAAACAGAGAATTTTCAGCAGAAGAATCTCAAATGGCTGAGAAACACTTAAAGTAATATTCATCATCTTTAGCCACCAGGGAAATACAAATCAAAACGACCCTGAGATTCCATCTTACACCTGTCAGAATGGCTAAGATAAAAAATACAAGGGATAGCTCATGCTGGCGAGGATGTGGAGGAAGGTGAACATTCCTTCATTTTCAGTGGGAGTGGAAACGTGTACTACCACTTTGGAAATCAATATGGAGGTTTCTCAGAAAATGGGAATCAATCTACCTCAAGACCCAGCTTTACTACTCCTGGGTAGATGCCCAAAGGATGCTCCATCATACCACAAGGACACTTGCTTCATGATATTCATAGTTGCTTTATTCATAATAGCCAGAAACTAGAAACAAATTAGATTCTTCTCAATTCTAGAATGGTTAATGAAAATGTGGTATATTTACAAATGGAGTATTATTTAGCTATTAAAGAAAGATAACAATATGAAATTTGCAAGCAAGTAGATGGAACTAGAAAAAAGTACCCCTATTAAGGTAATCCAGACCTGGAAAAACAAACTTGGTATATATTCACTTATAAGTGGCTATTAGCTATAAAGCAAAGGATAATCATGTTCCAACCCACAGAATCAGAGAGGCTAAGTAAGAAGGAGAGCTCAATGAGAGACAAATGGATCTCCCTGGGAAGCAGAAATAGAATAGATTTCTTGAGTTGTTTGGGGTAATGTGGGGTGGGTGGGATCAGGTTGGGGAGGATGTCAGGAAAGAATAGTAGAAGAAATGACTGTAATTGGAGGGCATATTGGGGGATGAGTTGGAACCATAGTGTACTGGAAACTCTCAGAAATCTATGAGGGTGACCCTAGGAAAGACTCCTAGATATGGGTGATACAGAGTCTATACCAGCCATTTTCTGTAACCAGATGTCATGGTTTGAATATGCTTGGCCTAAGAATTGGCACTATTATTAAGTGTGGCCTTGTTGGAGTAGGTTTGTCACTGGGGGTTAGGCAAAGAGAAGCTCCTCCTAACCACATGGGAGCCAGCCTTCTCCTAGCAGCCTTCAGATGAAGATGTACAATTCTCAACTCTTCCTGCACCATGTTTGCCTGGATGCTGCCATGTTCCTATCTTGATGATAGTGGACTGAATCACTGAACCTGTAATAGATCCCCAACTAAATGTTGTCCTTGTAAGAACTACCTTGGTCATTGTTTCTGCTCATAATAGGAAAACCCTAACTAAGATAAAAAGCAAGGCTTTCAGTCAAGGGATTTGGACACCAACCCAGTCACATAACAATTGACCTACAATTTATTTAACTTACTAGGTGTGCTGAGGTAAAAAGGTGGAACAAAACTTGTGGGAGTAGCCAATGACCCATGCCAGGAGAGGAAGCCTATACCTGACAATGTCTGGAGGGCAAGAAAGCAGAGGCTGGATAGCCAGGAGACCTATGATAGAAACAAACACAAGCAAAAAAAAAAAAGAAAAAAAAGGCAGTAAAATGCTCCTTAATGGTACTCTGCTATACTTGTATACCATAGCTTAGCATAATTTCCATTAGAGAGGCTTCATCGAACAGCTGATTGGAATAGATGCAGAGATCTGCAACCTAACATTAGGTGGAGTTCAGGGAATCCTGTGGAAAAAGGGGAGAAAGGATTGTAGGAGTCAGAATGGTCAAGGGCAGAACAAGAAAATGAGCTAGCAGAATCAACTAACAAAGACTCTTAGAGGCTCACAGAGACTGAACCAACCATCAGGGAACCTGTACGGGTCTTTCCTAGGTCCAACCTTAACAGGAGAGAATGTACCTAGTCTTATTGCAACCTGATATGCTATGTTTGGTTGATATCCATGGGAGTACTTCTCTTTTCTGAAGAGAAATGGAGGAGTTGATCTAGGGAAGAGGGGAGGTAGAAGAGTGCTGGGAGGTGAGGAAGGAGGGAGAATTGTAGCAGAAATGTAATATATGAGAAAACAAACAAACCTGTCCTCAGGTGGTTAATGCAGTTTTTCCAGAGACCTGAGAGCATGGTCCAAGATGAACTTCTACTCTTGGCTTAAAAAGCCTTCTCAATGGCAGCTAGGAAATTGGACAGGATAAATTCATAAAGTGTTTTTTTTTTGTTTGTTTGTTTGTTTTTTGGTTTTTTTTGCCTAGGCTTCTGTCCAACTATGTGGACTTCCTCAGTGGAAAAAAATACTCCATGACTGTGAAACATAGGCAACAGAGAGTGCTGCCATACAAGGAAGTTCTGTAGCCCAATGAGCAGGGGGTGGCACTTATGAAGTACCTAGTGGAGCTGAAACAGTGTTCTAAGAAGTTAGCAGTGGGTTGAGCCCCTGGGCCATCAAATCTACCAGAGAGGAGGAAAATCTTTGATGCAGGTCTATGCACAGGAATAATAAGATGGTAGCTGACAGCGGTATAGCTTTTATCTTGGAAAGCTGAGAGCCTTCAATACCTGGGACAGTTCCAGAGATAATGTCTCCTGAACAACTCACTTAATTCAGAAGACCTGGAGTCAGTGTGATTATCTATCTGGTTTTTACATTTACTAGTATTTTATGGAAAAATCTATTAAGAAGATATCTTAACCTATTCCAGTAGCTATAACAAAATATTTTAGTTTGGATATTTTGTAAGCCATAGATTTTTACTTCTAAGAATTTTGGATGCTGGAAAGTCCAAGATAAAACCCAAAACATATTCAGTGTCTCTTAAAGGCATATTTTCTACTTACCACATAATAGACATTTTCCTCTGTACTCATATAGCAGAGGAGTAAGACAATTCATTTATACCTCTCTTATGTGTATACCAGTCCTCTACCAATCTTCTCCCAATGGAATTACCTGTTAAAGAATTCACCTCTTAACATTATCATATTGGATTTTAAGCTCAATAGATAAATTTGATGGGAAACATTAAGATTTTATCAGGTCATTATTGTATTTACTTGTTTTGGGTTTGTTGATGTAATAAAGACCACAATAAAAACAACTTATGAGAAGAAGGGTTTATATGGCTTACATATCACTCTGTGAAACAAATATTCCAGGTCAAAGTCTATTATTGAGGGAAGTAGGACAGGGACTAAAGAAGGAACTAAAATCAGAAGCTGTTGCAGAATTTTACTTGTTGGTTTGCCTGCAGGCTCATCTTAGCTTTTTTGTATAGCTTATGATGACCTATCTAGGGAATGTGCTGCTCACAATGGGCTGAACCCTTTTTCCCCATCAATTGAAATCAAATCAAGACAACCCCTTAAAGATATACCCACATACTTCATAAAGATAATCAATTGAAAACTCTTTCCAGATGTTTCTCAGCTGTTTCAAGTTCATAGTTAATGCTATTTTTCTTTTCTTTATTGATATGGTATATATTACAGTTGTTAATAGAAAAAAATGTGACATTTGAGGAATGAGTCCTATGAAATTTTATATATATATATATATATATATATATATATATATATATATATTCTTTTCTTTATTATATTTCAAAAGTTATCCCCTTTCCAGGTTTCTTCCCTGGAAACCCCCTACCCGATACCCCCTACCTCTGCTTCTATGAGAGTGTTCCCACACCCATCTACTCACTCCTGCCTCCCCACTCTGGCATTCCCCTACAATGGGCCATCGAGCCTTCATAGGACCAAGGGCCTCTCCTCCCATTGATGCCCAACAAGGCCAACCTCTGCTACATATGTGGTTTGAGCCATGGGTTTCCTCCGTGTGTACTCTTTGGTTGATGGTTTAGTCCCTGGGAACTTTAGGGGGTCTGGGTCATTGATTTTGCTGTTCTCCCTATGGGGTTGCAAACCCCTTCAGCTCCTTCAGTCCTTTCTCTAACTCCTCAATTGGAGACCTCATGCTCAGCCCAATGGTTGGCTGCAAGCATCCACCTCTGTATTTGTCAGGCTCTGGAAGAGCCTCTCAGAAGACAGCTATATCAGGCTCCTTTCAGCAAGCACTTCTTGGCATCCACAATAGTATCTAGGTTTCATAAATGTATGTAGGATGGATCCCCAAGTGAAGCAGTCTCTGGATGGCATTTCCTTCAGTCTCTGCTCCACACTTTCTCTCTATATCTTCTCCTATAGGTATTTTGTTCCCCCTTCTAAGAAGGACTGAAGCACCCACTCTTTGGTCTTCATTCTTCTTGAGCTTCATGTACTCTGTGAATTGTATCTTGGGTATTTCTAGCTTTCGGGCTAATATCCACTTATCAGTGAGTGCATACCATGGATATTCTTTTGTGATTGGGTTAGCTTGCTCAGGATGATATTTTCTAGTTCCATTCATTTGCCTAAGAATTTCATGAATTCATTGTTTTTATAGCTGAGTAGTACTCCATGGCATTTAATTCTTTAATATACTTTTAAATTTGAATGCTGAATATTTTGTTTAGAATTTAGTTATATTTATGACTGAGATGTCAACATTTCTATCTATGTATATATGAATGTTCACATATACATATTTTATGGCTTCATTAGCTTTAATGTCAGAATTGTACTACCTTCATAATACAAATGAGTAAATGTTTCTCATAATATTTAATATCTGTCTCTGCCTTTAGATTATTTCCTATTCAAAGGCAGAAAACACGTCTAGGGGTCATCCTAATGTAACAGTGCCTGTAGTGGTTTGAATGAGACACCTCCTCCATAGGCATTTACTTGAACACTTAGTTCTCAGTTGTTGGTATAACCTTGCCAGCTGAAATAAGGCACTGGAGTAAGGCTTTGGAGGTTCATAATCTTGCCCTACTTCCAGTTTGTTCTCTGCTTCATGTTTGAGATTGAGGATATTATCAAACAGCTTCCTTCTCCAGCCACAGTGCTTTTCTGCTGTCATACTTTCCCACTACTATGGACTCTTATCCCTTTGGAACCAAAGCTCTTCTTCTGTAAGTTGCCTTGGTCATTGTATCTTATCACTGCAACAGATAAGTAATGAATACATTATCTGTTTTAGTTTCCTTTCCGTTTCTGTGACAAAAGATTCCAACCACTTATAGGAGGAAATATTTAATTTGGCTTACAATTTGAGGTCATAGTCCATCACCAAAAGAAGTCAGGGCAGGAAATGAATCAGTAGCTTGAAGAAGAAACCATAAAGGAACACTGCTTGCCTGCTTGTTTGCAGACTTATGCTAAATTAGCTTTCTTATACGTCCAAAGATTATTTACTCAGGGAATGGGGCTGCCAATAGTGGGCTAGACACTCTTATACTACTTGCCAATTAAGCCTATCCTCAAAAGAGATGCTCATAGACCAACTTCTCTGGGTAATTCATGAATTGAAATGATGATTCTGAGTTGTGTCAAGTTGTCTATTAATATCAACAAGAACAATATAGTATAATATATAAATGTTTACTGAATTTATCCACATATTATACATTGGATGCTAAGACTCAGAGTGTTTAAACAACTTACTCAGGCTCATACACTTAGTTGATGGCACAATCAGTCCAAGGGTAGCTATAAAAATGTAAATTGATATTTTTGCTATAGACTTTGTTAGAAAAGTGGCTTGTATGAATAAAGGATTTCACAATTTGTGGCTAGAATTTCAAAGTGTGAAACAAACTTTACAGTGGACTTATTTTGATTCAGAATTATGGAGCCCACTGTAAACTGAAGCCCGTGCAACTTGTGTTCTCAGACTAACTCTCCCACTTTCCTGTAGTTCCTTGTGCAAGGAGACTCTAATCTATTTCTAAAGCAAAATCATTTTTTTTAATTGAAAAGTTTCATATAATATATTTTGATCATGTTTTTACTTCCCCCAATTCCTCCAAGATTATCCCCACCTCTCTGCTAAATTAGTGGAATAGATTTGAAAATGACTCAAGCTAGCAATAGTAATTATGCTCAGATAATGCTTATAAGTTGGGCTATATTGAGCTAGTGTGGATCATGTTGGACAGACACCAGGAAATCTGGCTTTATTGCTCAGTCATATATGACTTTCATATGCATAACTTTGCCCATGGTGGGCTTTACCCCTAAAGTTCAATTTCTCCTCCTTTTTCAATCACACTTTATGTATCGCTTGAATGATTCCTACTTTCAGAAGGTTTGTCGGGCTCTTAATTTATTTCCATAGTCACTCAAATGTTTTAGGCTCATCTGTCCTTACCACTGTGATAACTCCACTGGAGTATTTATCATTCTTTCAAGTAAATACGTATTTAATGGTTTACCTTCTGATAGGCTGTGAGCTCCCTGATGGCAGGGATTTCTGTACTTTTACCTCTGGATCCTGATACTGTTTGGCACATTGTATGTCTTCACTGATTGTTGTGAGCAACATGAGGAGATGAGTGAAAGAGCAGAAAAATACAATTGTGTTGCCCCTCTCTTAAAAAAAAAGCTGTTATTTTTAGTGAAGGGACTAGAGCAGGAAAACTAGATGTGCATGGATACAAGCTCTCTACTGTTACCCCTTTAGAAAACAGTAGGGCAGGAACAGATGGTCTCACTATGCTGTGAAAAGTGCTAAAAGGTGGTTTAAACAATATAGCTTCCACTGGTGTGCCACAGTGTCTGGAATGCTGCCATCACAGCCACTCCTTTGAGGGGTAAACAGTGTCTCCAGATGGCTATTCCTAAATGTACATATGTTATCTGAGAGGGTAAGCCTTCTAAATTGTTACTCTTTTGCCTACATACTCATATTTTTCTGAAAATAGAATATCATATGTGGAATCTATGAATTTCAGCAGCAGTGGACAAAGTCTAGGTTTTGGAATTTTACTTATCTGTAATTATTATTCTGTACATGTGGTGTGTGTGTGTGTGCGCGCGTGCGCGCGCATGAGCGCACGCACACGCACACGCACTATGTACTGTGTACTGTGTACTATGTACTGTGTACTGATGTATTGTATGCTCTACTAAAGCAAAGAAAAATTTCCTTTGAATTAGTCACATTTATGACTAAAATTAGGGTCAGATAAGAGACATGCTAAGACCCCCATAGTCAGTGGTGGCGAAAAACAGTCTTTTCCCTGAGCCTCAGCTTTCCATTTTATTCCATGAGAGCAGGCTGCGCAGGGTGTAATCTTACTTTTAATTACTTTGCATGATGTTTGTTGATATTCATTGATGAATTCTGTGTTCATGTCCATACAACTGAAGGATATGAAATCTATGGATTCAGTTACTCTAGCCTAGCATTCAGTCTGGACACTGAAGAATCTATATAAAGTAATACCTTCCCCAAGCCTCCTAGTTGGTATGTACTTGTGGGCCAAGCCTGGAGTTCCCTGGGGTACTTACAAAGCTACAGCCTTCTTGTGTTAACTTTTCTGTTCTAATCTCCAAATAGTGTGGATTAACTCTTGGCAATTCTTCTCACCTCAGGGGATTATATCTCTTGATATTCTTCTTATCTCTTGAGATTCTGGCTGTGGCTCGATATTAGAACATCAGATTATAATTTCCAAATTAAAATGTACTCTTTGCTTATGGGATGAATGAATCAATTGTGATTCTTTTTCAACAAAAGGAATACCTGATTTGCATGTGGGAAGTGCTATTTTGGACTATGTTGGAAGACAGATCAATTTTGCATGGTGTTGGCCAAACAAAGAGCTAAGCCTTTGGTTCTATCCCTAGTAACATAGAAGTTGTTCCTAATGGCCATAATATTCTTATGAAACAAGTAATATTTAAAAAATATTTTGTAGGTTATTGAAATGAGGTTCAGATAAAATACACGTGTAAGACCAACCACATAGTAAGTGGTTGGGAAAAATATGTTTTCATTCCTGAGACTCAACTTTCCATTTTACTCCATGAGAGAAGGCTGTGCAGGTTGCGATAGGGTGGCAATTTGAAGGAAGTGGGCAGAGTCATTTGTCTCACACATTTGCTTAGTACTTGTTCTGTTACTCTTCACATCTGAAGATGATTTTATATTGCAAGAATGACCCTGTTTGCCTTTGAGAAGTCTAAGTCTTAGGGAACATAGAGAGCAGAGCATACAGAGAATTGAGTCAGACATTAATTAGCCATGAGAGGAGGTAGCTCTACTGTCCTCTACTTGCTCTCTACAAGCCAGCCAGTGTGCTGGCAGTTAGTATATACACTGGACTTTAAATGATAGAAGTAGTTAATTTTTGATTATTTGCTTGGTTTGCCAAGGGAAAAAAATGAAGTTAATTTGTGCATGAAGTTGCTCTCTTTGTCCCTTTTTTTCTCCATCCTTTCCCCCCCCCTCCGACTTGCTCTTCTTCCATCTCTCTTCCTCTGACTCTTATAAATTGGTTGAATTTCTTTCAGAATAATTTATTATATTTAGAATAACTGGGGGCATGTGAATGGAAAGTGATCCCAAGATGCAAAGGTAGTTGTGATAAATTGAAATAAATCCCTGAGACACAGAGAAAATGCTGAATTATGGGCATATCAGCTCTCACCTGGTTTGTGCTAGACTTACTTGGTTCGGAAGTACAGGATATATGGGTTTAGCTGGCATGTTTTAAACTTTACAGCTTCTCATTTTCTACTCAGGGTACTTGAGGTCTCATTGAGCTATAACATATTTCTGGAAAGATCAGGCCAGCATGCTGTGGTTAGAAGTTGCAGGTATGTATACAGCAAGAATATTTAAATCCAGAGAGAAGGATATGAAACAATCAGTTCAATGACCAGGACTAGTAGTAATATTACCATATCTTGAATCTTCTTTTCAAGCCAGCTACAATTTGTCATTTTGAAAGTGGCCATTAAAACCAAAAATATAGGTTGTATGTAATTGTGTGTGTGTGTGTGTGTGTGTGTGTGCATGTGTGCGTGTGTACATATGTGTATATGTGTTTTGAGACAGGGAATTGTGTAGCATAGTCTGCCCTTGAACTTGTTATGAGTCTGAGAGTAGTTGATTTTCCTACTTCAAGCTCCCAGGGTTATGTGGTGCTGGAATTGGACATGGGATTTAGTGCATGGTAGGTAAGAGCTTTATAGTACTATATCTCCTCCCCTATTTCAAATATTTTATTCACTAAAAGAAGTGTGTACGTGAAAATCTGTCTTATACTTAATGATTTCCTTCTGATTCAGTACTACTGTTGAACTTACACTTAATTTACTCATTCTTAAATCTGAGTCTTTGTACTATTCCTATTCTTTTCAGAATTTCCAGCCATTTCCTTCACTCTTTTCTTCATCCTTTACTATTTCTTCTCATCTTTATTCTCCACCTACCATTCCTCTAAACATACAAAACACCAATGAAAATAAAACACTGGATTTCTTAGAATGATTATTTAAAAGTTGCTGTGTAATTTCCATACATGCATGCTAAATAGAGTTATTATCATAGTATCTTTAGAATTTTTCTTTTATAATTTAATACACAAGGAGACTAATAAGCAAAGTACATATGTGTTGTATTCTAAGAAAGTGTTTAAATGATTTCCAACCAGCAAAAAGTAGAGCTATTACAGGGGCAATGGACAAGAGAATATATTTTATATTTAATTAGCATATACAAAGACCAATTGACTACCTTGCAGAATGTAAGTCATTATGTTCTTTAACCTTTACATCATCCTTTACATCATCTTGATTAATTCTTGTAATGACTCAGTGAGGATGTTGTTATTTTTGTTTTAAAGAAAAATATGATCAGAGTGGAGTTCAGAAGGTTTAAGTAACTTTCTAAAACTTATGTAGTTAAGAAATAACAGGAGTTGAACTACATCCCAAATCCCACTTTATACTATCCCAAACTAACTAAAAACCACATTACAAAACCTTTCTTGAGAATCTTTGAATCAACAGATCTATTTATAATCTGAACTCATAATTGTCAATTTTCTATAGTTTAAAATTTGAGCATTCATTATTAACATTACTTCATATGTAAGAGCTATCTTTTCATGTCTAGGTGTAATCTTTCTTTTACATACAATGCTTAGCTTATAGGAGGTACGCAGGACATATGATTCTTCTTGAAAATGAAAGGTATAATTTTGTCAGTAGAAATTCCAGGAACAAGGGTTGAATTAAAGCAAGGTAAATTATCAAATACCTCATGTATATATTAACTTTGGATGAGCTGTGGAAAATAAAGGGAAACAAACAATTAAAGGAAGATATTTTGTGGATTTCTCAGCCTACAGATACCTGCAGATACTTGGTATAGACAATGTTTCATACACAATCATGTTGATTATTTTGTTTTGAGTTATCTATTTAATAAACTATTGTAGACTATGACACTGTCTCAATAAGAATAAAATTACAAGTGTGCCACATTCTATAGGTTCTTAAGTCTTAGACATGTACTATTGATTTAGTCCTTTTCCTATGGTGGTTGATTTCCTCTACTTACATGGTATAAACTGCAGAATTTAAGTGGATGTTTGGGCACAGTTTATGAAAAAAGTGATAACTCAAATCCATGTACACTGCCTTTGATGAGCTGAGAAGTCACTTATTATGTTAAAGTATATAACATGTTGTTAAATATTATATATAGTAAGCTCTTATTATCATTGTTGCTTGAGATATGCTTGTCAATCAGATATTCTACCATGCTAGATTGTGCGGGGAAGCGTCTATTCTGTGCAAATTGGTTTTCTAGTCATATATTTCTTGATAGATTTTACTTGTATATTCAGGTGATGAGCACCAATAAAGTCGTGCAAGTGGGATGTCATTTTTATCAGCTTCTAGTATTTTGTACTGTTCCAGTATTGGCAGATTTATGCCTTTTCCCAAATATATTGCATATTTCATTGCTTTCAGCCTGTTCTCCAGTGATCCTGTATTGGTTTCTTTATATTCTGAAGGCAGGTTCAGCCATTACCATTAGCTCTACAGTTTCATCGGTTTCTCAGCATATTTCTTTTCTCCTCATAAGATTAGTAAAGCAAATATTTGGTAAAACTCTTCAAGGCTTTGGTCATGGTCACAGTCTTAGACTTCCTGATCAAGATATGGCTGTGTAGTGTTAAGAGTTCTAGGTGGATTGGGATGGTTGTTTCCAGAGTCCAGGTGGCAATTCTAGAGTATCTGTGAGGGAGTCAGCATGGTGGGTTGCTGAAGAAACTTGGTGGCAGAGGTATGTTGCGGGACATCTTAGGATGATATAAGGAGGAAGTGAAGGTTTGGCTTGGAGTGTATGACCTGGAGAGTAGTTGAGCATTGCATTCTGTCCTAGTAGTGTTGATGTATTGAGCTTTGGTATTTAGTGGAGCTTTGGAGAAAGTTGTTTGAAATGTTTTTTTTTATTAGCATTTATCCCTTGGCCTTTTGCTCCATTGGATTACTATAAATTAGACAATGCCTTTGGACTAAGTTTTCTCATTTTGGTCAGCATTAATATTTTTGGTCCAGTACAAAACCAACAAAAAATGTTCAACCCCAAATTTATCCTGTCTACAAGGAATATAGTCATGGAGGGTACTGCAGAACCTGAGTGAATGGCTAACCAATAACTGGCCCAACTTGAGACCCATCCCATGAACATGCACCAGTCTCTGACACTATTAATGATACTTTGTTATGCTTGCAAACTGGGGCAAGTTGTCCTCTGAGAGGCTCCCTCCATAAGCTGACCCAGGCAGATACAAATACCCACAGCCAAATAGTGGATGGAGCTTGGGGGTTCTTATGGAAGAGTAGAAGGAAGAATTGCTGATTCCAAAGCAGATAGGGACTTTACAGGAAAACCAACAGAACCAACTAACATGGACCATTTGGATTTCTCTGAGTTTGAACCACCAACCAATGAACATACATGGGCTGGACCTAGGCCTTCTCAAACATATATAGCAAATGTATAGCCTGGTCTTCCTGTAGTCCTGAGTAACCAAAGTGAGGACTATCCCAAAAGCTGTTGCCTGTATATGGGATATGTTCTAGCTGGGCTGCCTTGTCTGCCCTCAGTGGGAGAGGAAGTGCCTAGTCATGCAGATACTTTGAAGTGCTGGGGTGGGAGAGATACCCATGGTGTCTCCCACCTGCTCAGAAGAGAAGGGGAGGGGTGATGAGGGAAGGACTGTGGAAGGGTGTGATCCGGAGGGGGGCAGTGAGTGGGATATAAAGTGAGAAAGTAAAAAAATAAAATTAAATAAAAAAAAAAATTGGTTCAGGAGTTTATTTGTTGTTTACATACTCTTTCTTATTTATATTGACCATCCATATGGATAGTGTATATCATGAGCTATGGAGCTCACTATCATTGTGTAAGACATCAGGATTATGGCTAACGTATTATTATTATTATTATTACTATTATTATTATTATTATTATTATTATTATTATTGTTATTGGTAAAAGATATGACTACAAGGAATTTGAATCAACTTGATAATGTCAGAGTACAGAACTCTAGCCTTAGCTTACAACTGGTCATGAATCACTTCTTCATTATACTAACCAGCAAAATTATATATACTTACAGTATATAGAACATGATATTTTGAAATATGCATATATTGTGGAATGGTTAAATAGTCTTAGTTAACACATTCATTGCTTCCCATAGATAGTTTTTAATGAAAAAAAAATCCCCAGGGCAAATCATCTTCTCTAGGAATGAGGGCCTTGGTAGTTCATTCAATTTTCAACAGTCATTTCTAAACACAAGCTACACTAAATTAAATGTGTGTGTGTGTGTGTGTATAACAGTGTAATAGTAATAGCTAAAGGATACAAGACAATGTAATTGAGAAGAATTAAGGGGAATGTGTGGGTTGTTGGAGGGAGCTGAAGGAGGGGAGAAATGAAACTAATACAAAATTCTTAAAATAAAAAAATATAATCTGCTTAGAAAAGTTTTTTAATTTTGTTTCTGATTGACAAGGTTTCTTAAATATATTAATGATGTCCACTGTGATACTTCAATACTTGTATACCATATGCACTGTTCAAAGTCTGGTGTTTTGCTAACTTGTAGCAAGTTTTGAGCACCAACTATATTTTAAACATAATAATACCATGTTATAGAATTGATTTTTTCAATGTACTTATCCTAAATGAAAATTTGATGAGTATTTTCACTAGGGACTAAACCCAAGGCCTCATGCATGCTAAGTACATGCTCTATTGATAACACTGTTCTATCATATCCCCAGACCTGAAATCATTTTTGTTAACACAATGAAAATTCCTGTTCTTTGGACATGAGTATGTTCAGGCATGGGAAGTACTTATAAGTCATTCTTGGGCAGAACACTGATGATGGATTCTTTTTCAGTGATTTCAATATGAAACTATATATTTTTAGGTAAGCTTGGTTGTTCATGTTGCTCAGAGCTCATTCACCCAGCTTGAAGAATGATGGCAGTTCCAAACTTCTAGTGTACTTTTTGAGGGCAGTTATGCATCATTACTGCATGTGAGCTTTAGGTTGTTTGCAGAAGAAGGGTAAACTGAAAACATAAGGCTGGGATTATTTTAACTAAACAGAAGCTGACACTGAAAACCTATTATTTGTTCACTTCTTTTTGCTCTTATGCTTGATTATTCCGTTTGAATGAGTAGTACCTAACCCTTGGTCGGTCATGGTATAAAGGAGACATGATGACTAGAAAACTTGTAATCAAAGAAAATCTTTATTTTAATGTCTTACATTCTGTTAGGAGCAATCCAGAACTGTGAAACGAAGCCCCACATGTCTGTCCTGGGTGCTGCAGCTCTGGGTGGGACAGGACACAAGGGAAGTGGCTACACATCTTCCCACACAGTCCGATAGGCAGGTTGGGGGACTGTGGGAAGCCTCTGTGGGCCCTGCCCATGGGGGGGGGCATTCCCAGGGAACGTGCGGCAGCCAGTCTCTGTGGGTTCTCTAGCCCGGGGCACCACAGTTTCCGAAGGGTGCTGCAGACAGGTTAGAGGGAGAGAAGCTGGGGTTCCTTCAGGGAATGGGTCTCGGCTGCTTTGGGTGCCAGGCTGACTGCTTAGGCTTGGGTGAATGGGTACTGTCTAGGAGCACTGAGGTTCTGGACTGGCGACCTGAGACCGGAGGACAAGCAGGTACCGCAGTTTTGTTTGTGTCTATGAGTCTGCATCTATCGTGCTTGTGTTTTCCTGCTTATCCCGTCTTTCTGTTTCTGGGCGGCCACCTCTAATCACCTCTAATAGCCTCCAATCGGTTTGGTTTTGTAACTCATTTGGGGAGTTGTGGTGTCTGTAGTTGCTAAAGGTAATGGGTAAATGTGCCAGGAACACCCTGGCAATGAGGGTCTCAGAGGACAGTCTGGACCCCATCTGGGAGATAGGGTCTGAGAGGATCTAACTCCATCTGAGAGGTCAGGTCTGAGGGGACCCGACTCCATTTGGGTACGGTGGCAAGGAGGCCACTGCTGAGTTCCTATGTTTTATTGCTGAGGTGTCCTTGGCAGGGACGCGTTAGCATCTTACTTTCTGTCTTTCTTTTTGTGTTTGTGCTTGGGGTGAGGACAGTTTTGGATGAAATGGAACAGACTATGATGACCCTTCTAGGTTTGATTCTTAAATGTTGGACAGATGTTAGAGCTAGGGCTCATAATCTTTCACTAGAAGTTAAGAAACATAAGTGGGAAACTCTGTGTTCCTCAGAATGGCCAACTTTCCAGACCAGTTGGCCTGCGGAGGGCTCCTTTTCTCTGCCTCTTATAGTGGCTGCCAAAAGGCATGTCTTCAGGATGGGTTCTGGAGGCCACCCAGATCAGGTTCCATACATTACTGTCTGGGAAAGCCAAGCCACTGACCCCCAATTGTGGGTGCGGCCTTTTGTCCCTCTTCCAGGGCCTACAGAAACACCTATCATGGCTCGTCAAGAGGGACCCAAGAAGGATGTCCTCCCCAACTCAGATACTGACCTATTCCTTCATGAACCTCCTCCTCCAAACACCCCTGCTGTCAGGTCTCAGGCAACATCAAAGGCCAGGACTCAGGTGATTCCAGCTGCCAAGCCTCCTGGAATGGGTCCCTTAGCTCCACCTGCCTCCTCTGTTCTCCCTGCTCCTGACCGTGGGGGGCGGGGGGACCGACCCAGGGGACCGCAGCCGGCATGGGACTACCCTTGAACAGTCTCACATTTTCCCTCTTAGAGCTTATGGTCCCCCTGATGACCAGGGTTATCAGCCTTTGCAATATTGACCATTCTCCTCAGCTGATTTGTATAACTGGAAAACTAATAATCTCTCTTTTTCTGAGAACCCACAGGGCCTGACTAACCTGGTTGAGTCCCTTCTTTTCTCCCACCAACCCACTTGGGATGGCTGCCAGCAGTTGCTTCAGGTCTTTTTACCACGGAAGAGAGACAGCTCATTCTCCTTGAAGCTTGAAAAACTGTCCCTGAGGTAGATGGGTGCCCCTCCCTCTTACCAACAAATATAGATGCAGGGTTCCTGCAAACCAGACCAGACTGGGACTTCAACACCCCTGAAGGTAGGGAACACCTGAGGGTATATCGCCAGACTCTGATGGCCGGTCTCAGAGGGGCTGCCAAATGCCCCACAAATTTGACCAAGGTGAGAAAAGTGATGCAGGGGCCAAATGAGTCACCTTTGCTTTCCTAGAACAACTCATGGAGGCTTTCTGCCAATTCACTCCTTATGATCCTAGTAGTGAAGAGCACAAGGCAATGGTTACTGTTGCTTTTTTGGACCAGTCTAGCAGAGATATTAGGAGGAAATTGCAGAAACTTGAAGGATTACAGGATAAGTCATTAAGAGAACTAGTGCAGGTAGCTGAAAAGGTGTATCATAATAGAGAGACAGAGGAAGAGAAAGAAGAAAGGAAACAGAAGGAACAAGAAAATAGGGAGCTCAGAAGAGATAAGAGACAGGAGAGGAGTTTACATAAGATATTGGCCACTGTAGTTAAGGAGACCAGAAAGCCTAGTAAAGAAATGCCTGGCAACAGAAGAGAACGTTTGGCAAGTGACCAATGTGCCTACTGCAAAGAAAAAAGCCACTGGGCAAGGGACTGTCCCCTAAAGAAGAAAAAGGGGGCCTACAACTAGGAGAAGAGAGAGAGAGAAGGCTCCAGGACCCTAGAATACTGGCTATGCAGGAGGATAGTGATTAGGGGTGATGGGGTTTGGACCCCCTCCCCAAACCCAGGGTAACCCTTAGAGTGGAGGGGAAGCCCACTCAGTTTCTTGTGGACATTGGAGCTCAACATTTGGTCCTCTTGCAATCTGATGGACCCATTTCAAGTAAAAAGTCCTGGGTTCAAGGGGCTACAGGCAATAAGCAATATTCATGGACTACCCTAAGAACAAGTGGTGGAACTCGGTGTGGGCCGGATATCCCACTGATTCATTGTCATCCTGAATGTCCATGTCCCCTGTGGGGGAGAGACCTCCTCACCAAGATGGGGGCGAAGATCCATTTCTTCCTGGAGGGACCACAGATTAAAGACCATCAGGGAAGGCCCATTCAGGTTTTGACTCTCAAATTAGAGGATGGGTATAAACTACTTGAAAATAGAGAGCAAAAGACTCAGAACATGGACTGGTGGTTGCAGAACTATCCACAAGCCTGGGCTGAGACAGCAGGGATGGGAAAACCCAAGAACCAACCCCTGTCTATGTGGAACTAAAAGCCCAGTCTAGTCCAATAAATGTCCACCAGTATCCCATGTCCAAGGAGGCTCGAGATGGAATCTGACCCCATATCTTACGACTCCTCCAACTGGGGATCCTGCGAAAGTGCCAATCAGCCTGGAATACCCCGATCCTTCCTATCAACCATTCCAGGACCTCAGGGAAGTAAACAAGAGAGTAGCTGACCTCCACCCAATGGTCCCCAACCCATATAACTTGTTAAGCTCTCTTCCCCCCTCCAGGACCTGGTACACAGTTCTAGACCTTAAGGATGCCTTCTTTTGCCTACCCCTGGCTTCTAAAAGCCAGGAGTACTTTGCCTTTGAACGGAAAGACCTGTATGTCTGGGATGACGGGCCAGCTCATGTGGACTCACCTTCCACAAGGCTTCAAGAACTCACCCACTATCTTCGACGAGGCCCTGCATCTGGATCTGGCCACGTTTCGTACCACCAACCCCCAGGTAACGCTTTTGCAATTTGTAGATGACCTCCCCTTGGCAGCCCCCAGCAAGGAACTGTGTCTCAAGGGGACAAGAAGCCTTCTCATTGAACTGGGAGAACTGGGTTACAGCGTTTCAGGCAAAAAAAAAAAAAGCCCAAATCTGCAGCCAACAGGTCAGTTACTTGGGGTATTTATTAAGAAATGGAAAAAGGTGGCTGTCAGAAGCCAGAAAAGAAACTGTGTTCCATATTCCACCGCCCACTAATCAAAGGCAATTTAGAGACTTTCTGGGTACAGCAGGCTTCTGTCGCCTATGGATACCAGGGTTTGTTGAGATGGCAGCCCCACTTTACCCACTTACTAAGGACAAACAACCATTTATTTGGGGGGAGAAAGAACATCAGGCATTCAATGACATTAAAGCAGCACTAATGTCAGCCCCTGCTCTAGGCCTCCCAGATGTGACAACGCCTTTCCATTTATTTTTGGTGGAAAGCAAAGGCATAGCAAAAGGGGTTCTGACCCAGAAACTGGGGCCATGGAAAAGGCCAGTGGCATATCTATCTAAGAAACTGGATCCTGTGCCAGCAGGGTGGCCCGTCTGTCTGTGAATTATAGCGGTGGTTGCCATGCTGGTCAAAGATGCAGACAAGTTGACTTTGGGACAAGGCTTAGTAATATCTGCTCCTCATGCACTTGAGAGCGTGGTCCATCAACCCCCTGACCGGTGGCTCACTAATGCCCGAATGACCCACTATCAGACTTTGTTGCTTAATTCAGACCGAATCACTTTTGCTCCCCCAACGGGTCTGAACCTGGCCACCCCGCTCCCTGACCCTGACCTTGAACCTCCTATCCATGACTGTTGATAAGTGATTGTGGAAGCACATGGCTGGCACAAAGACCTGTCCTACAAGCCCCTGGCAGATGCTGAGGCTACATGGTTCACAGACGGGAGTAGCTTCCTGAAAGAAGGAAGACAAAAAGCAGGTGCGGCTGTAGTAGATGGACAGAGAGTCATGTGGGCACAGGCCTTACCAGAAGGAACCTCAGCACTAAAGGCCAAGCTTATTGCTCTCACCAAGGCCCTTGAACTAGGAAGGGTCAAAAAGATTAACATCTATATAGATAGCAGGTACGCCTTTGCCATGGCACATGCTCATGGTGCCATCTACCAACAGCGGGGGCTGCTGACTTCAGGTAGGAAGGAGGTCAAACATAAATCTGAGATCCTGGCCTTGCTAAAAGCTCTACATGAGCCAGTAAAAAAGTAAGCATCGTACATTGCCCAGGTCACCAGAAAGGTAACTCCTTGATAGCCAGAGGGAACAACATAGCCCACCAAGAGGCCTGAAAAATAGCCTTAGAGGCAGTCCCTGTGATGGTGACTTGAGATCCTAATCCCCAGGGACCCGAACTCCAATACTCCACTGGAGACTTGGCGATTATCTCAAGGGATCCTAGCAGCCACTTCAACCAAGAAAAAGGACTCTGGTACACATCGGCAGGGAAAAAGATCCTACCACAGTAACAAATTTGAGCAATGATAAGGCAAATGCATAAGTGGACCCATTTGGGGGTACGCAAATTAACCCAAACTGCCTCGAGATCTAAATATTATATTCCAGGACTGAAACACCTAATGAAACAAATAGTCCACAGCTGTGAGCCTTGACAAAAGGTGAATGCCTGCTGAAATAGGACTGACCCCGGTAAGAGATACTGAGGGGACAGACCAGGAGTATACTGGGAAGTGGACTTCACCGAGGTAAGGCCTGGCAATTATGGCTACAAATACCTATTAGTTTTCATAGACACCTTTTCAGGATGGGTAGACGCATTTCCTACAAAAAAGGAAACTGCTGCAGTGGTTGTCAAGAAGATACTGGAAGAAATCTTTCCCCAATTTGGAGTGCCCAAGGTAATCGGATCTGACAATGGTCCAGCCTTTGTTGCCCAGGTAAGTCAGGGAGTGGCCAGATATCTAGAGGTTGATTGGAAACTTCATTGTGTGTACAGAACTCAGAGTTCAGGGCAGGTAGAGAGGATGAATAGAACTCTAAAAGAGATTTTAACTAAATTGACCATGGAGACTGGCACTGACTGGGTGGTGCTCCTTCCCCTTGCCCTGTTTAGAGTTAGAAATACTCCATCCTGCTTCAGCCTAACCCTCTTTGAAATCCTGTATGGGACTCCAGCACCCCTAACCCTCTTAGGGGATGTCATAGAACCCACTTGTCATAGTAATAATGATCTGTATGCTAGGTTAAAAGGCCTGCAGGTGGTACAACGAGAAGTGTGGACACAGCTGGCAGCTGCCTACAAGCCAGGAACCCCCAAGACGTTCCACCAGTTCCAGGTTGGAGACTGGGTCTATGTGTGGTGACATTGTGCCCAGACGCTCAAACCCTGCTGGGAAGGACCCTACTTGGTGCTACTGACCACACCAATGGCTGTCAAAGTGGAAGGAATCGCCACCTGGATACATGTCTCCCATGTAAAGCCTGCCCCTGCACCGGAGACTGAAGCCTCACAGGATTACGATGACTGGAGGATCCAGACCACAGGAAATCCTTTGAAACTGAAAATCGTCCGGCAGCCCCAGGAAGATGTTAACACCCCTCCCAGGCCTGGTAGGGATCCTGACCCTGAATTTTGAGGGGACATTCATTTTTGGCTGCCCCCATACGCCAGGCACCCAAGTGTGTAGAGTGACTTCTGCAGAAACAGGGGACTTAGTGGTCCAAAAACAATCATCTGACCACCCCCTCTATACTTGGTGGCCAGACCTTACCTTTGATCTCTGTGACTTTGCTGCCGGTATAAACACTTGGGGAGTTCCGACTCATGAATCAGGTGGGGCCAGGCCTGAATGCAAAGGAAAAGGGACATGCAATGTTATCATGTGCCATGGGAATGGGATAGGAGATCAAATAGGATGTGGGCACCCCCAACTGAGGAGTCACCTTCGAGAAACACCCTTTTATGTCTACCCTGGGGGAGGAAGGAGTAGGTCATTAGCTCAAAGGTGTGGAGGCCTGGAATCCTATTATTGTGCCTCCTGGGGGTGTGAAACTTCGGGAATTACATACTGGAATCCCAAATCAAGCTGGGATTTGATTACTGTACAGAGAGCCTCCATGGGACCAGGTCTCACAAGCAGTAGATGCTCAGGACTCTCCTATGCGGCATACAGAATTGCTGTGGCCGAGCCCACAGGGCCCTAGAAGGGATGGGGGCCCTGCCTTAATTATGCCTGTAGTCCTCTCACTATCAGATTCACAGAGGAAGGGAAAAGGTTCAAGGCAGGATGGGTGGGAGGAAGAACCTGGGGACTCAGGCTATATAAGAAAGGATACAACAATGGGGTTCGGTTTACTGTCAAGCTCCAGATCAAGACCCCTACCCTCCCCTTGGGCCCAAATGGGGTCTTAGTGGCCCTAGATGCAGATGCTCCCACCAGACAAAAAAAAACCCTCTCTGAAAGCCAAATCCCCCTACAACCTCCTCTGGGGCTTCAGAAATAACAACTCTTAAAGCCTCCCCCACTCCTCTAGAGAACTTTCATCTGACTAACTTAATCAGAGAAGCATTTCAGGTCATAAATGCCACTAACCCAAAGGCCACTGAATCCTGCTGGCTCTGCTATGATGTGCCCCCCCCTTACTATGAGGAAATAGCATATGTGGGGACAGTCAACCTGACGGGGAAGGCCCAGGCAGGCCAGTGGCGACAACAGCAGAATGTCAAACTTACTCTGTCTGCTGTGTTTGGCCAAGGACTGTGTGTGGGAAAATTCCCCACCACCCACTGGCATCTCTGCAATCAGACATGGGCTATCGTTCCCTCCTCTGGTTACTTACTTCCCCCTATGAATGGGTGGTGGGCTTGCTCCTCCAGGATTACTCCCTATGTCAACCTCCAAGTTCTTAATGCAACTCAGAATTTCTGTATACTAGTACAATTGGTCCCTCGGCTTATGTATCACCCATATGATGAGTTACTGTCTTACTGGGAGGGAGGACCGGTCAGAGTTAAGAGAGACTCAGGAATAACACTCTCTGTTTTACTGGCTATAGGGTTAGGTGTGGCAGGAGCTGCTACAGGATCATGAGCATTAATATCACATCATCAGGCTTATCAGGGATTAAGATAGGCTATAGATTTGGACATAGCACAAATGAAAAATTCTATTTCCAAACTCCAAGAATCTCTGACATCCTTATCCCAGGTAGTCCTCCAGAACAGAAGGGTGTTGGGAGCCGTCTGAGCACCCACATCCGCCATTACAAGATGGCGCCTACATTCGGCCGAGGACAAGTTGTAAACAGGCTAGTGCGCATGCACCTGGTAATTTTCCACTTCAGAGTCTCAGCCTCTCTCGTGGCGGCATCTGGCCTGGTGTGCGGGAGCCAATGGGGAAGCTCCATGTCCCAGGCAAGCGCTGTGACCCATATAAAGGGCGGGCATTCTATTGTTCGGAGTCTCCATTCGTGGCAAGCTTATGCTCTCCCTCTCAAGAGGCATTAAAGCTTTTACTGCAGAAGGATCCTATGTGTGCCGCGTCGTTCTTGCTGGCGAGACCGTAACGCGGGACAGAAGGGGACTCTACCTCTTGTTCCTCCAGCAGGGTGGCTTATGTGCAGTCCTAAAAGAAGAATGTTGTATTTATGTAGACCACTAAGGAGTAGTAAAAGACTCAATGGCCAAGGTAAGGGAAGGACTGGCAAAAAGAAAAAGAGAAAGAGAACAGAGTCAGGGATGGTTTGAATCCTGGTTCAATTCTTCCCCTCGGTTCACTACTTTAATTTCCACCCTTCCAGGACCCCTAATAATTTTAGTATTACTTTTAACCTTTGGATCTTGCATCCTAAATCACTTACTGGCTTTTATTAGGGAGCACATAAGCACGGTGCAGATTATGATGCAACAGCAACAGTACCTAGGGTCAGGTCAAAATGAATTGTAATTTCATGATTGAAATACTACCAAGGAAAAGGGGGAGGAGGTGAAAGAAATGATTTTCCTCTCCTCCTCCCTTCCCTAGAGATAAGGTCAATGGGCCAACTCAGGCTGTGACCAGAATCTGCCTCAAGAATGTATAAATGGTGTGAGCTTTGAGAATTCAGGGTCACCTCTGTCTCGTGTGTAGGTCGATCCCAATGCATTGGAAATAACAAACCTCTTGCTGATTGCATCGATCTCCATCTTCGTGTCTTTGCCAGGAGGAACTACCAGTAGTTGTGACCTTTTTTTTCTTTGGCGGGCTTTTGGCAGGTTAGGTGAGTGGGGGAGAGAGGCCGTTCTGCCACGTGGTGGCTGGGTATTCCCCGTTTGTTTCTCTTAGCCTAAATGTAAAAACAGAAGAAAGGTCAACCTTGAAAGAAAAAGGTTTAGAGGAAGAAACATAGAGGCTTGATAGAACAGCCAGCGCCAGAGAAGAAAACGAGAAGCCCGGGTTATAACCAGGTAGGAGCCACCACAATGGCACTGTGGGAAAGGAACTGGTCTCTTGGCCTGCAGGGACCTCAGGAAATTTCAGGTAAAGCTGCCGATGGGGGAGCAAGGCACTCGGAGGCTGAGCTAAACAGAAGCCCTTGTGGTGGGAGCTAGGGGAGAGAAATTAGCCTCCTGGCCTGCAGGGACCTCAGGAAAAGGCAGGTTAAGCTGCAGATGGGGGAGCAAGGCACTCGGAGCCTGAGCTGCTGTGGGAAGCAGATCCATTAGCTAAATAGGAGCCCTCACAGTGGAGACTGGGGGAGGGAAACTGGCCAGGAACACTTGGAGAGAGAAAAAGAGAATAGAGGAAAGCCCATATTTTGTACTCACAGTCCTAGAGGGATCTGGAGTTTTGATGTGGGTGGGTCGCCAGCTGGAGGTACACTTGAAGCTGGGTTTTTCCCCACTTTGTTGGTGCCAGATGTTGGGAACAATCCTGGCACTATGGAATGAAACCCCATGTGCCTGTCCCAGGGCACTGCGGCTCTGGGTGGTACAGGACACACAGGAAGTGGCCGCACAGCTTCCCACACAGTCTGATGGGCAGGTTGGGGGGCTGTGGGAAGCCTCTGTGGGCCCTTGCCATTGATGGGGGAGGGGGCCATTCCCGGGAAAAGTGCTGCAGCCGTCTCCATGGGTTCTCTAGCCCAGGGCACCACAGTTGCTGTAGGGTGCTGCAGATGGGTTAGCAGGAGCGCAGCTGGGGTTCCCACCTGGACCAGATCTCAGCTGCTTTGGGCGCCTGGCTAGCTGCTTAGGCTTGGGTGAATGGGTACCGTCTAGGATCGCTGGGATTCCCACAACAAGAGGTTAGCTGTGGCTCATTAATCGATGGCCGGATCCCTCGCTTTCCATGGTGGGTACAGATGAAGAGACAGTCCATAATTCTAAGGCGTTTATTTTCATCATGTAGAAAGTGGCATGGATGGAACTGTACTTCCCACCTCTTCCAAAGTGGCAGGGCAGATATAGTAACTGGGAAGGGGCATGGCTAAGCCTTTAGGTGTCTCACTAACATGGGTTGGCTTGGGGCTGTGTGGCCACGCCTCTACCTGGGGCATGGCCATGCCTCTACTGGGGCATGATATGTGACCATGGCTGGAGCCAAAGAGCCTCCTGGGAGCCTTGGCATAACATTTCTGGTCCCTTGCAAATTACTTTGTGGGGTCTCCCAGTGTTTGCCTGTGCCCAACCAGTGTGCCAGACTGCCTGCTAGATCACTGCCCTACAACATTCCTTTTTATCTGATTATAGAGAATTAGTGGAATATAATTATTAAGACTATTGACCATTAAAATTTATATATAGTACTTGTTGTTGATTGTATCTTCCTGTAGACATTATTTACACTTTTAGGGTCTTAGTTTTCAATATGCAAATTTGACATGCTTGAGCAATATTTATTTTAACAGAATTGTTTTGAAAATTAGGCCAAAAAGTACATTCATGGTGTACTTAGTACATGTTGACTATGTATAAACTATTGGGAGTGCTATAAGTTATTACTAGTGTTATGTACCTATCATGTCACTCTATGTTTACTATGCCTGTGGAAATAAATACATAAGTAAATTGTAAGGTAAAAAGTGACATGTTGTGAAAAGAAGAATGATAAGATTCTTTGATAGTTGACAAACGTAATGTGGGAGCCTTTATAGGGAAGAAACAGGGAAGAATCAGACAAAGCTATCTGAAATTTGAAGGAAGGATTAAATTAAGGCATGATGTGAGAATATTATTTCTGGAATAAGCTGTGATGTCTCACAGTATTAGACTACAAATGATGGCACCTCTTCTATCATTATCTCATCAATACGTATAGAGGAAGTCCATGATGGGAACTAATCCTTTTCCACTGATATCCTCTTCCCTCTCTTTGAAATGGAGATCATAGAAGGGCATTTTAATAGACTGTTACAATGTTTAAAGATGTTATAGTCAACCTTCAGTAAGATGAATTCACCAAGCAAGTAAGTACTATGTAGATCTGTACTAGGTATCTCCTATAAGTAAATAAAATGTAATACTCAAGAAATTATGGTCATATTGGGGAAATGAAATCAAAGTGTCAATTTTTATTTTAAAGTAACATGAAATTAATGTTCAACTGTAGATTAAGAACTCCCTAATAAGAATTTTGAAAGAAAGGCTCTTGGAGAGCAGGCTTCATAGAGAAAGAGGGAATTGAGTCAAGTTTTGAATTGGCATGGAGGTGGGCAGCATGAACATTTAAAATGTGGGAATTTCTGTAAGAAAGCGGCAAAATTGTTCACTGATGAGTGAAGAAAGAAAGATAATACCTTTTAATCCACAGATGAAAATTTCAGTAATGCCTGAACCTCCTCATTTAAGCAATATTTGTAGAGATGTGCTTGGATCAGTTTTGTCATTTGCCCTCACTCCAGTTTATTTCCAAACAGTACATGTAATCATAGTTCTTTCTAAAATTCTTGCTCTTGCTGATGCTTTCCTCCATTCAGAAACTACACATACATGAGCTAAACAAATGCCATGCCATTGACAGGAATAATTCTCTCCTTTCTAGACATACTGGGGAAATGAATAATATAGGTTCATTTCAAAAAGGAGTCTTTCAAAGTCAGCACATTCTCTGACACTTTTCCCTTCTCCCCTGTGCATGTGAGAACCCCACTGATTTTTTTGGAAGATGCACTGGTTGTCGTGGTAAAAAAATACATTAATTGGCTGCCTCTAGTTGATGTTCTGTCAAGCTCACTGCCCCACTGAGGATTTGGAATAGAGCACTTAACTTTTTGCTTCTCTAAGAACATGCTCTCAGCAAGTCAGCTGCCTCAGCAGAAAATAGAAAGTATTTGAAATGTCCAATATGTTATCCAAATAGTTCACCCTTCATGGGGCCAGACATGCAGTTTTGCTTTCACTTGGTATCTTCTTTCTACAGTGAGTTCTGATAGAAACTCAGTTGGAGATTTTTAACTGCATTAAGTGGATTTGGGGGTATTTGTAAAGAAAGCATATGGGCAGACCACTGATTTGAGGAGAACTGAGCCCAGAATAGTGGGATATGGAGCAAATTATGAAGTCTTTGTTTTGCTATGTTCTTGTGCCATTTTCCCAGTTGCTGTGAGGAAGAGAGGAGAGAAACAGGAGTGGAAAGACTGACAAACATGGCTAGTATTTCCTGTATAATATTTGTTTAAAACAACTTTAGACTCTTTCTGATTCCCTTTCTTTTATAGTCTGACTGTTCTTCAAAATTCATGCCTTAAAGACCATTGGAGTGGTATTAAGATATGAAGTCTACTGGGAATGTTTAAATCATGAGGATTCTACTTTCCCAGAGTAAATAGATACCTTTAAAAAAGCTTCTGGTAATTGTATTAAGCTCCCCTCACTCCCTGTTGTGCCTTTCTGTTCCTTCTGTTATGTGAGGACATAGTGTCATTCCCTTAGGATAGAGAAACCAGGCATCATCTTGTAAGGAGAGAACAGATTTCTTAGCAGACACTCAGCCTGCCAATGCCTTGATCTTAGATTTCCTTGGGCTCCAGAACTTTGAAAAAGAAATTTCTGATTTTGTTGTTGTTTGTTTTTTAAATATAATCTTTCGATGAATTCCAGGTTGTCCTCAAATTTTCTATATATCCAGATTATTGTCAAACTCACAATCTTCCTGTTTTAAACTTTTGAGTGCTGAGAATATAAGTATGTGCTACCATATCTAGCTTGTAAAATTTTCTATTCTCTTTAAGTTACTTAATACAAAGTATTTTGTTATAGTCTCAAAAAGAAAAATGTTCCATATTAGCCTCTACTATGAAAATGTAGCTATCTAGTACATCTTATTATCATCATGTTCTCTGGGAAGTTTTAGGAAAATCTGAACTATGTTTTTCATGCTTTGGAATTATATGCCATATGACTTATACACTTCAATATTTGTAATTACCCTTGAAGACCTTTGAAGTACATATTTTGATATTCCTTAACTAGATCAGGTAAACTGGTACTATCCAGTTTAGTTTACCCTAGATTTTGGTAATAATGACACAGTAAGAACTTTTGACCTTCCTATGTATTAATTTTCTCACCTGAAGAATAAAGTTCATGTTTCCTTTTATTATGGGGGAGCTCTGCGGTGGTACGCCAAGAGATCTGAAAGATCTTATCATCTTCTAGAATATTTTTAATGGTACTGGAAACTTACCTGGAAACTCACCTTAAAAAATCTTCCTTTTTCTTTGTTTCTTTGGATTCATTTTTAATTGTCATTGATTTTCCAAACTCCAGTATGAGTGAAAGTTCTGGATTCTGCATACACAAGAGAAAATGGCAGGAAAGGAAAATGCAATGTGTGTTAGAGAAGAGAAAACAGCTTACCTGTTGAACAATTTTGCCTTAGTCTGGTGGTGGGAGTAATAATGATAATCATCATCATCAGGAAGAGGTGCCCAATTTAGCATCTAATTGGGCATGGTGCTATACTTAAAGAGCTCCATAGATGTAGCTTGTTTCTGCCTTGAGTCGAAGATGTACTGCGTCTTAGAGACTGTGTGGAGTATATGAAACATAGTTTAATATCTCTGCATGAGAGAGATAAGGACAATGAGACTAAAGATACCAAGAGAAGAAGGGCTTGAATATTGTTTTGGCTTTACTGCTAAAATATTTGGAAATATTTGGCTCTTTCATACTTTTGAAAGTACTGCTGCAGACTCTTGGGAGATAATTGAAGTCCTTGCTAGGTATCTGGAACATCACTTAGACAACAGAAATCATTAATCTATTCTTGGTAACAGCAAGACATGCTGAGAGATAGGTAAGGGCTGATATAGAAACCTTTCTGATAGATGGTTTTTGGAAAACATTATAAAGTAAAAGATTGTTAATATATGTTAAAATTAGTTAGTTCCAGGTATCTGTTATCTTAATTAATTCTCCCAGGAAGCATGTTTCAGGTAAGGATTTGGAGGAATAGTGAATATAGAGTTTCAGAATTCATGTTGCAATAGTACTGAATATACAATATACCCTGTGCTAAATTTCCTTGATGGGTGTTCAGAAATTTTTCTTATCATTGAGCACTCTAAGGAAAAAGTGGATGCAATTAGTTGAGGATTCCACTCCATTGGGTTCTGTTTAATTGAAATTGGACTCTTTCACAGGGAGGTTGCAGATGACTCAGTTCAGGCACATTAGCTTCTGAATTTCTGCCAAATAATCACACCTCAGGGTAGCTGGTTGCTAGAGATTAAGTAGCCTCATATTAATACACCAAAGAAATTTGTATCTGAGTTAACAAAATAATTCACAGAGCCAGGAACTTTGTTGAATTGAAACTGCTCTTATAATTCCATTATTGTTAAATCCCTTCTTTCCAACAATCCGCCAGTCCCCCAGTCTTAATGGCTTGTTTATGCAGCATTTGGTTATTTGAAAAGGAAAAGGAGCTTAGCAGCTCTAGGGGTAAAGGTGAATCTTACCTAAGCTGTACTTCCTACAGTTTGCCTTTACTTGTTTCCATAGAAACAGAATAGTAGGTTGAACTTAAGAAATTACATTTTCTTTTCTTTTCTTTTTTTATGTTGTTATAAATTTGTGTTAACTTTACTAAAACTAAACAGGTTCCTGCTTTTCCATTCTACTGGGAAATTTATGGAGTCTATATATTCAGAGTAAACAGAGGGTACATGGGAATTTTAAGTATTAAATATGCATTAACTAGACATTGGTGATGAAAGTGTTATTTGGGTGCAGGAAATGCCTTCCATTCCCCCTAACACACTCAAGGCTTCTTATTCAGCTCATTTCATTGGACCTAGGGTTTAGGATTATTTTCAAAGCCTGAAAATACATAAAAGTATGGGCTACACAGTTAGGCAGATTTCAGTTTAATTCTGGCTTTGTAGTATATGAGTTTATGAGTTTATGTGAGGCATGACAAGCAAACTCTTCTCCCTCTCTCTCTCTGTCTCTCTCTCTGTCTCTCTCTCTCTCTGTCTCTCTCTCTCTCTCTCTCTCTCTCTCTCTCTCTCTCTCTCTCTCAGACAGGGTCTCAGTCTGAGTGGCCTGGAATTCTCTGTGTAGACCAGCCCAGCCTTGATCTCACAGACATCCATCTGCCTCTGTTCTCTCACTCCTTTCCCACCAGTTCTGTAATTAAAGGCATGTGCCACCATGCCTGACTAGAATGAAGAATTTTAAACACCCTGATTGTCATGTGTAAAATTCATCAGAGCCCTCTGGCCAGCAGAAATGTAGATCTCTGAAGAACTTAGGTACGGATCTGTGGACCTTCTGGGTTAGATCAACAGATGTTGTCTGTGGGCTGGCAGGGTTCTCTGTCTGTCTAGCGAAGGATTAGTTCTATTACTTCCTGTTGGTAAGACTTGGGAGAACACAGAGACTTTTCTGACTTCAACAGATGTTCAACAGTCTTGTTGCTTTCTTCTAAGGCTGTGCAGAGTAGCAGAGACCATGCCACCTTTTATTACTTGTAGAAACTATCATTTCAGAGAGAGTCCTAAAGAACCAATTAAGAGAAACAACAACCCAGCCTGGGATTACGATAATCAGTCAGACAAGTATGAGTCAACTGGCCACACATTCTCAACAAAAGAGAGCTGTTAGAGAGAATAACATCTAGAATACACAGAACTATCAAGTGCTTACAGAAATTAATGGGATGACACGTAAGCACAAGACTTGCTAGATCTTACCTAACAAAGAAGATGCGATTGTTGGCAACGCTCTGTGATGACGTAGGGATAATGAGAGTGTTCCAACAGTCTGACTGCAACGAGAGTATGGGGCGCGGCTTCCGACATTGAACTCTGGGTAAGAGAGCTCATTTTTTCCTGATGAAGCCACGCTTTAAACAATTCACACAAGACAGGACTCCTGAGGTAGCTACCCTTAGCTGTAGCCAGAGACCTGCAAGAGACACCCTGAACCTTTGTGAACCGAATATGGAAGATGGACTAATGTCTTCACGCCTTTCCCAGGACATCCCTGTCCATGACACAGAGGTCAGCACCACAGCTGCCACTAGGAAAAGGAAGCACATTTCAAGGGCTTCCAAGCTGCCCTGTGGGGAATTAAGGCCCTGCCAAGACCTCTCAGCTCCTGGGGAAGATTCCTCTGCGTTAGCCTCTTCGGTCCAACTACCACCGCAGAAGCGACTGTCTCTCCTAGACATGTTTCGAAACTCATCATTACCCAAGATTCCCCAGAAAACCCGCAAGAGAAAGCGAAACCCTAAGAAGTGGGCAGCTGCCATGGAGCGGGTGAGGCAGTGGGAAATTCGCCTTCTCCAGAACCTTGAAGAAGCCACGAAGCACCACCTCACTATTGAAATGGAGAATAAGAAACCAGTGATCCAGCTTAACACCGATTAGCCAGACAGACACCGTCTCCGAAGTCCACAAAGGGCATAGACATTTGTATTCTTTTGGACACTTGGCTACTAAATATAAAGCTGGCATTATTCTTATAAATGTTTGTACTACCCACTTTGTCACAATAAAAGTTTGTTCTTTTATTGTAAAGATGTAAACATTCTTGCTTTCAGCCCCATCCATTTCTCCTGTTTTACCCCCACCCCTTCTTCAGGCACAGCGATATGTGTGCAGGCTCATTTCAGAGTGGCAGCGAAAAGCTTGTTGGTAGAGTGGAATCAGCAGTTACTGAGTGAAACTGAAAACTGAGTTGGAAAAACAGTATTGACTAGATGCCAAGGGCACATAAGGTCTAAGAGGCAGGTCAGAAGGTTTATTTTTAAGTTTCAGTTTGGGCGGAAAATATTTCTTCCAGTTTGTGTCAGAATTGGAGGCACCTTTTGGAGGGTTACCAACCTTCAGAAAAATCAGGAAATCTACTGCAAATAGATGCAGGCTGGCAACAGCAGCCACTGGGATAGTTCAATATTTCACCTACCCCAGTTGTGCATGTGGTAGGAATTTACTGTAAGATGTTTCAACATTTGTAACATATGAACTTAGCCCCATGTAAATGGACTAGATAGCTGGCTCATTTTTTCTTAAAATTACTAATAGATCATAAAAATACCAGTTATGAAAGTAAGTCTGTTAACTTTTCAAATAAATCATGAAAACATAAAGAAACCTGAAAACTGATATGCAATGATATAAAGACAAATACTTCCAAGTAATTCCTCCTAATTTTTATGAAAAATAAGCTGTTTTAATGAAACTCAGAAATAGGAGCAAGATTTCCAAGGATAGCAAGCATATTGACATATAAATTACTATCCTAACAAACAGTAAATTTAAAGAACTTAGAGGAAGAGCTACAGGACTTGACATGAAGATGCTGGTAGTTTCCCCAGAAGGGAAATCACTTGAGGACGTAATGAAATAATACATTTGTCATAACAAATAGTACTGTTAGCTGAAGAGAAACCATAGTCTACTGATGATCTAAGTTCCAGGTTATATTGATGAGAAAAATATATATACACAGACATAATCTGACTAAATTCCTGGACTCTTAAATATTATAAAATTCTTTAGTTATAATGTATTATATTTAGATATGTTTAATATTTAACAAAAGATTAAATAGAATGACCCTTCCTAACCATGGTAATTGTTTATCATTCAGTTTAAAGGATTTGTGAGAATATGTAAAAGAATATAGAAAACAATGTTATGCATATTTATAACTGTCCACAAATGGACAGCAATACTTTGTGCTGGAACATCTGGTATGATGTGCAGAATTTTGTGTAGTATAGTATTCTGTGCCCTATACTTTTATTATACCATGTATCACCTACAGATTCAACTACAGGATTTTCTGTCTGGCACAGAGTGTGCAGTAATTGATGAAATTAATCCACATATGCCAGCATCACCAGTGAAATGCAGCCAGAATAATGAGCAGATACTGATAATACCATCAGCCAGTTAAGTAGGATTGGACCCCATGGTCATGCATTTGGTGGTTCTTCGGGGTTATCAATGAATCTGGTGGTTTTTGTTTCTTTTAATTTTTCCATGTCTTTAAATTGTTTAAATAAAGCTGAATTTGCAAAGGATAAAAAAGGCTGAAGAGACTATAGGAAGGAGTGGCTTTCCTTGTGTAAAAGAGTGAAGATAAGGAGAAAAGCAAAGATGGAAATGGCTAGGCTTATTCATCTAGCCTTTCATCTTTTTGGGCAGGGAGGAAGTTGTGTGTATATACAACACAACATGTGGAGGTCAGGGGATAGCTTATGGGAACCAGTTCTCTTTTGTATCATGAGGGTACTACTCAGTCATCATGCACAGTGATAACTGCCATTATCTGCTGAGTCTTCTTACTGCCCCACATTTTGCTGGCCATTATCCAACATTTTAATTCTACTTCCTGCCTTTAGTCCTGTCTTTTCCCGGTCCTTTCTCCACAAAACCACCATTGTCCTTCCTGTTCATAAATCAGATTGTCTAATTCTCCTTCTTAAAACACTTCAATCTTCCCTGTTGACTTCACCATGAAGTACTGACTGCCTGTCATAATGATCTATGCTTGCTCTGATGAATCTCACTCCCTCCTTTTGGCCTCACATTTTCTGCTATAGTAATAATGAGTGACATACAGATACTTACATGCCTTCAGTAACCTTATCATATATATTACATTCTTACAAACCCAAAATGCTGCCCCATGGCTTTGTTCATGTAACTCTTTTTCTCAGAATATTCTTTCCACCTTTGTTTGCTAGTTTCTGTTCACATATCCAGACACTACTGAAGTGGAAGTTTCTGGATGTGTCATGCAATGTAGACTCACATGGTGTTTTGTTAAGGCAGACTTATATGGAGTGTTGATGAGTCAAGAGCCATGGGAGGACATGTGATGTATGGCTAGAGTATAAATAAGTCTCAATGGACAACGATGGCAAGTTTGCATAGATAGCTTTATAATGTTTTGTTGGTCTCTCATCTTTGTGGATCTTTATTTTGTTGAGAGAGGCATGGCAAAGGGTTTTGTGTGTGTGTGTGTGTGTGCATGTGTGTGTCTGGACTAGTCCTAGTTGCTCTTGCTGACTCATGTCGATTAAGCAGAAGCCTGGACTTTTTTTTTTTTTTTTTGGGTCATGTTGCTGCTGTTGATTTGTGTTTGATATTTTGACAATATTGAATAGGACTTTTGATATCCTGGCAAATGGAGATTGGGATTGCCCCCCCCCCCAAAATAAAAACTATTATTAGATAGGTCCACATCCCCTTGTCCTTTTTACCATCTTTTCTCCCCTACCTTTGGATGGTGGGCTAGAAGGGGAACCCAAGCATTTGAGAACCCTTATTAAAAATAGGTTTCAAAAAAATATAAGCCTACACACTTCTCAGATAACACTTCCTCTGAAACCTTTTTTGAGAACTTCAAGTGCCACTGATTTTTTTCCCTGAGTTTCATGGCATGATCATCTCTCTCATCATTTACCCCATTCTATTGAAGGTATCTATTTATATGTCTCTTTTTTATCCAGTGAAATGAAAGCTCTTTGTGAATGGGGCTGAAGGAACTGAAAGACAGGTGAATTGTATAGAGAGGACAAAGGCAGTAGAAATTTTAAGGTGACTGCAAAGACACAGCAATTGTTTGAGCTTTCTTCTTGTTCAACTGAGGCTTGCTTTCCTACTGGTTTACACATTTGTCGTTTATTCATCAAACTTGGATTGGTAAAATGCCTGTATTTGAAATGCATGGCCATACTGTTTTACCTTTAGGGAACAATGGTTTTCAGGCACTGAAGCAGGGCTGCCAGAGAGACGTGGTTTCTTGACTCTTACTATTTAGCTAGGGCAGCTGTCCAATTTGACCTGTGCTTAGTTAGGGTATACCCATAACCCATTGCTGATTGGTCACCACAGTGATGTTAATGTTCAGTTAGTATTTGTATAGATTTCTTGGGGACAAAGCTATTTCCAACATAGCTGTGGTTTGAAGAAGATTATAAAATTGTAGAAACCACGGGGATGGGATGGAGCTTTAAGCCAGTTCTTATGATCAATGAGAGGTTTCTTTTTTGGCATTTTGCTTAAACCAGTGTGGAGGCTAGCTATTTTTTTTTCTTTACATTTTTAACGTTTGTTTGTTTGTTTGTTTGTTTACACAAAAGCTAATGCAAACAACATGAAACATAAATCAAGAATAACTTGGACCATCTAACTTGGCCACTTTCACTAAACTGTCATTTATCAGAAACCTGAGATGATTCTTTCTGAAAAAAATGAAAAAAGATAAAGGAATTACATCTTATAGTGTCCAGAGGAAAATGTACTCTAAGTAGCAAAATCTTTATTGGAGAAATGCCAGTTAGGAATTCTGATGGAACAATTTTGTTCAGACCATCTGTTAGGAAAAGAGTCTATGTTTAACCCCTTTGTGCCAGGATATAATCATTGATTTATCTAGTAGGTCACTACATCAGGGACTGAGGTTATTAAGAGAGGCATCTGACTTCAAGGAGCTTAAATTTTAATAGCAGAGACAAGAGATATATGATCTTGTAAAAAAAAAAAAAAGAAAGCAGAGTGTACTAAATGTGGTAAAACAGTTACCAAATATGGTAGATAAACCAGTCAGATGGAGGTTACTCTTGGATAGGATGTAGGAAAATGCTTCCAGGGTATCTGAAGTCAAGTGGAAAGGGTGGAAATTATGGATATTCAGGATACAAGGACTACTATAACATAGTCATACATAACATGTTGACTATTATAGTAAGGAAGGTTCCAGGTAGTCTGTAGATGAGAATAGTCTGAGAAAAGCACACAGGATGTAGAAATAAAAAGAGAATATCAGATAAATTGTTTTTAAGTTAGACAAAGGATATATTTGATGGTCAAATGAAGGGGTTAAGGATTTTGTTTTGTTTTGTTTTTATCCAGTAGACAGTAAGTTGTCAGTGTCTTGCTCATAGGTGTTCTCGAGAAGGATATTTGGAGAATCCTTGCCAGTATAGGTTAAGTGCTGATCTATTTTCTCTAACCCCAGGGGAGGTAGAAATGGATCCATTGCTTCTGCTACTCAAGATGGAATGCACTGGGCTTTGCAGACTTGGAGCTATATTTTTCTTTTATTGGTTGCTACTAGATTGATAGTCTGCAGGTCATGGCTCAGGCCAAGAAAACTAGCCTGGCTAGTATGATAGGGTACATTTTTTTTCTTCTATATTTTAAGCCCACGTAAACTTTGTGGGATTTGTGTTAAATCTAGGCCAACTTTCCAATGCTATCTTGGTGTTCTTCTGTTGTATATATATATTTATGCACACACACATATATGATATTTTTTAATTTTGGCAGATAACTACCTATGGCATTTTATCTGTTCTTTTTCATTTTTATAGCATATTAGATGCTTTATGATTACATTTGTGGACTTCTATATAATTCAGGGTTTATGCATCACATTATTTTAGTTACTTTTCTATTATTGTGAAGAGACACTATGACTAAGGGAACTTATAAAAGAAAGCATTTAATGGAGGCTTGCTTATTTTTCCAAGGGTTAGCTTATGGTCAGCAAGAAGCAGTGCAGAGGACAGGAACACATAGTGCTCCAGCAGTAACTGAGAGCTTTTGTCTGATCCACAAGCACAAGGCAGAGAGAGAGGTGGGGGGGAGTAAGGGGGGAGGGAGAACTGGAATGACTTGGGCTTTTGAAACCTCAAAACCTTAAAATCCACCCTAGTAACACACCTCTAACAACAACACCACAACTCCTAATTCTTCTCAAGTAGTTCCACAAACTGGGGACCAAAGAATCAAATATATGAGCTTGTGGGGCCATTATCACTCAAACCACACATATATATGTTAAACTAGCTTATGGTGAGAATAACATGAAATTATATCTGAAATATCTCTTCATATTCTCCATGTTTATTCCGAATTAATGCCATCACATAGTAAGGCGTGGGAACATATTTCTGATAGGGATAAAAACCAGTGTTCATACAAGTATGACCCTCTTTGACTGCTTTTAATAAAATTTACCTGGAGAAAATCTAGGTGGTAGACCCAGTATTGGGACAAGAGCTGGGCAAATGGGATTAGTCAACAAAACTTTTGCTGTAAAAGTGTGAAGTCCTTGGTTTAGATCCTCAGTACCCATGTAGAAAGCACATTCTCTATGTGCCCAGTACTGGGGACGTGGAGAAAGAAAGATTTCAGGAGCTTGTTGGCCAGCTGCTCTAAATAGTTTGTAAGCTCCAGGTTTAATAGAGTAAGATACCCAGTGTCAACCTATGAACTCTGTACATGTACACAAGCAACACACGCATACATACATACAAACACATACACACACAATGGATGAAGAGGGGAAGGGAAGAGAGGGCATGAGATGGGGGAGAGAGAGAAAGAGAGAGGGGGAAGGGAGGGAAGGAGGGAGACAGGAGAGGGAAGAAGGGAGAGGGGAGAGGGGAGAGAGGGGGAGAGAGAGATGGGAGAGGGGGGGAGGGGAGGGGAAGAGATGGGAAAAGAGAGGGGAAACCCAGTATAAGTTTGTTCAATAAATTCTTAAATTGAGATAAATGCTCAGGTTTGAGGGCCATACAGATAACAAAAGAAGAAAAACAAGAAGTAGAGCTTTGAACTTGAAAAAGATGATGAATGTTGGTAGATCATAAAGTTAATAAAATGAATTTTTAAAAACATTAACAACATTAAAGCAGAAGGGCCCGAAAGATGGCTCAGTGATTAAGAGCATGCACGGCTCTAGAAGAGGACACTAGTTCACTTCCTAACACTCATAACAGGTGGCTTTCAATCACCTATAACTCCTGTTCCAAGGAACCCAACACCATCTTCTGGCCACTGTAAGTGCTTGTACTTTTGGTAAATATAAACTACTGGGAGTGTATACATAAATAAATAATAAAATTTATTAAAACATTGAAAACTTGGACTTTTCAATAGTTTGAATTAGTATGCTCTGAACTATCATGTTAAGAAGAAAAGTTTGTTGTGGAAGGACCTACTCAATTTGGAACTTTTTTTCAATTCTAGTATAAAATTGACTATTCTTTAATAATGCTAAGTACCCATCTCTTCCTAAGTGTTCCATAGCCACTCCAGTGAGTTAGTGAAGGAGGTTTTTGAGTGTGTGCATGTATATATATATGTGTGTGTGTGTGTGTGTGTGTGTAGTTGGGAATCAGAGGTGCCTTCATTCCCTCATTGATCCTTTCATTTGTCATTTATAAAGCAATGACTTGAATCAGGTCTCATTTGCTTCATAAATCATCTCCCTAACCAGTTGTGGTAGAACACTATGTCATATTTCTTTTAACACTTTTTTCAATTTTGTAGCAATTCTGGGATGTTTGTCCCCAGCAGGAGCATAATAGGTGCTTTCAGGATCTGTGAAAGGTTTTCAGAGGACATGATGTACCAAAGCTATATGGAGAAACAAACTGGTCAAGTGAAACCAGATGTGTGTCTATATTCACTAAAATAGTCCAACCCTTTAGCACGAAGAACACAGTATTATTTCTTCTCCCCACAATAGTTTTAGAGAATTGTATACCAAATTTGTTTTCATTTATGTGAAAGGTAACTCGTTTCTGTAAACCACCTTTCAGTTTGAACACAGTCTTTCAATCCAAGTCATGACTCAGGTTTTCTTTATTTCTGACAGCATTGTCATCTTTTAACTGGGAAGTGAAAGAAACTTTTGACTAGTGACTTTTGAACTTCTTGAGTAATTCTCTAAGTCTTTCTGAAGGGCTGAGTGCCAGTCATCTGTGCAGTCCCTGATTTTATCATTCATTACACTGGTCATCTGCTAAAATTATTTTTATCCATTGGGAATTTGGTAACTGAACTGTGTTTAATTGCTTTTGTCAAAATACATCTTAGCTTTCTCTACTTGCCCCCTCCTTTTTACTTTGAAGACTCAGCTCCCCTGATTTCAGAGTGTGGGGGACTGGGGTGGGTGGGAATTGATGCCTGCCTGGGCTTTTTCAGTACCAGCAGCAACATTAGTTCTATATTTTTGTTCTGCCACTGAAAATGCCTCAACCCACACATAACTGGTTCTCATTCTCTTCCTGTCCCCCTCACCCACATCATCTTCCTGCCCCCTCTCCCTAAATGCCTGCCCCTCCTTCTCAGTGACCACTTGTATTCAAAGTTCCAGAATGGTTTCATTCATCACTGTCACAGTCCCTGTTGATGGTAAACTCTTCCATTTTATCTGTGGCCTCCAGTAAATGAATTTGCATTTAATAATTTAAGGAGTTTTCTTTGTTTCTGACATTCTTCCACCCACAGATACTTTTACTTATGCGGCTTTCTGTCACTTTCTTTCTCTGCCAGTTGGTTGGCAGGAACCAATCTCCTCCAGAAGATGTGAGAGGATCATCCTGTCACTTGGGAAATCTGTCTCATCGTCATCTGACATTGGCTATAAGTGCTCACTTTTTCTTTGGGTGAGAAAGACAGACTTAACAAGAAGAGAGATAATTTAAGAATTTGGCAGAGGCTGCTAAAAGTTTCAAGTGATCAGGCTGGACACTTGGGAATTTGGGGGTTGAGCTTATGTCCTGAGCTGACCTACTATTAGATTGGTGTTTTAAAAATTAATTAATTATTCTAATTATTTACATTCCAAATGTTGCCCTCAGTCCCCCTTACAGAGTTCTTACTCCATCTTCTTCCTTTCAACTCTGCGAGGGTAATTCCTGCCCCTCTATTCTCCTGTGGCATCAAGTTTCTACGGGATCAAGCATATCCTCTCCCACTGAGGCCAGAGAAGGCAGCCCTTTGCTACATATGTGCCAGGGGCCTCAGACCAGACCATGTATGTTTGGTGGCTGGTGGCTTAGTCTCTGGGAGCTTGCAGGGGTCTGGGTTAGTTGACACTGTTGATCTTCCTATGGTATTGGCATTCCCTTCAGCTCTTTCAGTCCTTTTTCTAACTCTTCCATAGAGGTCTCAACCTCAGTCCAATGGTTGGCTGTAAATATCTTCATCTGTCTCAGTAAACTGCTGGTAGAACCTCTCAGAGAACAGCCATGCTAAGCTTCTGTCTGCAAGCACAACATAGCATCAGTAAGAATATAAGGGTTTGCTGCCTACCCATGGGATGGATTCCAAGTTGGGCCTGTCACTGGTCTCTGCTTCAATTTCTGCTCCATTTTTCTTCTTGCATTTCATTAGGACAGGAACAATTTTGGGTTGAAAGTTTTATAGGTGGGTTGGTGTCTCCATCCCTCCACTGGAGGTCCTGTCTGACTACTGGAGGTAGTCTCTTCATGTTTCATATGCCCACTGTTGAGAATTTTGGCTAAAGTCACCCACAATGATTCCTGAGAGCCTTCTTCATCTAAGGTCTCTGGAACTTTCTAGAGTAGAGATCCCCCCACTCTCCACCTCCAGCAGCTGCATATTTCCATTCATTCTCCTGGTCATCTGGGCTTCTCTTATGCCCCCATACCTGATCATGCCCACAATTTCCTATCCCCATCCTTCCAAGGTATTTCCCTCCCTCTACCTCCCATGATTATTTTGTTCCCCCTTCTAAGTGGGATTGAAGCATCCTCACTTGGGTCTTCCTTCTTGCTAAACTTCTTAATGGTCTGTGGGTTGTATCATGGATATACTGTATTTTGGGCTAATATCTACTTATCAATGAGTAAATACCATGCATATCCTTTTTGAACTGGGTTATCTCACTTAGGATGTTATTTTCTAGTTTCACCCATTTGCTTGCAAAGTTCATGATGTTTTCATTTTTAGTAGGTGAGTAGTGTTCCATTGTGTAAATGAATCACATTTTCTGTATTCATTATTTAGTTGAGGGACACTTGGGTTGTTTCCAGCTTTTGGTTCTTACAAATAAGACTGCTAAGAACATAGTGGAGAATGTGTCCTTGTGATATGGTATAGCATCTTTTGGGTATATGCTCAAGAGTGGTATAGCTGGGTCTTCTGGTAGACTATTTCCAATTTTCTGAGGAACTGCCAGACTGGTTTCCAGAGTGGTTGTACCAGTTTGCAATCCCACCAGCAGTGGAGGAATGTTATTCTTTCTCTAAACCCTCACCAGCATCTGCTGTCACCTGAGTTTTTTTTATCTTAGCCATTCTGATTGGTATAAGGTGGAATCTCAGGGTCATTTTGATTTGCATTTCCCTGATGACTAAGGATGTTGAACATTTCTTTCAGTGCTTCTTGACCATTCCAGATTTCTCTGTTGAGAATTCTCTGTTTAATTATGTACCCCATTTTTTAATTGGGTCATTTTGCTATTTAGAGTCTAACTTCTTGAGTTCTTTATGTATTTTGGATATTAGCCCTCTGTCTGATGTAGAGTTAGTGAAAATCTTGTCCCAATCTGCAGGCTACCATTTTGTCCTATTGACTGTGTCTTTTGCCTTACAGACTATTTTCAGTTTCAAGAAGTCCTATTTATCAAATGTTGGTCTTAGAGCCTGAGCCATTGGTGTTCTGTTAAAGAAAATTTCATCTATGTCAGTGCTTTTAAGGTTATTTCCCATTTTCTCTTCTATTAGTTTCAGTATATCTGGTTTTATGTTGTGTTCCTTGATCCACTTGGACTTGAGCTTTGTGTGGGGTGATAAATATGAATCAATTTGAATTCTTCTACATTCAGTCTACCAATTAGACCAGCACCATTTGATGAAGATGCAATCTTTTTCCATTGTATGCTTTTGGCTTCTTTGTCAAAAATCAAGTGTCTGTAGGCATATGGGTTTATTTCTTGGTCTTCTATTCAATTGCATTGACCAACCTGTTTACCTCTGTACCAATATCATGTCGTTTTTTAAGAAATCACTATTGTTTTGTAGTACAGCTCGCGGCCAGAGATGGTGATTTCTCCAGAAGGTCTTTTATTGTTCAGAATTGTTCTGGCTATTCTGTGTTTTTGTTTCTTATATGAAGCTGAGAATTGTTCTTTCAATGTCTGTAAATATATATATATATATATATATATATATATATATATAATTTAAATAAAATTTTCTCATCTGAGTAGATAATGTTTCTCTCAAGAGTCAAATACCATCTAACAAAAAGTCCATCACCAGGAATGAAAAGCCATTTTTTGAGTCATTGTTATGGGTTTTCCAAGAGGCTCACAAAACACACAGCTTTTTTTCTCTTGCCCTTGGTTGCTCCCCTGAAGTAGAATATATGTCCCTATTACTGAAGACATCATGTACTTCAGGTACAGGACCTAGAAGTCTTTGAGCTGGGATTGGCATAATGCAGCTTTCATGGTACCTAGGAATGTCAGAAGTTGCACCATAAAGTCTTACTAAGAAAATTCCTTAAACAAGGATAACAGTAGGCAACCTAACATGACTAGGGGTTGAGGTAGAGCCCAGGAGTCCTTAACTTCATACAACAAATTATAGGCAACCAAGGAATGCTGAGATTGGGAGAAATAGTCTACCCAGGGAAGAGCATCATGACTGACTGATTATCCAATAATCCAATACCAAATGATCAGCTCTGACATCATATGATCAAACAACATTATACATATTAAAAATGTTATATTTAGTGATACATATTTATATACATCTATGTATATAAAATAATGGAAAAGAGATCATGAGTTTGAAAGAGAGCAAAGAGGTTTGTATGGGAGGATTTGGAGGGAGAAAAGAGAAGGGGAAATGATGTAATTATAATCTCAAAATTAAAAGAAATAATAGAGTCTACCCTGTATCATTTCAATTTTAACTATAACATTTGAATAATAATGAAAATGTTTATAAAATTATTATGATAGTAAGTGAACCATCAAAATACATAGAGATGATAAACAGTGCCTCATAGAGCAAGGAAATCATGGTAAACTGTTGACAAATGACAAGTGTGTAAGTTGTTGAATGGTGAATGTTAAGGATGCTCATCTTGAAATATAGTAAGGACTCGAGAGATGACCTCACAGTGAAGAAAGCATACTGTTCTTATAGAGAACCTGGGTTTGGTTCCCAGCACCCAAATTGTGTGAACCTCAACCACCTGTAATTCCAGATTTAAGGCACCAAACATCCTCTTCTACACTCCACAGAGACATGCACTCAAATCTACATACCCACCCCTCTTGCATTAGTACATAATTGAAAATAAAAATAAAATTCTTAAAAATAATATTTGTAGAAATGTGGATATGTTATACACTATATATATTATAGTGTTCCAATAAAGCCAATTATTTTGTAAAATAAATATACAAAGTAATAATGAACAATGTTGGATTCCAGTTAAACGAGAGGGAATGAATGAATGAGTCAATGAATGAATTCTGATTTCTGTGGGAAAAGCAAAACACTAGTTAGGAGTCTTAAAATATACTATTATACAGAGTACTGAGACAGTTGAAGTTTGAATACTTTTGAATATATTCATGATATCTTCTGGAAGTATCAAATATTTTTGTAATTTAAAAAAGCTATCACATTTTATTCCCCACAATAGATAGAAGAACTTTAATGAAATGCTTGCAAAGGGATGGTATGTGGTATATCAGCTTAGAACCTAGTGAGGTTTAAAATACTTTGAAAAAAATCACTCCTGAAAGTATACAATAGCTTCTTGCTTGAGAAGTTTTCAATATCTTGCAGATTACTTTTTATTAGGAGCTAAGCCAGATCCTCTCCACTCTGTTCTTATTGCACAAGCATCCTTAAGTAGTATGTCTCTCCAGATTTATATTAGAATAAAGAAAATTATGTGTCAACATGTTTTACTAACCGAATTAATGAGGCATAGATGATAAAAAGAAATTAATCATGCAGAGTAGACTCTGTTTAATTGAAAGTTCATCTTAGGTATAAGCCTTTATTGGTGTATGAAACAAAATCCAGATTGTTCTCTTTTAGTACATTTTGTTACCCTACCATCTACTCTAATAGCTGTGAGAACCAAGAGCATATCAGAGAAGAACCTAAACTTTATCTTATTTACATCACCTCTCTCAAACATATATATATATATATATATATATATATATATATATATATATATATAACCTGAAATTTTCCAAGGCTACATGATAGAGAAATAAAGCAACAGGAATCTGAAACCAAAGGCTTTCACATGTGTTCTGTCCTCTTTAGCATTTGAGTGTCAGGTTAAACTCCAGGGTTTCATTTTGGTGTCAGGAGACATCTAAGTACTGGAGTTATTGTCCCCATGTAACTTTGTTTCATAATCATGTTTCCTAATAGATACTTCTAATTGAGTGTTTATTGCTGCCTAAAAGAGGGGTCAGACTTATTATATTTGGGGACATTATACATTAAAAGAAGTGACAGAAAATACAGACACACATTAAGATTTTGTTTAAGAAATTTACTGCATATGCATTACATACCCACAAATGATTCTGCATCCAGATCTTACACTTTCTTTGTAAAATTTTGCAAATTTTAATTTTGAGGGTTTACCAAGTACTTAAGCACCATTTTATCACTTTCTATGTACAAATTAAAGCAATCTCACTAACAATCTAGAGACTATTATAGATAGAACCATGAGTACGGACAGTCTCCACAAGCCTACATAATGCCCTGCAAAAGTAGTTGTGATATATTAGAAATGTTCTTAAGAAGTTAAATGGTGAAAAGTAATTGATCTCTCAATTGGATTCTTTTTATTTTATTCATTTACATTTCAAATGTTATCCCCTTTCCTGGATTCTCCTCTGCAAACCTCCTATCCTATCCCCCCTTATCCAGCTTCTATGAGGGCGCTCCACCACTCACCTACCCACTCCTGCCTCACTGCCCTAGTATTCCTCTACACTGGGGAATCAAGCCTTCACAGGACAAAGGGACTCTTGTTGATGCCAGAAAAGGCCCCATCAGCTCCTTCAGTCATTCTCCTAACTCCTCCATTAGCATTCCTGTGCTCAGTCTGATGGTTGGCTGTGAGCATTTGCATCTGTATTGGTCAGAATCTGGCAAAGCCTCTCAGGAGACAGTTATATCAGGCTCAAGTCAGCAAGCACTTCTTGGCATCCACAATTATATCTGGATTGGGTGTCTGCATGTGGGATGGATTCACAGGTAGGGCAGTTTCTGGATGGCCTTTCCTTCAGTCTCTGTTCCACTCTTTGTCCCTATATTTCCTTTAGACAAGAGCAATTCTGGGTTAAAATGTTGGAGATGGGTGGGTAGCCCACCCCTCAACTGAAGGGCCATTCCTAACTTCTGGATATGGTCTCAACAGGTTCTCTCTCCCCTTTGTGGGGGTATTTCAACTAATGTCATCCCTGTGGGATCCTGGGAGGCTTTTGCTTTCCTGACATCTGGGATTTTCTGGTTGCTACTCCTGTTTCACATCCTCCATCACTACAAACCTCTCTTCAATTTCCTGACCCTCTGTACATCTCCATCTCCTTCCATACCTGGTTTAACCCTCTTTTTATCCTCCCTGTATTCTCTCCCCCCTAAGTCCTTCCCATCCTCTACTTCCCTTGATTATTTTGTTCCCCCTTCTAAGTAGGACTGAAGCATCCACTCTTTGGTCTTCTTTCCTCTTGAGTTTCATGTGGGCCATGAGTTATATTGCATGAATTCCACGCTGTTTGCGTAATACCCACTTATCAGTGAGTACATGCCATGTATGTTCTTTTATGACTGAGTTACCTTACTCAAGATGATATTTTCTAGATCCATCCATTTGCCTAAGAATTTCATGAAGTCATTGTATTTAATAGCTGAGTAGTATTCCATTGTGTAAATGTACCACATTTTCTGCATCCATTCCTCTGTGGAGAGACATCTGGGTTGTTTCCAGCTTCTGGCTTTTAAAAATATGGCTGCTTTGAACATAGTGGAGCATGTGTCCTTATTACATGTTGGAGCACCTTCAGTGTACATGCCCAGGAGTGGTATAGCTGGGTCCTCAGGTAGTGCTATGGCTAATTTGCTGAGGAACTGCCAGAGTGATTTCCAAAGTGGTTGTACCAGCTTGCAATCCCACAAGCAATGGAGGAATGTCCGTTTTTCTCCACAGCCTTGCCAGCATCTGTTGTTACCTGAGTTTTTTATCTTAGCTATTCTGACTGGTATGAGGTGGAATCTCAGGGTTGTTTTGATTTGCATTTCCCTGATGACTAAGAATGTTGAAGATTTCTTTAGGTGCTTCTTGGCCATTTGTGTTTCCTCAGTTGAAAATTCTGATTAGCTCTGTTTCCTATTTTTTTTTTTTTAAAAATAGGGCTAATTGGTTCTCTGAAAAATAACTTCTTGAATTCTTTGTATATATTGGATATTAGCCCTCTATCTGATGTAGGATTTAAGATCTTTTCTCAATCTGTTGGTTGCCATCTTGTCCTATTGAGTTTCCTTTGCCTTACAGAAGTTTTGCAATTTTATGAGGTTCCATTTGTTGATTCTTGATCTTAGAGCATAAGCTATTGGTATTCTGTTCAGGAAATTTTCCCCTGTGCCCTTGTGTTTGAGACTTTTTACCACTTTCTCTTCTATTAGATTCAGTGTATCTGGTTTTATGTGGAAGTCCTTGATCCACCTGGACTTGAGCTTTTGTACAAGGAGATAAGTGTGTGAAATATTAAAAAAGAAAGAATGTATAGCAATATGTTCTTGCACTATGCCCTGGTTCTCTCACCCCTGACAGGCTGGCCAGCCAAGCACTGGTGAGCAATGGCCGAGCTGCTTTTATCTTGTGGAGCTCTGACTATGAGCTCCATGATCTCCCCACCCAGCTCTCTAGGTTCCCACTGGCGGGTCGATACCACATCAGCCCCAAGCTTCAATACCCTCATGGCTTCTGTGGTGCACATCAGGCAAACTCACACTTTGCTGATGTACCTATCTCTCTGAACCCTGACAATCTGCCACATGAAGGAAAATGCGACACAAACTTTGCTCAGAAACTATAGTAACTCAATCTCTGGGCACAACAACTAAAACTTAATCCTGTAAACCTTATCAAAGTCTGATTCCTCTGGTGGTGAATCCTTGCAGATCCACCATACCAGGAGCCTCAAGTAGCTACATTTTACCTACATACTGTCCGTGTTCCAAAAAAACCCTTTTCTCCTGCTTCCCCTCTTCCTCTCTCTGGCCTGGAATTCCCTCCTACAAGCCCAGTGATTGACTCCTTTATTCATTAGGGGATTGGTTCATAAGAAGTCACAGGTGTAACTCACTCCTGTTCTGAAGCCCCTCCCAGGAGGGCAGAATTAGCATCCAAATGCAATCAGCCCCAGGATTATCCACAACAGATAAGAGTGGATCAATTTGCATTCTTCTACACGTTGACCACCATTCGAACCAGCCCCATTTGTTGAAAATCTGTCTTTTTTCCACTGGATGGTTTTAGCTACTTTGTAAAAGATCAAGTGACTGTAGGTATGTGGGTTCATTTCTAGGTCTTCAATTCTATTACATTGATCTACCTGCCTGTAACTGTACCAAATACCACACAGTTTTTATCACTATTGCTCTGTAGTATAGTTTGAGGTCAGGGATGGTGATTTTGTCCAGAAATTCTTTTATTTTTGAGAATAGTTTTTGCTATCCTTGTTTTTTTGTTATTCTAAATGAATTTGAGAATTGCTCTTTTCTAACTCTATGAAGAATTGAGTCAACTGGATTCTTTTAAACTTTGCTCATGAAGTTGTTATACAAATGCTATAACTCATATTTCTTTGGTGTTATTGTATACAGTTGTTGTTTTTGGTGGTGGTGGTGATGGTGTGTGTGTGTGTGTGTGTGTGTTTTGAGACAGGGTTTCTCTGTGAAGCCTTGGCCGTCTTATAGCCCACTCTGTAGACCAGGCTGGCCTTGAACTCAAAAAAATCTGCCTGCCTCTGCTTCCTGAGTGCTGGGATTAAAGTTATGCTCCACCACTGCCTGGCTTATATTTTTTTTCTTAAGATTATAATTTAATTAAATTACAACATTGCTCCCCTCTTTTCTCCCTCCACACTTGTTTTCACATATACCTCTTTCCACTCTTTATCAAACTCATGACCTCTTTTTAAACTATTGTTATTGCATGTATATATGTTTCCTAAATTTATATGTTTAAAATAGTGCAAAGAACTCCCAACTTAAATTGTTTTTGTAAGTTTAGATTTTTATGTATTGATCAGCTTCAAGTGGAGAAAACCAGCACACATGAACTTTCTGTAGCTACTTGGTTTATTGTAATGGTAATTGAGTTTGTTTTTAGAGTACATTTATAAATCCCAAGGGACTAAGGAGGAAAGGTACACACAGTTCTAGAAGAAGCTATTCTCTCTTGGCAATGTAAAGCGTGTAGCTTGTCTGTTGTACCCTGATGAAAAATGGCAAGTGAAGTAGCCTTTGGTATGTACTGGATTCCTGAAACATACAATTAGGTTAGGGCCATGCAACATTTTGTACTTGACAGTTCAGAGTGTCTGAACAAAATATGCTGGATGAAGGAGAATGTTTCACATGTAGTTTTCAAGTGGAAATTTTGTGTGCAATTCTTTAGAGTTTTTGTAAAAAGACTTTTCTTTGTTGGTGCCAAACATTTTAGTAGTTGTGGTAAATACAGGCCAAGGCAAGCTGCCTTTATGGGGGAAATTCAGATTTTCATGTTTGCTTTATGTCTCTATTAAATATGAATGTGCTAATGAAAAATAACTCAATCATACTAAGTTTACTATATTTTAGCCATTGTATTATAGTAAAAGAAATGAATACTTAATAAAGGGTTCTGAATTCAAAACAATGTAATGCATTTTAGAGATATTAATTTCTGTGTTACATGTACAGTAAGATGAAAGTAAATACTAATAGGAATGAAGGTCTTGGAAATTCTCACTCAATTGTAACCAAGTGATCTAGATATACGGGTTGACGTTCTCTTTTGTTCTATCAGCATTAGTACTACTTTATTTATTTAAAAGGAATAAATAGTGAGTACATTCTGTATTCAAAGTTAACTATATGTTTTAAGAGAGATAGGTTTGTTATTCTAAAGACAAGCACTTATAGTGAAAAATTATACTTGAATTTACTCCAAAATATTTCATTTATGAAAGCCAATATTTCTATGTAAATTCTCAGAAGTATCTTTTATATATTACAGTTTATTTATTAATGGCTGTTTTTATGCTATAGTCAAAGAACCAACTAGCTGCAACAGAGACTTTATGGCCTACAAATCTTGAGTTTCTATTTGCTTTTTATATCAATATTTTCCAGATACTTGCTTGTATAATTTTTCATCAAAAGTTTCATGCTAAAACAACATCCATTTGCTGTGTAATTGGTAATGCATTGTTTCTTATATTAATAAACTACATTCCTGTACAGTTATATTTATCTTTTAGAGGACTTAAGAAGTCCCATATATATCACTAAATTTCTTTCTTTTTCTTTTTTCTTTCTTTCTTTTTTTTTTTTTGATGCAAAAACAAGGGGTTTATTTTCCAGTGCATCAGGGTTGACCCTCAATTAGTCCCTCATGGTGAGTGACTATAGAAGGTGACCCCAAATGGCTCTTACAAACAGTTTTTATACTTTTTAGGGTCCAGGTTATATCAGCAAGGTTATAGTTCAAACTTATGGGCTAAGCATATTGACCTTTAAATCTATTGGCTAGCAAGCATGACATGCATTTGAACTCTACCTGGGAATTTTCAGAGGGTGAGGTAACTATCAGTCAGTATATTCTGAGAATTTTTTACAGGAGAATATTCCTGTGGGTGGAGAATGAATCTTGGCCTAGCCCTGATCCCAGGCAGGAAGGTGTGGGGAGCCGCCCGAGTCGCACCCACATTCGCCATTACAAGATGGCGCCTACATCCGGCCGAGAACAAGTTGTAAACAGGCTAGTGCGCATGTACCTGGTAATTTTCCACCTCAGAGTCTCAGCCCCTCTCGTGGCGTCATCTGGCCTGATGTGCGGGAGCCAATGGGGAAGCTCCACGTCCCAGGCGAGCGCTGTGACCTATATAAGGGACGGGTGTTCTGTTGTTCGGGGTCTCCACTCTTGGTAAGCTTATGCTCTCCCTCTCAAGATGCATTAAAGCTTAACTGCAGAAGGATCCTTTGTGTGCCGCGTCATTCTTGCTGGCGAGACGGTAGCGCGGGACATCTGGTGCCGAAACCCGGGAACCTGTGTCATCGTCAGCACCTTTGGAGACCCCCTGGAAACAGGGAGGATTCAGAACTGCAGGGAGGTAGGTTCAGAAAGGTATGTTGACCCTGGGTCTTGACCTGGGATTGCCCCGTTTTTGGTCTGACGCTGTTGAAGCCTTGCTAATTGTGTTAAGTGCCCTCATTTTGGTTTTACTGTCTTTGTATTGCTGTGAACAAGATGAGGCCTGTGTAGATGCTGTAAGGGAGGGGCAAATCACCCTTGAAAGGGTCCAGGACACCATGTCAGAATCCGAATGGAGTGAGAGGATGGGTACCCAAAAGGAAAGAGATCTCAGCAAGGAAAAAGGACCTCCTGGTAAGTCTAAGGATGAGGGAGAGATTGAAGACAAAACGGGGCCAGTTTTCGAGGTAGATGGTGGAGGGCGAGTTCATGCCCCTATAGAGTACAACCAAATTAAAGACCTGGCTGAAGCGGTCCGAAAGTATGGGGTAAATGCTAATTTTACTATAGTAATGTTAGAGAGATTTGCCGGGGCGTCCATGACTCCCGCCGATTGGCAGATGCTGGCCAAGGCTGCGCTCCCTACAATGGGCCAATATATGGAGTGGAAGGCTTTATGGCATGAAGCTGCACAAGCTCAAGCCAGAGCCAATGCTACGGCACTGACCCCTGGACAGAGAGATTGGACCTTTGATATGTTAACTGGCCAAGGTCCTTTTGTGGCGGATCAGACCGCTTTTCCATGGGGTGCATATGTGCAAGTTTCTAATATGGCCATCAAGGCCTGGAAAGCACTCCCCAAAAAAGGGGAGGCCTCTGGACAACTTACCAAGATCATTCAAGGTCCCCAAGAATCCTTTTCAGACTTCGTGGCCAGGATGACCGAGGCCGCGGGGCGCATCTTCGGTGACCCCGACCAAGCGGCACCCCTTGTTGAACAGCTCATTTTTGAGCAAGCCACACAGGAGTGCCGCGCCACCATAGCGCCAAGGAAAAGTAAAGGTCTATAGGATTGGCTTCGAACTTGTAGGGAGCTTGGGGGGCCCCTTACTAATGCGGGGCTGGCGGCTGCTATCATCCAGTCTCAAAAATACCCCAATAAAGGGACAGACAAAAGGGCTTGCTTCCGGTGCGGCCGGCTAGGCCACCTAAAAAAAGATTGCAAGGCTCCTACTGATAAGTCCGGAGCCCCCTCTCGACCACATAATGTCCTTTGCCCCCGCTGCAATAAAGGTTACCATAAGGCTAGTCAATGTCGCTCTGTCAGAGATATCAACTCCTCCCTCCATTAGAAGAACAACCACAGAGGATGTCAAAAAACGAGGTGCTGGGCCCTCGTTCCCAGGGCCCCCAGAAATATGGGAACAGGACAGACAGGGGCCAAGAGAGGAGAGACGAGCCCGGGTGGACCTGTGCGCCGCCTCCGACTTCATATTGATGCCTCAGATGGGTGTCCAACCGGTTCCTGTGATGCCAATTGAACCCTTATCACCTGGAACTGTGGGTCTTATAATTGGCAGAGGATCCATGACCTTAAAGGGCCTACATGTTCATCCGGGCATGGCAGATTGTCAACATGCCCTTGAGATCCAAGTCCTGTGTTCTTGCCCCGGGGGGGTCTTTTCCATCACAAAGGGAGATCAGATAGCTCAGCTACTGCTCCTCCCAGACATCGATGGGCCTCCAATACCCGGGCAAGCGAGAATGGGCTCCTATGGCACGGCCTTCTCCTTCTCTCCTGACTTAGGGTCGGGGAGGAATTTCACCTCCATCGACCCCATCAAGGCTGATGGAAACCCGTTTGATCAGTGGCTCCTTTGTGGGGCCAATGGCAGCTGTACTGACCTTACACCCATGGTAATGTTACAGGGAGGAGGGAGTGAATTGGGCCAGATGTCTTTTGACTGGAAGGGTTCCCTGAGGTCCTCGGGCTCCTTTTCCTGGAAGGCCATCGAGGTCAGTTATCACTCATTTATCAGAGAGGGTTTCGACCCTGTTCCAGTTTGTGTTTGGCCGCCTTTTATGTGGTTAGTTAGTAATGTGAGTTTGAATGATAGCATATTAGATTGTAATTTTGCCTCTTGCTATTATACCTTGTGCTGGAATGCCACAGAGTTTCCCCTGGCTGTTGTTGTGTGCATGCCAAGATATGTGCCCGTGCCTGTAGCTACCTCTGGCACTCTTTCTATATTCAGGCAGAAAAGAGACTTTGGTATCTCTGCCATTATCATAGGTGTGGTGGCAGCGGCTACAGTTACAGGGGCCGTCACTGCGTCGGCCCTTGCGCTCTCTGGAACGATGCAGACCGCCAATACCATTAATGAGTTGTCTGCAGCTGCCACCTTAGCTCTAGACAGACAGGTATCCGCCAATACTCAAGTCCAGGGGGGCCTAATGCTGGTTAACCAGCGCATTGATCTTATTCAAGAACAACTGGATGTCCTTTGGCAGCTAGCCCAATTGGGCTGTGAACAAAAGTTGCCAGGACTCTGTGTTACTTCCATACAATATGACAGATTTACAAAAGCAGCTAACCTGTCTAAAAGTCTTTCACAGTATATGTTACAGAATTGGACCCTTAAATTTGATGAAACCTTGCGAGAACTGCGGACAGCAATTATTCAGATCAACTCTACCCGTCTTGACCTGTCCTTGACAGAGGGCCTCTCTTCATGGATTTCTTCAGCAATTTCTTATTTCAAGGAATGGGTGGGGGTGGGATTGTTTGGAGCAGCGCTCTGCTGTGGGTTGGTGTTGCTCCTATGGCTCATCTGCAAACTCAGGGCCCAGACTAAAAGAGACAAGGTGGTCATCGCGCAGGCGCTTGTTGCCTTAGAACAAGGAGCCTCGGCCGGTGTTTGGCTGTCCATGCTTAAACAATAGCAGTAGGTCGCCAGCCAGCCAGTTCTTGCACACCAGCGAGTCTAGTCTCATTGCACTGGGTAGAGTGTTTGGTCTGAGCAGCTCTTGAGGGATGTCGAGCAAAGCATCGCACAAGGCGGTCATCATTGTGGGCCGCCTTGGGAGATATGTCATCTACATGAGGGTTGAGTGCCCTAGTTTCCCTCCCTCTAAAAAACGGCACTGGGCGGGTCAGGAAGACCTCGGGCGCGCATGAGCTTAGGGGTCATCTCCTGTACAAGGCCCAACCTTTTGGTCAGGGGATTTGACCTCTGTCTCTGCCCTCTTAAGAGTGTCCTACTTTGCTTACAGAAATAAAAAGGGGGAGATGTGGGGAGCCGCCCGAGTCGCACCCACATTCGCCATTACAAGATGGCGCCTACATCTGGCCGAGAACAAGTTGTAAACAGGCTAGTGCGCATGTACCTGGTAATTTTCCACCTCAGAGTCTCAGCCCCTCTCGTGGCGTCATCTGGCCTGATGTGCGGGAGCCAATGGGGAAGCTCCACCTCCCAGGCGAGCGCTGTGATCTATATAAGGGACGGGTGTTCTGTTGTTCGGGGTCTCCACTCTTGGCAAGCTTATGCTCTCCCTCTCAAGATGCATTAAAGCTTAACTGCAGAAGGATTCTTTGTGTGCCGCATCGTTCTTGCTGGCGAGACGGTAGCGCGGGACACGAAGGGGAAGCTGTAAGGAGGGTGTGGGACTGGAAAACCCCTTAGGGTCCTTCATTCTCCCTTTTTTCTTCTAAAAACCCCATTCCTGGAGCTATGCTCAGGAGTCTTGGGCAACTAACTACTATTCTTCAGGTCCTGCACTCAGGGTCTCATATTGTTGGCACAGGACCATCAGTTGTACTGCTCTTATTCTCTCTGTTATGAAGACTATAAGCTAGTTCAATATGCAGGATCCAAAGGTCAACAATAGCAGAAGAACAATTAGGGGTCCTAACAAGCAAGATGGATATGAGTGTGGTTAACTGAGGGGAGGAGTTAAACCAAGACTCGAACCAACCTTGACTCTGTTCTCTTTCTCTCTTCTGCTTGGCTAACCCTTCTCTCACCTTGGCCATTGAACCTTTAACAACCCCAGAATGGTCTATATAAAAGCAACACTCCTCAGCTATGTCAGCACTTAGTCTTCTTTGCTAGGGAAAAAGTTAAATCCAATCTCCTCCTATTCTGTAGTACTACTTCTGATAATGAAATCAACGATTCTCGAAGGTGACTGATGGAAGTTTCTTCCCTCTATATATCTAAATCAGTGGCTGCCCTCAGACTGTCATAATTTTTCCCTAGTAAGACAAGAATGGAGGTCCCGGTGGCTGTCATGGCCACCTCTAATCCCATCAGAAGGGAGACAGTGAGTACTGTAACAGGTTTGGTGGATGGGTTCATAGGATAGGGGAAGGAACCAGAATCCAAAGGTACCACCAGGCAGTCATGATCAATGTTGAGTGATCTTGAGCTTGAGCAGATTGTCCATCTTCTGTACCATCCATCAGGAGTCTCTGGGGAACAGGGCATCTGCAGGTTTCACATGGGAGACATACACCCAAGCCACAATACCATCTACCTTGAGGGCCATGGGAGTGGTTAGCAGCACCAGGAAGGGTCCCTTCTACTGGGGTTCCAGCAACTGTGCCTGATGTCTCTGGACATAAACCCAGTCACCAGTCTGGAAGCAGTGAGGGGTCTCTGGCATCATGGAGCATTTAAAGCAGACAGTTTGGGCCAAATCTCATGTTGTATTGACTGAAGGGCTTGGAGCCTCAAGAACAGGTTCCTATCAATGAGTTGGGATACCTCCAGGGAGGGCCCAGTGGACACCAAGGGAGTTGGGGTACCAAACAGGATATCAAAAGGGGTCATGTTAAAGTGGTACGGGGTGTTCCAGGCTTGGAACAGGGCCAGGGTAAGGAGCACCACCCAGTTAGTGTTAGCTTCCAAGGATAATTTAGTTAAGGTCTCTTTTAGGATTCTGTTCATTCTCTCTACCTGCCCTGAGTTTTGGGGATGGTACACCCAATGGGGCTTCCAATTAGTCCCCAATATCTCTGTCAATCCCTCACTTACCTTAGAGACAAAAGCAGGACCATTGTCTTATCCATTTACTTAGGACACTCCAAACCTCAGGAAAAATTTCCTCTAATATCCTCTTGGATACCTACCAGAGTAGCTGTATCCTGCTTGGTGGGGAAATCCTCAACCCATCCAGAGAAAGCAGGTACAAATGCTGGAAGATATTTGCAACTATACTTTCCTGCCTTAACTTCTGTAAAATAGACCTCCCAATATACTCCAGGCCATTCTCCTCTAGGTCTTTTGCCCTGTTTACTCTTGGCCACATAATCATTCACTTGATGGCATAGCTTATACTGTTCTACTATCTCTCTGGCCCAAAACATGAAGTCTACTATATATACTTTAGATCCCTTAATTGCTTCGACAAGCTTTTTATCCCCTAAATGTGTCCATCTGTGCATTTGGCCTGGTAAGTCTTTTGTTTGCTTTCTGGGGAGCATAGTTTTCCTTCTTCTGTGTGCCATTGCCTTTCCTTCTCTAGGTAATAGTTGGTAGGGTGACTAACAATCTGAGTTCTATCTTCTTCAGTATTTCTAAGTGAGGCTATCCCTTAGTCCAGTCCCATTTCTCAGCAAGGGTCTCTTGCAGGCCCATAACCAGGATAGGCTCCTGCATAGCCACTTCTCGAACCACTTGATCTGCCTGGTTATTGCCCCGGGCCACTGAGTCTCTGCCCTACTGATGTCCTGGGCAATGAATAATACTTACTGCTGCCAGCTTCATCAGGGCATCCAAGGGATCCAAGATTTCCTGTTTGTTTATTTCTTTCCCCTCTGATGTGAGCAGTCCTCTCTCTTGGTATATAGCCCCTTGGACTTGGGCTGTGGCAAAGGCATACCTGCTATCTGTGTAGATATTAATTTTCTTGCTGGCCCCAAGTTCCAAGGTGTTGGTGAAGGCAATTAGCTCCACTTTCTGTGCTGACATGCGAGGGAGGGTAGAGGTTCAGCCATTTGTGCCGTCCACCACAGCAGCATCTGCTTATCTCTGACCTTCATGGAGAAAACTGCTCCTGTCGATAGACCAGGTAGCCTCAGCTTCCAGCAGGGTTCAGTCAGAGATGTCTTTCCTCCATCCATGGGCTCTCCTTTTGGGCCAGTTAGTTTGGACCTATCAGGTAGAAAGTGTATCTGTGTCCCCATCTTGGAGAGTAAGTCTCGCCCCAACAGAGGTCAGGGACAGTCTGGGATGACCATAAATGAATGGGATACCCGGCCCATCCTTAGGTCCACTGTTCTTCAGGTAGTCCATGAATACATTTTGGTGCCAGTGGCTTCTTCAACCCAAGATTTTTTCTTGGAAACAGGGGCCATCGGTTTGGAGGAGGACTGAGTGTTGAGCCCCTGTGTCCACCAAGAATTGAGTGGATTTCCCCTCGACTCTCAGAGTTACCTTGAGTTCGGGAGGGGGTCTGAACCCCGTCTACCCCAATGACAGTCTTCACCCAAGACTAACAGCTTTGTCCTCTGGGGCACTTTTTCCAAGGCCTGGGATTTCCCGCCCCCAGCTTTCATTTGTTAGGGCACTCTCTGGGCCCAGTGGCCCCTCTCCTTGCAATATGCGCACTGGTCCTTTTCAAGGGGTTTTCTGTCTCTCTTTGGTTGGAGTCCCTTTTCTTTCCTTACCCTAACTACTGTAGCCAATATTCTCTGTAAATTCCTTTCCGGTAGCTTTTCTTTTTTCATCTCCCTTTCATCTTCTTTCTTTCTCTGCTCCTTGTCCTCCTCTGTCTCCCTGTTATGGCAGACTTTCTCAGCAACCTGCACTAACTCCCTCAATGGCCTATCCTGTAGTCCCTCTAGTCTCTGAAGCTTTTTCCTGATATCTCTATTAGTTTGGTTTATAAAAGCCTTAAACACAATAGCTTTGTGCTCCTCACTGCTGGGTTCTTAGGGTGTACACTGATGGAATGTCGCCATGAGTCACTCTAGAAAGGCAGCAGGCTACTGGTCCCTGCTTAACCTCACATACTTTGGTCAAATTTATGGATCATCATGCAAGCCTCTTGAAACTTGCCAATGGAGCCTGGTGGTAGACTTCAGGTGCCCCTTACCTTCTGCCGTATTAAAGTCCCAGTCATGTCTAGTCAGGAGAAACCTGCTGTCAACAGCAGCGTGGTCAATAGATGGTGCCCCTGTGTCTGAGAGAACATTCTTTCTGGCTTCCTGCATTATCCTCTCTTACTGTTTGGTCATGAAGAGCACTCTCATAAGTTGTTGGATATCATCCCAGGTGGGATGATGAGTAAATAAAACAGTCTCAAAGAGATTAATCAGCCCTGTGGGGTTATCTGAAAGGAGGGGGGTTATTGGGCCTTCCAGTTGTACAAGTTGGCCAAAGAGAAGGGCCAATATTGCATAGCCTGATTGCCCTTATCTAGATAGCCATATGCTCTCAGAGGGAGAACTTCCATGGTATCAGTGGAGGTGGCTTTCAGACTTCAGGTCTCCATGGCCGGACTGGGAAGTTGAGGGTCTCTTCCTGCTCCTTCCTCCAGTAAAGGAGGTTACAATGGCCCTAGTCCCATATGGGATGAGAATCCCAGGGCTGATGCTGGGGTTGGTGGGGCCATGGGGGCAAGGGTAGGCAAATCTGGAGGAGGAGGGTCTTGGAACAACCGGTCTACTGTTGAAGGGTCTTGGAGGAACGACTTCTTCTCAGGTCTGGATTCTTCCTCCTGTGTTTCCTTTTTCCTGATGGCCAGAACCTGTGAGGTGGGTGAGTAGGCACCTGTTGCTGAGCTCTGTTTTTTTCCCTCTGGTCAGTCTAGTTGGTGGTCGCTGGAGGGTCTCCTCAAATCCCAGACGAAGCCTCCAAATGCAAGACCCTGACCCTCAATCAGTGTGGTACTTACTTCAAGATGCCCCCAAGTGAGACACCAAGACACAGATAGATGCAAAAGCAAGAGGTTTATTTTCCGGTGCATCAGGGTCTACCCTCAATCAGACCTTCTAGTGATGATATGACCATCACTAAATTTCTTACATGAGGCCTGTTATTTAATTTAATACTTCACAAGAGTGCTGTCATGTACTCCTGATTATTTTCATATCTTATTTCAAAAACTGCCTGTCTTTTGCCTATTTTTGAATCAATGTTTTTATTATTGATTTTTAGAGTTCTATCTATTCTAAATATTAATTCTTATCAAAGATATCAGTTACAAAATTTAGTACTGTAGATAAGAATGGTTGGATGGACAACATTTTTTCATTTATACCTTTTCTGGTTTTGTTTGTGTTTTTAGTGTCAGAAAGTGGTTGACTAATCAAATATGAAGATTTTCTACTATGTTTTATCCTAGGGGGCTTTATAGTTTTATTTCTTATGTTTATGTTTCTGATCCATGTTGAGTTAAGTTTTGTATATGTACAATGTCTAATTTCTGTTTTGCACATGTATATCTAGTATTACTACTATTACTTATTGAAAGACTTATCTTTTTTATTAATTGTATTTTCTACCATTGTTGACAACCCAACTGGTGTAGACAAGATGGTTAATTGATTCCATTTAAATTCCACTTTTCTGAATGTCTCCTTATGCTGCTTTTTAAATGCTTTAATCACTGTAATTTTGACTATCTTCTTGTACTCAGAAAAAAGTTACCAAAGAATTAGATTAACATAGCAATTGAGACAGTTGCATGCCTAGTCCAAAACTCTATACATCTCAGTGAATTTCTATACAGTTATAATAATCATTCTGAAGCCACAGAGCTTTGCATAGTGTTGTACATTTTCACTATCAATCACATTCTTATGCTCTTATTCTAATGACTGTAGTTTTATAGAAAGCTTGTAAGATAGGAACTGTGTGTCCTTTATGTCTGTTCTTTTAAAAGATTGTTTAACTTATTCATGACTTCTTAAAAGTTAATGTGAACTTATGGAAAGACTTGCCTTTATTTATATATAAAGCTTTCTTGATTTTTTTTAGTCATTGCATTGAATCTGTAGATCACTTTGGATAGCATTGCCATCTTCAAAATCTTAAGTCTTCCTGTCTGTGAACATAAATATCTTAATAGTTATTTAAATCTTTAACTTGCTTCACCAATATTTTAGTTTTTCAAATATGAAAATTTCATTTCTGTGGTTAGATTTAACCTTAAATATTTTATTCTTTTAGTTGCTGTTGTAATTATACCTGGTATTTAGTTTCTACTTTAGATAGTTCATGGCTGGTATTGAAAAGCATTTGATTTCTATATACTAACGTTTCCTGTAATTATGTTAGATTTATTAGCTTTAATAGATTTCTTTGGGATTCTATCAGATATTTATATAGTGAAACATACCTTCTGTTTAAAAGTGTTACTTCTTCACAACTTAAATGTCTTCATTGTTTTTTATCTTAATTTTTATTGCATATTTTCTTTATTTACATTTCAAATGTTATCCCCATTCCCGCTTTTCCCCACTCCTGGAAACCCCCTATCCCATCGCTCCCTCACCTGGCTACTATGAAGGTATGCTATTGAGAATGTCCTTTGCCTTACAGAAGCTTTGCAATTTTATGAGGTCCCATTTGTTGATTCTCCCCCCAGCCCCCAGAGCTGAGGACTGAACCTAGGACCTTGCACTTGCTAAGCAAGCGCTCTACCACTGAGCTAAGTCCCTAACCCCTCCATGTGTTGATTCTTGATCTTAGAGCATGATCCATTGGTGTTCTGTTCAGGAACTATTCCCATGTACCCATGTGTTCAAGACTTTTTCCCACTTTCTTTTCTATTAGATTCAGTGTATCTGGTTTTATGTGGAGATCCTCAATCCACTTGGACTTGAGATTTGTTCATGGAGTTAAGAAGGGGTCAATTTGAATTCTTCTACATGTTGACCACCAGTAGAACTAGCACCATTTGTTGAAAAAGCTGTCCTTTTCCCACTGGCTGGTTTTAGCTCCTTTGTCAGAGATCAAGTGACCATAGATAGGTGTTTGGGTTCATTTCTGGGCTTTGAATTCTAGTTCACTGATCTTCCTGCCTGTCTCTGTACCAATCCCATACAGTTTTCTCACTATTGTTCTGTAATACAGCTTGAGGTCAGGGGTGTTGATTTCCCCAGAAGTTCTTTTACTATTGAGAATAGTTTTCATTATCCTGGGATTTTTGTTATCCTAATAAATTTGCAAATTGCTCTTTCAACCTCTGTGAAGAATTGAGTTGGAATTTTGATGGGGATTTCATTGAATCTGTAGATTGCTTATGGCAAGATGGCCATTTTTACTATATTAATCCTGCCAATTCATGAAGATGGGAGATCTTTCCATCTTCTGAGATCTTCTTCGATTTCTTTCTTCAGACACTTGAAGTTCTGGTCATACAGATCTTTCACTTGCTTGGTTAGAGTCATCCCAAAGTATATAATATTATTTGTGACTATTGTGAAGGGTGTCATTTCCCTAATTTCTTTCTCAGCCTGTTTATCCTTTGAGTAGAGGAAGGATACTAAATTCTTTGAGTTAATTTTATATCCAGCCACTTTGGTGAAGTTTTTTTTTTTTTTAAACCGGTTTTAGGAGTTTTCTGGTGAGATATTTGGCATTACTTAAGTATACTATTCTGTCATCTGTAAATAGTGATATTTTGACTTTTTCCTTTCCAATTTGTATCCCTTTGACTTCCTTTTGTTGTCTAATTGCTCTAGCTAGAACATCAACTATTATATTGAATAGCTAGGGAGACAGTGGGCAGCCTTGTCTAGTTCCTGATTTTAGTGGGATTCTTTTAAGTTTCTCTCCATTTAGTTTGATGTTGATTACTGGTTTGTTGTATATTGCTTTTGCTTTGTCTAGATATAGGCCTTGAATTCCTGATCTTTCCAAGATTTTAACATGAAGGGATGCTGATTTTTGTCAAATACTTTTTCAGTATCTAATGTAATGATCATGTGGTTTTTTTCTTTGAGTTTGTTTATGTAGTGGATTATGTTGATGGATTTCCATATATTGAACCATGCCTGCATGCCTGGGATGAAGCCTACTTGATAGAGGTGAATGATCATTTTGATGTGTTCTTGGATTCTGTTTGTTAGGATTTTATTGAGTATTTTTACATCAATGTTCACAAAGAAAATTGGTCTGAAGTCCGCTTTCTTTGTTTCTTTGTTGGCCTTTGTATGGGTTATGTATGAGTGTGATTGTGGCTTCATAAAATGAATTGGGCAGTGTTCCTTCTGTTTCTATTTTGTGTAATATTTTGAAGAGTTTTGGTATAAGTCTTTTTTCAAATTCTGATAGAATTCTCCACTAAACCCAACTTGTCCTGGTCTTTTTTTGATTGGGAGACTATTAATGACTGCCTCTATTTCTTTTGGGGCTGTGGGAATGTTTAGATCTGATCCCAGTTTTACTTTGTCACATGGTATTTGTCTAGAAAATTATCCATTTCATCCAGATGTTCCAGTTTTTTTGAGTATAGACTTTTGTAGTAGGAACTGATAACTTTTTTAATTTCCTTGTTTTCTGCTGTTATGTCTCCCTTTTCACTTCTGATTTTATTAATTTGTATACTGTCTCTGTGCCCTCTGGTTAGTCTGGCTAAGTGTTTATCGATCTTGTTGATTTTCTGAAAGAACTAGCTCCTGGTTTTGTTGATTCTTTGTATAGTTCATTTTGTTTCTATTTGGTTGATTTCAGCCCTGAGTTTGACTATTTCCTTCAGACTACTAATCTTGGGTGTATTTGCTTCATTTTGTTCTAGAGCTTTCAAGAGTGCTGTCAAGCTGCAGGTGTAGGCTCTCTCCACTTTCTTTTTGGAGGCATGCAGAGCTATGAGGTTTCCTCTTATCACTGCTTTCATGTGTTCTATAAGTTTTAGTATGAAGTATCTTCCTTTTCATTATGTTCTAAAAAGTGTTTAATTTCATTACTTATTTCTTCCTTTACCAAGTTATCATTGAGTAGGTCATTGTTCAGCTTACATGTGTATGTGGGCTTTCTGTTGTTTTTGTTGCTATTGAAGACCAACCTTAATCCGTAGTGATCTGATAGGAGGCATGGGATTATTTCAGGTTTCTTGTATTTGTTGAGGCCTGTTTTCTGACTAATTATATGCTCAATTTTGGAGAGGTACCATGAGGTGCTGAGAAGATGGTATGTTCTTTTTTTTTTTTAGGATGAAATATTCTATAAATATCTGTAACAGCCATTTTGTAAATAACTTCTGTTAGTTTCAATGTGTCTTTGTTTAGTTTGCATTTCCATGATCTGTCCATTGATGAAAGTATGGTGTTGAAGTCTTCCACTATTATTGTTTGAGATGCGATTTTTGCTTTGAGCTTTAGTAAAATTTCTATTATGTGGGTGCCCTTGCATTTGGAGCATATATATTCATAATTGAGAGTTCATCTTGGTAGATTTTTCCTTTAATGAGTATGAAGTATCCTTCCCTATATTTTTAATAACTTTTGGTTGAAAGTCAATTTTACTCGATATTAGAATGCTTATTGCAGCTTGTTTCTTGGGACCATTTGCTTGGAAATTTTTTTCCAGCCTTAGACTCAGAGGTAATATTGGTCTGTCTTTTTCTGCATGTCTTGTATGCATCAAAATGCTGGGTCCTGTTTGCAAATCCAGTCTGTTAGTCTATGTTTTTAATTGGGGAATTGAGTCCATTGATGTTAAAGGATTTTAAAGAAAAGTGATTGTTACTCCTTATTTTTATTGTTAGAGGTGGAATTATGTTTGTGTGGCTATCTTCTTTTGGATTTGTTGAAAGAACATTACTTTCTTGCTTTTTCATGGGTGGAGTTTCCTTCTTTATGTTGGTGTTTTCTTGTTGGAACAAACCTGGCATGGTGGAAAGAAGCCCCACATGTCTGTCCTGGGTTCTACAGCTCTGGGAGGGACAGGAGACCTGTGAGAAGTGGGTGCGCATCTTCCCACACAGTCCGATGGGCAGGTGGGGGCTGTTGGAAGTCTTTGTGGGCCCTGCCCCTGGGAGGGGGAGGGGGCCATTCCCAGGAAATTTGCTGTAGCCATCTCCGTGGGTTTTCTAGCCCAGGGCACTGCAGTCACCACAAGGTGCCACAGACGGGCTAGTCGGAGCGCAGCTGGGGTTCCTGCCTGGACCAGGTCTCAGCAGCTTGGGTTGCCAGGCTAGCTGCTTAGGCTTAGGTGAATGGTTACTGTCTATGAGCACTGGGAAGCCCTCGGCGAGAGATTAGATGTGGCTCCTTAATCGAGGGCAGGATCCCTTGCTTCCCACAGAGGGTCCAGATGAAGAGACAGTCAATAATTCTTTTATTTGTTGTTTGTTTTTGTTTGTTTGTTTGTTTTTTGAGACAGTGTTTCTCTGTATATCCCTGGCTGTCCTGGAGACAGTCCATAATTCTAAGACGTTTGTTTCCATCTTGTGGAGAGTAGTGTGGATGGAATTGTACTCCCACCGTCTGGTAGAGGCAGATATAGTAACTGGGAAGGGGCATGGTTAAGCCTCTAGGTGTCTCATTAACATGGGGATGGCTTGGGGCTGTGTGGCCATGACTCTACCAGGGGAGGGGTGGTACATGACTGTGACTAGAGCCAAAAGCCTCCTGGGAGCTTTGGCATAACGTTTCCAGTCCCTTGCAAATGGATTTTGATGGGTCTCCCAGAGTTTTCACCTGTGTTCAACTGGATGCCAGACTGCCTGTCACTGCCTCATATTTTCTATCTATTATCCTTTGTAGGGATGGATTTGTTGAAAGATACTATATAAATTTGGTTTTGTCATGGAATATCTCGTTTTCTCCATCTATGGTAATTAGATTTGCTGGGTATAGTATCCTGGGCTGGCATTTCTGTTATCTTAGGGTCTGTATGACATCTGTCCAGAGTCTTTTAGCTTTCATAGTCTCTGGTGAGAAGTCTGATGTAATGCTGATAGGACTTTATATGTTACTTGACTTTTTTCCTTTACTGCTTTTAATATTCTTTCTTTGTTTTGTGCATTTATGTTTTGATTTTTATGTGACAGCAGGAATTTCTTTTCTGGTCCAGTCTATTAGGAGTTCTATAGGCTTCTTGTATGTGCATGGGCATCTCTTTCTTTTGCTTAGGGAAGTTTTCTTCTATAATTTTATAAAGGGCCAGCTATGTATAATTTCTAAAGGGCCAGCTATTTACTGGTCCTTTAAGTTGGGAATCTTCACTCTCTTCTATACCTATTATCCTTAGGTTTGGTCTTCTCATTGTGTCCTGGGTTTTCTGGATGTTTTGGGTTAGGAGCTTTTTGCATTTTGCATTTTCTTTGACTGTTGTTTCAATGTTTTCTATGGTATCTTCTGCACCTGAGATTCTCTCTTCTATCTCTTGTATTCTGTTGGTGATGTTTGCATCTATGACTCGTGATTTCTTTCCTATGTTCTCTAACTCCAGGGTTGTCTCCCTTTGTGATTTCTTTATTGTTTCTATTTCTGTTTTTAGATTCTGGATGGTTTTGTTCATTTACTTTGCCTGCTTGATTGTGTTTTTCTGTAATTCTTTAAGGGATTTTTGTGTTTCCTCTTTCAGGGCTTCTATGTGTTTACCTGTGTTTTACTGTATTTTTAAAGGGAGTTATTTGTATCCTTTTTAATGTCCTCTGTCACCATCATGAGACATGATTTTATCCTGAATCTTGGTTTTCCAGTGTGATGGTGTATCCAGGACTTGCTATGGTAGGTGAACTGGGTTCTGATGATGCCAGGTAACCTTGGTTTCTGTTGCTTATGTTCTTATGCTTGATTTTCGCCATCTGCTTATCTCTAGTGCTACCTGCCCTTGCTGTATCTGACTGGAACCTGTCCTTCTTATGATCCTAGTTGTGTTAGAACTCCTCAGAGTCCAGATGTCTCTGTAATCCCAAGATTCAGTATATGTCAGTGCTCTTGGGAGTCAAGCTGATTCTGGTACCTTGAGATCCTGGTGTGACCAAGATCCTGTGATCCTGTGATCCTGTGATCCTGGATGTGTTAGGGCACTTGGGAGTGAAGCTTTCTGAGGGTGTTGTGGGACTGGCTGTGGATTTAACACCCAAGGTCTGCTCAGGGCACAGTCTCAGACCAGAGTGAACCTGTGTCACTGGTTTGGCAAGGCCCCTGGGTCCCTGGATCCCACTGGTCCCAGTTATTCCCTGTGTGAGGACAGATGTATCCTCCTCACCTGTGATCCTATGATCCTGGGCATGTTAGAGTGCCTGAGAGTGAAGCTTTCTCTTGGTGTTGTTGCTGCCTGTTTAATTTATTTATGTTCCAAATATTGACCTCTTTTCCAATACCCTCTCCAAGAGTACTACAGGATATCCCTCTTCCTCTTTGACTTTCAGAGGGTACTCCCCCATCCACCCACCCAACCCTCCTTACCTCCCAACCTAATCCCACCCACCAGCTTTCCCCCCTACCCACCCACCCACCTCCAGCTTATTCCACCCCAAGTATCCCTCTTTTCTGGAGCATCAAGTCTCTACAGGATTAGGTGCATCCTCTCCCACTGAGGACAGACAAGGCATTTCCTCTGCTACATATGTACTTGAGACCATGGGCCAACTCCTTGTATGCTCTTTGTTGGTGGCATAGTCTCTGGGAGCTCCCAGGGTCCCAGGTTATTTGATATGGTTGGTTTCCTATGGGGTTGCCATTTCCTTCAGCTTTTACAATCCCTCCCCTAACTCTTCCATAGGGGTCCTGACTTCAGTCCAATGGTTGGCTGTAGGTATCTGCTCTTGTCTCAGTCAGCTGCTGGTAGTTTCTCAGAGAACAGCCTTGCTAGGCTCCTGTCTGTAGATACAGCATGGCATCAGTAATAGTATCAGGCTTTGGTGCACCTCCTCATGAGATGAATTCCAAGTTGGGCGGGTCACTGGACAACCTTTCCTTCAATCTCTGCTCCATTTTTATTCATTCATTTCTTTTAGACAAGAATAATTCTGGACCAGAAATATTGACAGTGGGTTGGTAACCTCAGCTCTCCATTTGGGGTCCTGTCTATCTACTGGAGGTGGTATCCTCAGGTTCCTTTTCCCAACTGTTGGGCATTTCACCTAAGGTCACCCTCATTGAATCCTAGGGGCCTCTAACATCCCTGTTGTTTGGGACTTTCTAGAGGATGCCGCTACCCCTACTATCCCCAGAAGTTGCAAATTTCCATTCATTCTCCTGGCCCTCTGAGCTTCTCTTCTGTTTCCCCCATACCTGATTCTACCCTCATTTCCCCCTCTCCCTCTTTTCTCTCACCCAGCTCTTTCTCTCTTTCTGCCTCCAGTGATTATTTTGTTCCCCCTTCTAAGTAGGATTGAAGCATCCTCACTTGGATTTTCCTTCTTGTTAAACTTACACTCTGTGGATTCTAATGTGATGTTAACTGTGGAATTTTCATTAAAATTCTTTATTATAGTATGGAACTGGGATAGTCAGATACATGCCTTTCAAAAAAATTGGAAAATTTCAGTCATTATTTCTTCAAATATATTTATATCATCTATCTCTTCTGTTATGATTTTCACATACACACAATCATTCACTTGATGGTGTCATAGAGCTTGTTTAAAGTTTTCATTTTCTTTAATGCTTTTATTTTGTTTCCTCAGATTATTTCAATAGTGTTATGCTCAATTTTGATGGTTCTATGTTCAGTAAATTCAGATTTACTTTTGACCCACTTCACATATATTATACATGTAAAGTTTTATATTTCTCAAGCCTAGAAATTTTCAATTCTTATTTTTTAATCAATGAAATCATTTTGTTTCTCATAAGTTGGCTTTGCCCATGACAATTGTGAGCTCTTTGATTATGTTAAAGTCCTTATATAGTATATTTATAACATATGGGCTTCCTCTGGTATTCTTTCTTTTGATTGAGGTTGTCCTCAATCAAAAATTAAAAGGACTATTCTTTTTCTCTCTGTGTTAGATGCATTTTGATTTGAAAACTAGTCATTTTAATCTTATAAAACATCTTTAAAATCTGATTGCCTTAATTGGGGTTTGGAGATATTTTGTGTCTTTAATTGTAGAAGGTGTGCCAAGAGTTAGCCTGATATGAGAACTTAATTTTATATAGTTCTTTAGGGAATCTGCCAGTTTATCTTTTCCTTTGGTGGAATGCATAGTGGTATAACAAACTTTACAGTAAAACAAAGCAATTCAAACACAGGTGTGACTCTTCTCAATCTTCCATAGTGGCTCAGCATGCACGGTTTGAGGTGGTAGTGGTTAGTTTCCATTCTGGTGCCTTATCAATCAGAGTAGCCGCCCACAATCAAAAGGGAGTGAGAAATCATCAATGTTTAGAAATCAAGGCCTCATTTCTTAAGCCACTGGGTTGATAGCTTAAATCAATTGAACTACAAACTAAAATCAAGTTCTCCCTGTACCTCCCAGTAGACACAAGACTTTCAAAATTATAAATTCAGACAGTTTCTTTCAATCTAAATATCTAGTTGGATAGATGTATTGTTTATCCTTCAATGGTGATGACTTTTTGGAAATTGCACTCCTGAGATCAAGTTATCGAATGTTGGCATCTGTTTTTCCTTGCATTTTATTTTTGATGTGTATTTATTTTTCTCACGATAGTTATTATATGAAAGTAACATATTATTATAAAATATGGACATATGCATATAGAAAGTAACTTATTTTTCCTAAAAATAAATATATTCATATCCAAGTAATTTTTAAATAAAAATTAAGTAGCACTATGGACATACAGACTTAGTTAATGCTTCTCCCTTGTAATTATTAGACAACATTTTAAATCATGTTTTTCTTAGACACAGCAATGTTTCTGTATGATTTACTGATTTACAGTATATTCATAGACTAGTGCATTCACAAACAACTATTGGTTTAGTCTCTTCTGTGCTACTATGTGCTTCATATGCTACTATGACAAAATTCCATAAACTATGTAATTGATGAAAATTACAAATCTGTTTGTTATAATTACAGAGGCAGAGAAGTCCAAAATCAAGTTTCTGGCATCTGATGACTGTTTTCTAGTTGTGATCCCAAAGCCAAGAAAGACTGAATGAAAACTTTATTTTTATAATGATATTAACTCACTATATTTTTATAAGCTAAACATACTCTGTTATGATCACTATACAACACTGTTGCAATGGAGATTAAATTTCCAAAACCATGAATTTTTCAGACACACCATATGTTTTATAGTATTGTCATCAAAACGCTAAGAAAGCCAGTAACTGTAAACATTTACTACCCATTTTCTTCAAATTCTATGCTATAGTATAACACTAACATTTCATTTTCTGTCCCAAAGGTCTATTGTAGTCATTGTCTATAAATTTAATCTTAGAATGCATAGTCTGTTGTGAGTGGCTACTTTCATGTAGAGTATTGGAATATTGCTTCAAAGCTTCACTTTTCTTGTGGGATTTATCAGTACTCCATTTCATTTTTTAGACATAATCTCAGTATATAGGCCAGTCTGGCCTGTAACTAGTAGTCCTCCTGCCTGAGTTTTTCAAGTGCTGGGATTTACAAGCTTCCTTTTATGGTTAAATAATAATTGACCTGCAGTAGTATACCTTTATCTACCCATTAATCAGCTGATTTTTTTAAAAAATTATATTATTTATTCTTTAGAATTTAAAATATATTTACAATACATTTTGATCATATCCACCTCCATTCTCTGGAGTTCTCTTTTAAAAAAAATCTAACCAAATATAACTAGTGTTGCTTTTTTGTGAATATGAGCCATGCACTGGAGTCTAGGCAACATACTGGGGGCCATACCCCCACAGGTAAGTAACTCTGCCTCCCCTAACAGCCATTAACTAGAGATAGGGCTTTGTGAGGCCCACTCTCATCCAAACTGGAGTTTTGACTTTTTTGATCTTGTATAAACAGCATCAGGTGCAGTGAGCTTAGGAGTATAGCAGCCCTGTCATGTTCAGTAGATGCAGTTTTGCAGCAGTCTTCCAAAACTTCTAGCTCTTATTATGTTTAGATCCAATCTTTCATTATGTTCTCACAGTGGGAGGAAAGTGATATAGATAGCTCATTTAGAGATGAGCACTCCATGGTCACTTGTTATCTGCATTTTGACTAGTTATGAATATCCATGTTAACCACCATCCACAGCAAAATGAAGCTTCTGTGAAGATGTTAGGAAGTGTACTGATTTATGGGTATAAATTTAACTGTTTGGAAGATAGTTTGATAATATGATCATTTAGCAAAATATTAATAGTGGGTTCTGTCCTAGGGAATATAAACTCCTAGCCATTTTCCCTTTCTGGTTTCTAGTACCAGGTATGAGTTCTGTCCTGTAGAGTGAGCCTTACATTTCAATCAGAAAGTGATTAATTATCCTCATAACATTCATGCCACTATTATACCCATTATGGTAATCATTACTGCAGTTCACAGGGTTCACAGCTGGGTAAGAATTTTAATAACCCCCTTTCTCAACAGCCTACAGAGCACCTTCTAGCACAATAAAATATGGAAGTTTCCAGGTCAGTACCAGTTTTATTTCTGTATGTCCCATGACTAAAGCGTATGGTTATGTCATCAATATGGTCTTAACACTGTTTTAAAGCTTCATTTATGTTATAGAATTTATCAGTAATCCATTTCGTTTTTAAGATGGAATCTCAGTATATAGCCGAAATTGTTTCATGGGTCTCTGGGACAGACTATACCTCCAATTGATAACTGGAGAAGAGATATCCAACATCTAGCACTCTGCTTTTTGTTTGCTAACCTTGGAATATGGGAGAAGAATTATCTTTCTACCTCCATATAGAGTACCTCCATATATAACAAGGCCCCTAAATTAGATTTATGGCCTTTATAAAATATCTTTAGTGTTAACTCTCTTTCCATCATCCCGCATTTCTACCCTACCCTCCATTACTCTCCTAATTTAATTTTTTCTACCATTATTGTTCTTTCTTTCTGATACCACCTGTGGTGGTTTCAATATGCTTGGCTCAAGGAATAGCACTATTAGGAGGTGTGGCCTTAGAGTAGGTGTTAGTTTATTGGAGGAAGTATGTCATTGTGGGTGTGAGCTTTAAGACCCTCATCCTAGCTGCCTGGAAGCCAGTCTTTTAATGTCTGCCTTCAGAAGAAGATGTAGAACTCTCAGCTCCTCCTGGACCATGCCTGCCTAGATGCTGCCATGCTCCCACCTTTATGATAATGGGCTGGACCTTTGAACCTGCAAGCCAGCCCCAATTAAATATTGTCCTTATAAGAATTGCTTTGGCCATGGTGTCTGTTCACACCAGTAAAACCCTAACTAAGACACTACTTCTATTTTATTATTCCTTTCCCTTAAGCTCTTTCTTTCTCATCCCCAATGACCCCTTTCTATATTTCTGGCTTCTAAATGTCCCTGATTTAAACAAGTAAATGTATAGATTCTAAGCATTAAAATACTGGGGGCTAGAGAGATGGTTCAACATTTAAGAGCACTTACTGCTCTACCACAGTCCTTGAGTTCACTACCCACACAATGGCTCACAAGGCTTCCATGGGCATGACACATGCATGCTACAGATATATATTTGCAGGAAAAACAGTCATATATATAAATAACTAAATATAAAAGATTCAAAATAGTTTACCTATAGAGAATACATACTATGACAGGAGGATGTAGGTCTAAAGTGATCAATACCACACTGTCTTTTACTACTGTTGGTTTTTTTCTGGAAGGTTTTTAGGGGCAATAACTGTATGTGGTGATCATATGTACTGAAAGCAATGCCTTCTTTGGGAACAATTACCATGTGACCTGCCAAATATTGTCTTAGAGTTCACTTAATTTTAATAAGCATAAATACATTCTAAATCAATAATTTAAAAGTATAGCAAATATTAGTATCAGTGGTTTATTATCAAGTGATATGTCCTGCATATAAAAAAGTATTTGGTATTCTTTTTCTGCAATGTTGTAAGGGAGCGGGAGGTGGGGTGAAAATGATCAAAACACACTGTACACACATAGGAAACTCTCAAATAATAAATAAAACATATATTTAAAATACATTTACAAAAGATCAGTAATCCAGAAAGTGTGTTATTAACATAAAGATAGTCAAATAGATCAATGGAAAAACATGAAATAACCCATTTAGCTTTTGTATGTATACGTGACCAGGGTTGGCCACATTGGAATGGTAAATTATGCCATCTCTGGAAAAGACTCTTCCTTTCAGCAGATATTGAACATTTATAGGTTTTGATCTATATCTAAGGAGTGGGACCATGGGAATTTTTCGTGTCTATGTTGACATGGCTCCTGGTGTTGCCATTATTCTGTAATTTTCCAGAGAATAATACTGTTGAGATCTCATGGGTGTAGCTTGCTTATCATAAGACAAACTATCTCACAGCAGATATCTTTTGGCTGGCACAATCTTTATGACCCCTCTTCTGTGATATTCCATGAGAGTTATGAATGCCAAATGTGATATTTGAAGTAATTCAGCCCATGGTCCATTTTTATCACCCTAGTCCATATCAAAATTATCCCTAACCTGGCTTCTGTAAGCACTTTATCATTAGTTGTCCCTTTTCATTCTTCTTTCCTTTCTTTCTTTTCTTTTCTTTTTTTTTCAACTTAAAAGCTAGATTTATTAATCCAAATTAAATAATGAGAAAAGTTTTTTTCAGAAAGACAGTGAAAATACTTGAATCTTTTAAACATGCAAACTAGTTTTGAGTAAGATAAGGGTTCTGTGTAACAATCATTATAAAAAGCATAATGAAAGAAACTATTTTCATTTATAACTTCATTAAAACCAAGATTATTGTTATTTTATCATTTAGAGATATACCAACTAGAATATTAAACATCAAAAGCAAAGCTTAAAACATCAAATTATAAAAGGATTTAAGAAACACAAAAAATAAATAAAGAGAAAAGGTCACTTACTTGTAGAACTTACTTATCTGTGGACTTGCAGATGACTATCAGCCAGCAGTTATGAAGCCTTCATGTGTTCCCAGATGAAACTGGAGTATTTGATAACAGGCAGCTTATCCTCTGCAGTTTAAGGGCACGTTAGAAATACCTGGATATAGCCTTGAATCTTTGATGTGATATGTTTTAAACATCTATTTAGTAAGAGGATAAGATAAAGTTCTTGTTTTTCTGAGACATTTTAACGGACATTGCTGAGAACAGATCAACACATAAGCAAACACTGTTGTAAGCAGAGAATCAAGCATGAATCCTATCTTGGGCTAGCGATTTTTTTTAAATATTTACTTTATTTACATTTCAAATGTTTTCCCTTTTGGGAACCCCGTATCCCATCCCCCATCCCCCTGCCTTTATAAGGCACCCACCCACCCACTTACCCGCTGCTGTCTTCTTTCTCTAGGATTTCCCCACACTGGGGTATCAAACATCCTCAGGCCAAGGGCCTTTACTCACACTGAAATCCTATAAGGCCTTCCTCTGCCACATATGTGGCCAGAACCATGGGTCCCTCTATGTGTATTCTTTGGTTGGTGGTCCAGTCTCCAGGAACTCTGGGAGGTCTGGCCAGTTGACACAGTTGCTCCCTCCATGGTGCTGCAAACCCCCTCACCTCCTTCAGTTCCTTCTCCAACTCCTCCATCCAGGACCACATGCTCAGTCCAATGGTTGGCTACCAACATCTGCCTCTGTATTTGCCAGGCGCTGGCAGAGCCTCTCAGGAGACAGCTTATCAAACTTTCATCAGCAAACACTTCCCAGTATTCACAATAACGTCCTGGTTTGATGGCTGTATATGAGATGTATCCCCAGGTGGGGCATTCTCTGGATGGCCTTTCCTTGAGTCTCTGCTCTACACTTTGTCTCAATATTTCTTCCTGTGAGTCTTTCATTCACCCTTCTGAGAAACACTGAAGCATCCACATTTTGCTCTCCCTTTTTCTTAGGCTTCATATTGTCTGTGAATTGAACCTTGGGTATTCTGAACTTTTGGGCTAATATCCACTTATCAGTGAGTACATACCATATGTGTTCTTTTGTGAGGTCAAAGGATCCAAATTGGAAAGGAAGAAGTCAAAATATCACTATTTGCAGGTGATATGATAGTATACCTAAGTAACCCCAGAAGTTTCATCAGAGAACTCCTACAGCTGATCAACAACTTCAGCAAAGTGGCTGGATATAAAACTAACTCAAACTAATCAGTAGCCTTCCACTACTCAAAGGATAAGCAGACTGAGAAAGAAATAAGGGGAATGGATTGGCAGGATTAATATAGTAAAAATGGCCATCTTGCCAAAAGCAATATACAGATTCATTGCAATCCCCACCAAAATTCCAACTCAATTCTTCATAGAGTTAGATATAATTCTCTTTAGAAAGTACTCCTCAGATGATTCTACTTTACTGGTTGAAATGCTCTATCAAAATTCTGATACAGAGAGAGTAAAACTCAAATTCATTGTGATTTGATCTTATGTTCTCTCTCTAATCTCATCTCTTACTCCTTCTCTTCATTTACTGCTGTGTTATCCTTTCAATTTAGATCTATCATACTGGAACACTCTCCAGGAGTGCTGCTATGTGAGGAGAAATTCTGTTTGTGAGAACACTCCAAGAAAATAAGACAATAGATTTGTGACCTCAATTTCTTCAAAACATAAAAATTCTTCTTGGAATATAGTTCTGTGCTTTTCCCATGTATAGCAGGTAGGAGTAATTTTACTTCAAATTACTCATTATTGCTTGCTGTTGTGATTTAAATTTAAAATATTCTTTATATGCTTCTATGGAAAAACCCATATTTTGCCATACGTAGCATGTCCATAAGGCATTACTCATATGATTATTCTTAATCTTTATAACCTCCAGAGTATAAATTGCTGATACTCTGAAAAAAGTTGGCTATTACATGAGTATTTAACTCATCTCATTTCTTGGCTCCATTCTCCCAGGTCTCACCACCTCTAGAGTAGTGAACATTTAACATTAAAACTTTTTCACATGTGCTTTCATTAACCTAAGATGCTGTCAAAACATGTGTTTGTATGGCGGACTATCTTAAATACCATTTCTTCATTGAGATCATTCATGACCAGACAACCTAAATTACCCCTTCTAGATGAATCCCTGTTATATCATTCAACTTATTTATTATTACAGTTGTCCTTATTTTATATGCTGTTTTTTTCTGAGTTGGACCAGTATATCATGAATTAATCATTTAATGGATAAAGACTTTTCAAGAAAGAAAAGTCTTTTCTTTCTTGTATAATTATCTATACAGTTGAGATCAACATCTGAGAATAGAGGTCATGGGTCATCAGGAACTTAGCATTGGAAGTATTTCCATGGAAGAATATCTGAGCAGAAAACAGTTTCCCTCTCTGAATGCACATTTTTTTCAGTGTTTTGTTTGCAAATCCTCCAGTATTATGGAGACTTCTGTTCCTGGAGTAGTAGCATGGTTAATTTTCATTGTTAAATTGATGCAATTTATAGTCACTATGAGGAGAAAACCATCTCTGGACACATCTATGAGGGATTACCTAGCTTAGATTAACTGAGATAAAAGACCCAGCCTAAATGTGGGAGATACTATTCCAGGATCTGAACATCTTTGTTAAAAAGAAAGAAAGGAAGGAAAAAGAAGCAGAAAAAGAAAAGGAAAAGAAGAAAAGAAAAGAAAATAGTGAACTGGGCACAACGACTGACCTCTACTTCCTGTCAGGAATTTTGTGGTATCATTGAGAAAATAACTAATACCCGAACAAAACTTCAGAAGTAGGTGGTGGAATAATTGTAGGTCCAACAATTGCCAGTGGTCTGAAGGCTATAGCATTCATCCTTCTCCTTTCAGTATCAATTATAGTGTGGCTCTTAACTTCAGAACTTACACTGATTTGGCATGCTTATTTGGTGATCCATATCTCCCTGCTTAAATTGCAAAATTGTATACTATTGAAATTTTTCTTTGATGTATTGAATGTGAGGGGTAGGGCACACATGGCATAGTACAAATGTGGAGGTCAGAGAATAACTTCTAAGAGTTCTCTCCTTTCACCATATGGATCCTGAAGATGGAAATCAGGTCAATTTTGGCAACAAACAACTTTACCCACTGAGACATTTCTCCAGCTATTTGTATTCATTTGAACACTGTAGACATTTAAAACTTGTGACGAAGTGTCTCAGTGGTTAGCTCAGGCCATGCTTACCCTTTATTGGGTAGAGAAAAATCACCTTAAATTGCTTTTTCTCAGTATGGTAGTAGGTACTACCACTGGAATTGAAAAGCTAAATATGTCATTGAAACAAATTGAAGGCTGATGATTTTTTTTTTATAGAAATAGTTTCAGGTGCTGAAAGAAAACTGCCTATGGCCCTTTCTCAGTCAGCATAATAAGGCAGAAAGAAAAATCCAAATCCTCAAATAGCACAGTCAAAGTCTGTAAAGCTTATTTTAAGGTTTTATTTTAACTCTGAACTTGAGGTAAGCAGAATTCCTCAAACAGAAAAGCATTCAATATGCCTCTAAATTTGTAAAATTTTGCTATTCTTGGTCTCTAATAACATATTGCTTCTTGGAAAATTATGGGTCTTTCCTAGTAGAAATTTCTATATTTCTATTTCAAAAGCAACATATGTGTATTCTTTTGATGATTTATAGTGAATTATCTCAGATTCTGGGTATAACAAGCAGGAACTTAGGCTTTGCCATATGAACAGCCAGAGTAATCAGCAAGTTTTATTGCAGAAAACAACTGAAAAGATGGACTAAAAGACAGACTTAGGGAGCACCTTAAGAAGATTATATTCTAAGTCATATGCATTGTATTTGTGCATAGGACCCATGATTTTCCTAATATCTCCATGTTCATTCATTCTACTGCACTCTTCATACCCTACACCACTCTACCCCATTGCACCCTGCTATAGCTAGACAGCAGAATCTCACAACACACTTCAGGGTCTTCTAGCTCTTACATTCTTTACACACCCTTTTCTGAGACATCCCCTGAGCTGTAGATGCAGAGGTTGTTTTGCAGTTTATCAACTGGGGATGAGCACTCGATAGTGAATTGTTCTCTGCATTTTGACCACTTATGGCTTTCTGTAATGGCTTCCATCTGCTTCAAAATGAAGCTTCTTTGAGGTATGAGAGCTATACTTATCAGTGGATATATATATATATATATATATTAGTTATAATAGAGTTAGGAATTATACTGATTTAAGAAAGTGGAAGTGGTGAGTTTTCTTTAAACTTTGTGACATTACTAGCTATGGGTAATTGGTCAGCTTTCTATTACAAGGCATGATTTCTGCCCTGTTGAGTGAGATTCTCTATCCAACTGGAGAGCTGTGGGCAACCTCCAAGTAAAAAAAAGGTTACTAGTTTACCATTGTGGAAATGTTACCATTCTAGTAATTGTGGTTCATTGGCCTTTTGTATTTTATTAATTCTTAGAAAATTTTATACAGTATATTTGATTATATTCACTCCACCCCTTCCCCTAACTCCTGAATGATCCAACCTTTCTGCCCTGCCTCCTCCCACTTTCTGTCCATTACAAAAACACTACCTTGCATCAAATTTCCTGGTCCTCTAGCTCTTATAATCTCCCTGTCCCCTCTTTAGTAATACTCCTGAGCTTTACACAAAGGGTTGTGTTGTTAATGTATTAATTGGGAATGGGCATCCTAGGGTTAGTTTAAAATATCATCCTAAGTGAGGTAACTCAGTCACAAAAGAACACACATGGTATGCACTCACTGCTAAGTGGATATTAACCCACAAGCTCAGAATACCCAAGATAAAATTCACAGACCACATGAAGCTCATGAAGAAGGAAGACCAAAGTGTGGATACTTTAGTTTTGTCTTAGAAGGGGGAACAATATTCATGGGAGGAAATACAGAGACAACTGGTGGAACACAGACTAAAGGAAAGGCCATGGAGATACTGCCCCACCTGGGGATCCATACCATATATAGGCACCAAACCCAGTCTCTTTGATGGTGCCAAGAAGTGCTTGCTGATAGGAACCTGATATAGCTATGTCCTGAGATGCTCTGTTAGACCCTGACAAATACAGAGTCAGATGCTCACAGCCAACTATTGGAGTGAAAATTGTGTCCCCATAAGAGGAGTTACAGAAAGGACTGAAGGAGCTGAAGGGATTTGCAACCCCATAAGAAGAATGACAGTATCAACCAACCAGATCCCCAGGGTTCCCAGGGACTAAATTACCAACCGAAGAGTACACGTGGAGCAAACCATGGCTTCCAGCCACATATGTAGCAGAGGATGGCCTTGTCAGGCATCAATGGGTGGAGAAGCCCTTTGTCTTGTGAAGGCTTGATGTCCCAGTGTAGGGGAATGCCAGGGCGGGGAGGTGTGAATTTTTTGAGTGTGTGTTTGAGTACCCTCACAGAAGCAGGAGTAGGGGAGATGGGATAAGGGGTTTTCGGAGGAGAAACTAGGAAAGGGGATATCATTTGACATATAAATAAATAAAATATCCAATAAAAAATTGAAGGATAGAGTTGAAGAGTTCCTATCTCAGGATTTTTGCAAATGAAAGAATTGTAGCATGAAAAATTGGAAAAAAAAAAGCTGATAGCAACACCCTCTTCTGGATACTGACATACATTTTTCTAAGGCACTGTGATACATGACACATTTTCTAACATCCAGGAACAATCCTAGGTTTATGATGCATTTTATTTATCAAAGTAATTTTTAAATTAATTTAAGGCAAGGATCCAGACTTTTATTTCTTCATAGAGTAAAATTTGAGATTAAAATTAAATTATTCCCCCTTTTCCCTCCAACTCCTCCCATGTACTCCCCTCTTGTTATCCCTTAAATTAATGCCTTATTTACTTTAATGTTTGAATATGTGTTATGTACCTAAATACAAAAATACTACCTGCACAGTCTGTAAAATGTTACTTGTATGTATATTTTCTGGACTGAACATGAACTAGATAATTAGCTGGTGTGTTCTTCCCTGGGGAAGACTTTTTCTCCCAATCTAAGAGATTTTTAGTTATCTGTAGTATTTTGTCTAGAGGTGAGGACTCCTGAGTTTACCCTCTTAAGACCATATTAGCATATGTATTGCTGTTGTTCAGGTCTTATCAAGGCAGCCATGTTGGTAAGACTTCACTTCATGGGTATAGCCTTTCTGACATTTCTAGAAGACACAACCATATAGCAAACTTCCTGTTTCTTTGTCTCTTAAAATCTTTCCATCTGTCTTTTCCAATGATCTCCAAGAGATTTAGGCACAGGATTTGTGTTGTGTAGATATATCCACTGGGATGGGATTCCATAATGCTACATTTTGATTGGTTGTGGCTTTTTGCAATGGTCTCTGTTGCAAAGTGAAGTTTCCCTGAGGAGAAGTGAGAACTACACTTATAGGTGAGTATAAGGATGCTTATTTAGAATATAGTTAGGATTTGGTTTGGTTTTGGAAGGGGACGTTATAGTTTGTCCTTCAAGATGCATAGCTTCACTTGCCACAAGTAGTTTGCTAGGTTTCCAATACCAGGCATAATTTCCTTTTTATTGAGTGGGCCTTAGTCCAACAAGAGATCTGTTGTTACCACCTAATTATTTGTGCCACAAATCTATTCTTAAGGTTATCATGCCATTCTTGTTTTTATTAAGTCCCATTGGTATCCTAGCTAGGTAGGGCTATTGACTGTTTTTCTTACATTGAAGCTTATGTGGTAACTTGTGTTACCAAAAATCTAGTACTCAGTGAGGAGGATATCAGGTCTAATTCAGCTCATGTTATCTCATTCCTGTATCTGAATTACGTGGCACCTTCAACAAGAGGGAGTTATTTTCCACCTCTTGGAGACAATCAATGGTAATTGTAATAGCCTATAGGATTGGCTATATATATTCTTTGAAAGAGAATACTCCCATAGTGGCAAGGGGAGGCGGAGGAAATGGGGAGGTTCCAAAGAGGAGAGCTGGAAAGGGGGAAACATTTGAAATGCAAGTAAAGTATGAAAAATAAATTAAAAAAAAAAAAAGAAAAGAAAGACTTATGTCGCACATGGGGATTTTGGTTAGATAGTCTATGGCTCTTGGGGGAGGGTATAGTTGACATAGATAGGACATTTTTAAGCTATGTATACAAAGGATTACATGTATTATAGATAGACAAAAGTGTGATTCCTTAAATCTCCCTCAATTGTCCAATTTCCATCTCCAAATCTTGTACCTTGCTATTTTTCTCTTCATTGCCCTTCTATCTTACTACCTCCTCCTTCTTACTTTCCTGGTTTAGAAGTTACTCTAGGTTACACTCAAACTGAAGATATGGAGCTAGGAAGCTCAGATGAGAGACAATATGCTACTTTTGTCTTTCTAGGTCTAGGTTATTTCATTCAGTATATATTTTAATTCTATCTATTTACTTGCAATATTCATAAGGTGGTACCTGTTGTTAAAGGTAAGATGTGTTGAAAAACATTTTCATTTCAGTGTGAGTTCTCTTCGATGTTTCTAACTCTTTATTGAATTACATTTTCAAATCCTGGAATCTTTTTTCATTTCCCTCATCCTTATCTTTGTATTTGTTGCTTAAATATTTATTTTCTTTAATTCTTTAAGCTGATTTTGTATTTTTAAATTCTTTAACTTCTTTATTGAAGTTTATGCTTGTCTACTTATTTATTAATTTACTTGTTTATTCATTTATTTAATGAACCAGTTTTTATTGAAGTTAATTTTTTTATTATTTTATTATAGAAAGCATCTCTACTACAATTTTCTCTGTTTCCACTCCTCCCAGTGCCCCTCACACCTTCCCTAGATGCACATCTCCTCCATTTACCTTTAGAAGAGAGCATTCCTCCAAGTGATATCAACCCAACACCACATAACGAGATTTAATAAGATTAGGGCCCAAACCCTCATATCAAGGCTGGATGAGGAAGAAAAGGGGTTCAAAGATCAGGTAAGAGTGAGAGAAAACCTCATTCCCACTGTTGAGAGTGCTTATTCTTTTAAATTTAGTATTGTAGGGTTCATCTATGTCCCGACCTGCAGGACTTATTCGCGAGGATTGAGGAGGACTAAGCCTGAAAGAAAAATGGGCGAGAGAGAGAAGGGAGGCTAGGCAAAGTTCCGTCTAGGTGTCACTTTATTTTTTACACACGTTTGCTTTTAAAGAAAAAGGAATGTAGAGGGGAGGGGAAAGGAGGCTTATGGCCTCCTGGCTGTCATGGTTTAACAAGCCAGACCATCCGGTGTCAAACTGTTTTATGATCGGCCTATTTCTAGGATGTGGGAAGGACAGTTTAGTCTTGAGGAAACACAACTAGCTCTCAGAAGGTCACTAGGGTCAGATTCCCAGGAACGGTGTGAAGATCCTGGCTCCAGGCATCTCCAGCTTATCTTGTGCAAACACAACTGGTCCTCAGAAAGTCTCAGATTCCCAAGGACAGTGTGGAGGCTCAGGCAAATTCCAAGGAGGGTGTTAGACTCTCAAGGACAGTGAGGAGGCCCAGGCAGATTCCAAGGAGGGTGTTAGGGCCTGGCTTCTAACATATCACCCTTTCTTTTACAATGAATGAGGAGCAGCTAAGAAGGGTCGGTGGAAGGCCTGTCTTAGGCTACGCAGTGTGCACCCATGTCTCATGCCCGATTTTTATTAGGGCAGGGGCTCTGTCTTAGGCTATATGGATGGCCCCCATTTCCGGCATCTACCTTTTATAGTCTCGATGTGCACCCGGATAATAGATCCATAATAACTCCCGTCATTAAGCTACCCTGCAGCCTTTAAGGGCGTGCATTGAGAATCATGGCACTGCAATACATTCCCGTCATTGGCCTTTCCACAGCTTATGGCCCAAAAGCCGCTCCTGTTGACTAAGGGCTGTCAGGAGCTGTAAGGCTGTTTAGGAAAGCCTCCATAGCCTGCGATACCAGGGAATCTCTGCCTCTGCCTCTAGGGCTGAAAACTGTAGACCGTCAGACAAAACATCAGAGTGAGGGTCCTCGGTGGATTCTTGGATACTGAGTCGATGGTAATGAACAGCAGCCAGCTTCTGGAGAGTGGAATCAATCTGTGACTTAACAAAATTGGTTAGTCTATTAAAAGCCCAAGGGCCAAATGTCAAAAGCAGTAAAAGGCCCATAAGGGGTCCCAGAATGTTGGGGAGTAATGTAGAAAGCCAGGGAGAAGTGGAAAAACAATTTTGATACCAAGCCTCTGCTTGTCCTCTCTTTCTCTTTCTATCTGTTAAACTCTTTTTTATCTTTTCTATGCTGTCATCAACTAACCCTGTCTTGTCTGCATAAAAGCAGCATTCCTCTTTAAGGGCAGCACATAGACCACCTTCTTGTAAAAAGACGAGGTCTAGCCCTCTTCTGTTTTGTAATACTACCTCTGATAGGGATGCTACAGATTCTTTAAGATACTTTAAGCCTTGTTGTAATTCACGGATATCATTATCAATAGCTATGGAAAGTTGATTATACTGTTGAGTAGAAGAAATCAAGGAGGCTATACCTGTTCCAGCTCCTGTGGCAGTTAAGCCCAAAAGGAAAAATAGGTTCTCTTTTGGCACGGGTTGCACCCCGCTCCCAAAATGTAAGTAGGTCTTCTGCATGGTGAAAGGTAATTTTTGGAATAAGAAGGACCAAAACACAGTAATCTCTGTGTGTCAATAAAGAAGTTGAAACTACATAAGGAGTGAGTCCGGTGGAACAGATAAAATAAGAACTATCGGGTGCCTGAATGTACTGAAAGGTGGAGTTGACAGTAATTGTTTGATTACAAATGTCGTTCAACTGACGAGGGGGGAGCATATTAGGGGCTAATAAACAGAGGCCCAATCCGGAGACCTGGGAAAGGGTTAATCCAAGGCGCTCAGTATTGCCCCACCTTAACTGACCGGGATCATTAGTAAAGAGAGGTTCACCAATAATAGCCACTCCCTCATAGAAGGGAGGTCGAGGGGAGCAGCAGACCCAACATTCTAAATAGTCTGTCTGATTGTTGTCTCACAAGACCTTAATGGAAGCGTTAACTAGATCAAGTATAATGTTGGATGACAATGGAGGTCCCACAGGGAGGGTCGGTTGGAAAAGGGTACTAGCAAAGGGCTTTAAGGTTGGCCTTCTAATAACTGAGGGAGCCCCTATCTTAATTTTTGGGCTCGTCTGTCCAGGATGTAGGGCTGCGTTAGGTCCAATGGCTATTGTAGGGCCCTGTGGAAGTGTCTTAACGAGTTTAATTTTAAATGTGAGGCCCAAGTCACGTCCTGGCATATAGAGTCTCAATCCCCATTCGTAGCCTCTGGAATTATCCCAGGAGGCCCTTTTCCCAGCGTTAGTGAAAGTGATGGAAAGGGGATTGCACCAGTTAAATATGCATTCATTAGCCAGGGGGGTAGGTCCACCGGTAAGGCTGTATGGGGACGGGTTTATTCTCTTTACTGTAATATAATCCCATGAAGAGGAGAGTTTCCAATAAGTATCTCCAGAGGTCTTGAAGCCCCAGGAGGCACAGTAAAAATCAGGAGAGAAACTGCACTTTGTGCCAAGAGAGCGGTCTCGATGTCCTCAGGGGCAGATATAGAGGGGGGCCGTTTAAGTAGAAGGCTTGATATGCCCCGCTGCCAGCTGTTCCTGCACTAACGCTATGGCAGCAGACAATTTTTTGGAAGGGAGGGACCATTGGTCAAGCCAGACAGGAATGTCATCTTTCCAGGTGATCTTGTCTGCCTGGTGTGCAGGAGGAGCAATGGTCCTTATGAAAAATGGCTATCAAACCCTAAGCCTGTGCGATCTTTTTTATGAGGGAGGGTCATGGGTGTAGGACTTCCCTGGTTTTGTTTGCCAAGCCCTTGCCCAGGGAGGTAACCTTGTGCAAGCATCTGTTGGGCGATCACCTCATTGGGGCTGCACATAAGGACCTTCATCTGGGAGAGGATATCTCTGCCCCAGAGATTGACAGGAAGGCCAGGAACCACAAACGGCTGGACCGTGCCCTTATTTCCTTCGTTGTCTTCCCAAGATAGAAGCTGGGAACTCTGTAAGGTATTTTTGGACTGCCCAATTCCTTGTAGATGGGTCATGGAGGCTTGTAAGGGCCAATGGCGGGGCCAAGAATCCTGTGATAGTACAGTGGAATCGGCCCCTGAATCTAAGATTCCTTCAAAAGTCTTTCCCTGAATTCTAAGGTTTAACGTAGGGCGCTCCCTAGTGATGGTCTGAACCCAATACAAGTCCGAGGAGCCTGGTCTGGAAGGGCTGCGTTGTGTGCCCAGTGCAGGGTGAGAGGTGTCTAAGGGTAAAGGCAGAGCCTGGGCCAAACATTGGCCCTGGGATATTGGACCCCAAGGGGCGCTGGCCAGGACCTTAATCTCTCCAGTATAGTCATTGTCTACCAAGGAGGGGTGGACACTGAGTCCGCTCAAAGTAGAGGATGTGCGGCCCAAGATCAGAAAATAAGTATTTTTAGGGGGAGGCCCAAAAACTCCCATAGGAAGAATCTGTACTCCGTCCTCCGGTCTTAGTATTGTGTGGGCAGAGGCACACAGGTCCACTCCTGCGCTCCCTGGGGTGGCTCGGTAGAGGGCGAGAAGGAGTTTATTGTCCGGCTGTTTCCCAAGGCCGGAGGAAATGGGGTGACTATTGGGACCTGGGGCTGGCCCCTCAACCCATTTTTTTGAAGAGGAGACAGTGGTCTTCCAGAAACGTCAGTGGCAGATCGACAGGTGTTTGCCCAGTGTTTGCCTCGCCAACAGCGTGGGCAAAGGGTGAAAGGATGTGAGGATCTGCCCGAGGGGCCTGAGGACACCTGCGGGGGCTCAACTGACCTTGGGACTCTGGGGCACTGACGGGCAAAGTGGCCCATCTGGCCACACCTAAAGCAACCCTTTTGAGTATTCTGAGCCTGGAGCGTGGCGCCCACCGCAAGGTGGACAGCCTGAGACATTTTAGAGGAAAAGGAATCTACATCGCGGCACAGGCGAATCATCTCATCCAGAGTCTTGTCTCTGGTTTTTCCGCATAAGGCGGCCCTGCAGGCTGAGTTTGCATTTTCATAAGCCAACTGTCTGATAATCTTATCATTGGAAGCCTCGTTGCCCAAGGTTCTCTCTGCAGCCTCTAGGAGGCTCATAAATTCACTATAATCCTCTTGAGTTCCCTGAGTTATTTTAGTTAGAGGAGTAAGTGCTGAACTGGCAGCCGGAAGAGCCCGCCAGGCACCGAGAGCAGCGTTAGCTGTCTGGGCCAAGAGACCAAGGGGCAGACGCCTTTGTTCTGTCTCCGTTGAATACTTTCCCTGGCCACTGAGTTTGTCTAAGGTCCATGTCCCAGAAGGCGACTGGGGGGATCTTAAATTCGTGGCTGCAACTGCCTGGCATCGGTCAATAAAATCCGCCTTCCAAGTTAGAAATTGACTGCGGGTGAGAACCGCTTGAACTACACGAATCCACTTTCCTGGGAGCAGATAGCCGCCCTGAGACAAGGAGTCTAAGACTGAGAGAGTAAAAGGGGCGTTTGGCCCATACGTTCTGACGGCAGTATTTAATTCTTTTAAATTTTTAAAATGTAGCTTATGGAACTCACCGTGCCCATTAGATGGCGCTGGCGGTTTGTGGAACTCTCTATGTCCGCCAGACGGTGCCGGCAGTTCGTCCTCTCCTTCACTTTCACTTTCTCGAGCTCCCTCCCCCTCACCATCAGGGTCGCTCAGTGCATCCTCAGAGGGATCAAAGGAGGTGGAAGGGTGTTTAGGCGCCCTGGAAGAACGGGTTACCACAGGGAAGGCCAAAGAAACACTATGGGACCCTCGAGTTCTTTTAGGGGGTTTGGAACTGAGGAGGGGCTTATTTGCTGATTCAGAAATCGGGGCGAGAACAGTCTCATGAAGAGCGGATTGTAAAGAACTGAGTTCGGCGGAGAGCTGGGCGAACTGCTTCTGTAACTTTAGGACTTCTTTTAGTTCGCTTATCTGCACCGAGGGTTGCTTTTTGGACTCAAGGAGAGATGAGCTAGGGACAGACAATGTGTATGCGGTTGACGGAAAACACAAGGAGGAGGTCCGCAGGGCGGAGCCGAAGGCCGCAGCGGCCTGTCAGGGTTACAACATGTCGCAGTTTCGTCATCTAAAATCACGGTCTCCGCAGGACCCAAGGGATTATCGTTAAGCTCCCGGGCCACAATCCGGAATATCAAGGCAGCTCTGGGGTGGGAAGGAGGGGGCTGACCCTGAGAAAGAGGGTGGTTTACTGTATTTCTTAATTGGCTTTGGCAGGGAAGACCTGTTTTTAAGTCGGAAAGTCCTGGAGAAAGTCCGCTGAACGGAGGAAGGTTTTTTCTGGGGTAGGGCAGATAAGGAGGTCTCGGAGGGGGTGGCCCTGCCCCCAAAGGCTTAGACTCCAGGGTGGGGATGTCTGAATTTGCGGACCTGGACATATCTATAACTACAGAGGGAGACTTAGTGGGGACTCGGGTGTCTGATTGTTTATCTGGGAGGGAGGCGGAGGGTTCTGCATTAGAAAGAGGGCGGAGGCAATACTCCGCAACAGACAGTAACTGCTGTTTATCTGGATCAGAAGATGCGGCTTCTAGTATATCTCTTATTAATCCCCAATATGTAAAGACTGTGTCAGGAACTGCATCCAGCCCTTCGAGACTCAGTTTCTCAATAAGATCATGTCCCACCTTTTGCCATTTTCCCTGGTGAATTTCTGGCCCATTTATTATGAACCAGGGACAGGCTTTATCTATAAAAATAAAAAACTTAATTAAATCTTTCTTTTTAACTTTAACTCCTCTCTCTCTGAGTGATCCTTTTAAGTCTTTGATAAAGACTGCTTCTTTAGTCAACTTTAGGCCCATTTTTATGAGATGGATGAAAATCATTTACCGAGGACGAAAACTCTTTCACAGGGGTCCTCAACCTTTCTGGAGCTGCAGCAATGCCTCTTATGGGCAAAAATCCATCTGGCAAAATCCGTGCCTCGAGCCCCACGTTAGGGCGCCACTCTGTCCTGACCTGCAGGACTTATTCACGAGGATCGAGGAGGACTAAGCCTGAAAGAAAAACGGGGGAGAGAGAGAAGGGAGGCTAGGCAAAGTTCCGTTTAGGTGTCACTTTATTTTTTACACACGTTTGCTTTTAAAGAAAAAGGAATGTAGAGGGGAGGGGAAAGGAGGCTTATGGCCCCCCAGCTGTCATGGTTTAACAAGCCAGACCATCCGGTGTCAAACTGTTTTATGATCGGTCTATTTCCAGGAGGTGGGAAGGACAGTTTAGTCTTGAGGAAACACAACTAGCTCTCAGAAGGTCACTAGGGTCAGATTCCCAGGAACGGTGTGAAGATCCTGGCTCCAGGCATCTCCAGCTTATCTTGTGCAAACACAACTGGTCCTCAGAAAGTCTCAGATTCCCAAGGACAGTGTGGAGGCTCAGGCAAATTCCAAGGAGGGTGTTAGACTCTCAAGGACAGTGAGGAGGCCCAGGCAGATTCCAAGGAGGATGTTAGGGCCTGGCTCCTAACACATCTACATAGTTATCATTGATAAACTTTTCTATAAGACTTTGGTATTTTAAGAGGATATTATTGCCTTAATAGATCATATGATTGGTATTTATTATTTGTACCAGTAGTTTGGGACAGAATATAGAATGTATGGATCAGGTTGGACCTAGAGGTCACATATAACTTAAGTGGAATTAAGTCAGCTGAACACAAAGAATAAGACTGGTATACCAGATGTATATACTGGTACAAGCCTATAGTTTGGAGGTATGTCTTAGGATTAAGGAGGGTGTGACGAGGGGAGGATCAGTCTGACTGAGCCACCTAGATCCTCAAAAATGGTGTTCAGGGTCTGGATGGGTGGAGAGATTGCATGTGGCATGAGAGGGTCCCCTAGTTTGGGTGCAGACAGGGTAGAGCCTGGTGGAAGCCTAGATGTTGGAGATAGCAAAGACAGGGGTGGCCAGGCTAGACCAGGGCACTGGGATATAGGCTAGATCTGGGGTGTTGGAGAGTGTAAATGAAAGGAAGTTGTATCTGGTGAACTCACATGGCTAGACCCTTAAGAAGTATCTTCTTAATTATGTTTTATTAATTGAGAATTTCATACAAGGTATTTTGATCATATTTACCCCTTCCCCAATCCCTTTCACACCTTTCCCAACACTCTGTGCATCCACGTTCATGTCCTCTTGTTACCCCCATAAACTCATAGAGTCCAATTTTTGCTGCCCAAATATTCTTGGCTGTGGGGCCTACCCTGGACTTTGGTTGACCTACACGAGATTAACCCCTTAAGAAAAATGGTCTCTTCCTCTTTCAGAAGCTGTCAGTTGTCAGTAGTTCATCAGCTAGGGGCTGGACTTTGTGCCCACTTTGCCCCTCCATGCTGTGATTTTTCTGGCTTAAGATTGTGCACCTTTTTTGACAAGCTGTCACAGTTGCTGTGAGTCCCCACGTGCATCTGCCTTGCTGTGACCAGAAGATATAGTTTTCTTGCTCTTACAATTTTTCTGACCTCTTTCCAGTAAGATCCCTATGTGTTGTTGTGTTCTTATGCATGTATATGTGTGGGTGCTTGTGTGTGTTTGTGTGTGTTTGTGTGTATTTGTGTGTGTTTGTGTGTGTGTTGCATGCATGCATGTATGCATGTATGTGTGTGATAGAGCTGTCCTATTTAGGGCTGAATCCTCCACAGTCTCTTTTTTCTGAATTTCTATCAGTAGTATATCTTTTTGTTAACTGTCATCTATTACAAAAAGAAACCTGCCCAATGAGGATTGAGAGGTAAATTTCCTTTTGGGTGTAGCAATAAGTCATTAGGAATCATTTTAATACACTGGAGGGTACCTGAATAGTAAGCAGAGTATTCTCTTCAAACATACAATAGTCTGTCTCTTTCAAATTTCAATCATAGTCTCCATCATATTTTTGTAGTTACAGTAACAAATGCAGATAATTTGATAGTTACAAACTCTCATTTATTTAGTATGATTTATGTAATTTAATTTTGTGGTTGTATCTAAAATTTTGTGTTTCTCTAGATTGTTTTAATTGTCAGGCATAGTGTAAGGGTGATATGTGAACTTACTACTCCTCTGCTACAGTCTCTGAAAATTCTCTGAATCATTGTGTATTTTCTTGTATCTAAATGCCACAGCCAGTTTTTCACTCCCAGTTTTTGTCAATGCATGATGGCTTTTCAGATACATGTGCATCAGCAGTTAATGGGATGTCAATCTCAGTAGACGCCAATTAGAAATCCCTAAGCCAGCAGAGCTCTCAGCTATTCATTCTTGCATAATATGAAATTGTAATCAGTTGAATGGATCTACTGAGTTCAGGAGCCATAAATTCTGAACTATATACTCAGAACCAGGGGGTTACTTCAGAAAAATGATAGGAAGAAACCTCTTCCAAAATGACCAAAGAGTAACACATGATACCTTTTAAGCTGTCAGCCATACGACTCAAGACTATAGTAGTAACAACAGAAATCAGTGTTGAATTTAAGTTGATTGTCCTCAAAATGATTGCTAGACAAAACTGGTTTTATGAATAGGAAAAATTGAGAAAAATAAGGAAACATACCTCTTGGTCCCTATATGTCCCCTTCATGCTTCATTTGCTGTCCATATTTCTGCAAATTTTATTGTCTTAGATAGTTATAGTGTCATTGGTTTGGGGAATTCATGTCACTTTGTAAATAGTGTTAGAAGAGTAAACACCAAAATAATATTAGTCATGGCTGCCTGTGCATAGAGATTGGTATAATTGGTATTGTATTTAACCAGCAATGTACTTTGGAAAGCAGGTTTAGATGTTCTGAGGAATTGTGACACCTAGCAGACTTTTTATAGAATAAGCCAAATGCATCTTGTTTCTTTGCTTTTCAAGGAGTCTAGGTCCCCTTTTTCTTTGACACTGACAACATGGTGACAACACCAACATAGAACAGGAGAGAGACACTAGGCTGGGAGCTGAGAACTTAGCTTTAAGCATCTTCTCTGTCATATCATAGCACAAGTTAATTTTTTTTCTACATTTCCTTGTTGAAAGATGAGGGAATTTACAATAGGTCTTCTTACACCTGAGGCCCCTCCCACATATAAAGCAGAGTACAGCCTGGTCTGGCCTCAGTGGGAGAAGATTCACTTAATCCTCAAGAGCCTTGAGGCCCCAGAGAAGAGAGAGGTCTGGTTGAGGGGAGCACCTTCTCGGAGGCAAGGAGAGAAGGAATGAGATGAGATACTGTAAGAGGGGGGACTGAGAGAGGTAACGCCTAGAATGTAAATAAATAAAACAATTAAAAAAAGAACTATGAAAGAGAATGTGTTAGAATTTTAGGATGTTTTCCTATCTCCCATTTATTTACCCCTTGGTTCATTAAGTTTAGATAAGGTCCTAAAATCTTCATGTATAGTAATATGTCACAGAATATATTATGGCTGATGGTCATTCTTGGAGAAACTGGATTAGGTAATTTCTGAGATCGTTCCAGCACTAAACTTTTTTTTTCCTGCTGGTTTTTTACTTTAACCACTTTTCTGGTTTACTGAAGGAAGAAATAATTTTTGTACCTTCAGAATCCATGATATCTTTGTTCTTTCCTCTTCATTCCACTTTTTCCCATTTCTCCAATATCACTGTCAATATCAGACAGTGATAGGAATTGGATCTAGGAGTAGTAACATGATCCAATTTTGACTCTGATGTATACTGTTTGGGAGCTCTCTTGGAACCAAGACAACTCAACCCTATTGTTTGTTTGGAAGTAGAGAAATTTATTTATCTCATTGACAAATGACATCTGGGGTGCCTATTTTGACAGAACTAGAAAATGTAGAGATAGCATCGAGAAACAATGGCTATTAAACCAACTTATGTGACTGTCAGCACAAGAATACATAATGAAAATATCCTATATATACAGGATTAATTTTTTAGTTATACCCCTTGCAGGGAAATGTATGGAGTTGAAGATAATCACAGTAAGTAAACTATATTAAACTCAGAAAGACAACCATGAAACAGCTTTCTCTGATTTTGTGTATGTAGTTTATGTATGTACATGAACCTTGTATGTATATATGGTATTAAAGTAGGTACCAAACTATCAGGAGAACAAAGAACAATAATGAGATGGGGTGAAGGATGAGAAAGAGGAAGTCAGGAATGCAAAGAGATAGAATATGCTTAAAGGACATTATATGCATGTATGAAAATTTCCTTATAAATTCAGCTTCAATTAAAGGAAGAAAAAAACATCACCACCACTACAACAACAACCAAATAAACAAAACAGAGATTGAAAGACTTTATATACAATATAAATATAAAGTAAAATATATAAATATAAGATATAAAATAACTTCCTTTTTCTATAATGTCCCTTTCAGGGTAAGCCTAGAAAGAGTTTATTTCTAGGTTCTCCATCTCTCCTATTGTCTCCAGGTATTTCTCATTTAAGGATTCCACCTTGCCTTACAATTCATGTGTCTGTAATGCCAGCTTCTTTTAATCACCTAGATTCTCCTTCCTGTGTTACCTTTTATATTGGGCTCAGTTCTCTGATTCAGACAGTGGAAGGGAGCACTTTTAGTATCTCCATGATAGTGATTTAATCTGAACATGCACATTTTGGCCCTTTCTGTAGTTGGGGACTTTGTAGATACTCAGGATTATCTCAGTTTTAACTTTTGCATGTTGATCCAATTCCAGCAATAAAACCCAAATATATGAAATGAAAAAATATTCTCTGATTCAGCTTTATTCTCAATTCATTTACTTCTCTTAGTTTTAGTTATTCATTAGGGAGAACATTTTGGTATGTGTTGACTAGTCTTCTATTATGTGCTTTTACTGAATACTGACTTTCAGTCCCCTCTTTAGACACAACAGAATCTGCACATTTTTTCAGTTTCTTTGCTTTCTCACAGCAGTGAAGTAGCCACAAGATTTTCCTTTCTACCTGGTAAAGAATATATAAATTCTTAGTAGTTTACAATGAGTTTTCCAATCTATTCTTTGATCCCTACAACAAAGCTGTATATTATGGTCCATGTGAGCTATTATTATTATTTTAAAGATAAGGGCACTGAGATACAGGGAGGTCAGGTGTAACATGTTTATGCCTGTAGTCATATCAATGTCTATTGTCTGCATGGCAGCATCAGTTACTTTTTTCTTGATTTTTGTTTGGTTATTATCTCTCTTCTCTACAGGTGGACGGCAAGCAAATGTGAATAGAGACTTGTTTTTCATGTTTGCTGCTGGAACCCCTGGATACTAAACTAGTGCATCCCATATAAGTACTTTTTTGTTGCATCATGAATGAGATCAACCTTTTGTCTAAAGTTTTGTGATCTAAATTTGCTAAAGTTACTCATTATTTTTTAGTAGTTAAAAACATAAAAATGTGAAGGATCACATAGGTAGTAATTGATGGAATGTTAGGACCAGGATCAGTTTGCTTACTTCCCAGCAAAGTAACTTTATGATACTTTATTTTTGTACACTTACCAATTGAGCACCATGATGTGCCATGCTTAGGAAGATCCTCAAATGGTGATATGCATGCGCCGAATGCATATGTAATGTTTTAGAAAGTTGTGGTATAGGAAAACAAATTGTCTCCTTTAATTGTATATCTTCTCCTTCTTGACCTGCTCTTAGGCTTTGTGTCCCTAGCATGTGGTCCCGCCATAGTGTGCCAATGCTCAGGATATTCTCATATCCCTTTTCTCCCATTACAGTTCCTCTATTTGTTTACTCATTGTTAATGCATATCTGTTGCTAGCTGAATGATCATGTCAACTCTTTGAGTCTGAACTTCCTTCATATAACCAGGATAGTACATTCTTATTACCTGTATCATATATGTGGTTTGCCTTATAAAACAATGTTTGCCTTATAAAATATGTGTTATGAGGTGGCAGTATTGTTTTTGTAGGAAAATGCCTAATATATAAACAGATTTCTTAGGTCTTAAGTGTTTTTAAATAAATAAATACTATTGTAGGTTTTCCCAGTTAAACTTGATCAACAGCATTCCATATCTTTAACCAAAATTTACAGGGTAGGAATCTTAAGAGTTTATAGGAAACAGATTGTAACTTGGGATTAGGAGGAGAGATTTTTGGAGCTGTGAAATTTACTTTGAAACATGGCCTATCTTAACTATGTTTTCCACCCTATGTAACTGCTACCTGTGTAATATTACATGTCGGTCACGGATACCAATACCTTATGGTGTCTGGTTTGTCTGAAATGATTTGAACTCCTCCAAGCTAGTTAGAGTTCATTTAGCTCACTTTCATAATTTCCCACTATAGCATTCTCTTGTGCTGCATTGGTAAAGAGTTCTCTACTGAATTCTTAAATTAGCATAAAGTGCTGATAGTATGTGACTAAGGAACCAATGTTCATGAGGTGATATGTGAGGTTTATGTAGTTCACAGAATCCTGCATTTGAAAAAGCTGAGGCCAAACCAGTAAGAGTCTTGCTTATGTGGAGTCTTGCACTATTGTGCTCTCAGTGAGGCCCCTTTGTCAAAACCTGACAACAAGTGCCTTTTTCTTAGTTATGAGAAGCAGAGGTTCTCTTTCCAGGCATTTTTCCTGTTAGAACTGTCATTGTTGAAAATTATAGAGTGCCAATTGACACTAAGATTATAGGTTTAAAGAGTCCCTGCTTCTTTGCCACTCTGGACAGCCTAAGCAAAGCAAAGAAGCTAAATTTGGCCTACTGAAAGTAAGGTTGAAAATTGAAAGTAAGGTTTGACAATTAAGAGTTTGAAAACAGCCTTTAACTTGGATTCCATAAAAACGTGGGCACAAAGCACAGGTCCCAAGGAAGCAGTATTAAAGAGGAGACAAAGTTTTAACGCTGTTACTAGTTTAAGTGTGATGTGTAGGATATGAAAATGTGAAACTATAGATTGCTTATTCTGTCCTGTGAAATGCAACATTCAACAACTTTGTTGAAAATTTTAATGATTAGGAAGGCAAGTTGAGGTTGGGCTGAAGGAAGTAGTAAGATCTTGTCCAATCAGATAATCAACAACCCATGCTCTAAAAAATACTGTATTTAAGAAACATGGATAATGTTAAATATATAGGTTAGAATAGAAATATAAACTGAAGACTAAGCTTAGAATGTAAAGAAGGAAAGAATCATCCTATTGTCTGAGTACAGATGGGAACAACAGAAACAGTGAAATCTTGTAATTGAACTCTAAGAATTTCAGTCCCATAGGAAATAGAAGAAAACTTATAGCTAAAAACCTTTCCTTAAACTGGGAAGGTCCAGCATTACCTGAGAAGAGAACATGCCACTATGTTATAGAGTACAGTCCTGAGGAGGTTTAAGTCTGGTCAGAAATGTAGGAGCTTCATTAAATATGAAGAAGAAATGAAAGCAAAACTCCTTTGCCAGCAGTTTGTGAGACAATGGAATCCCCTCCATTACCATTGGATTTTTAGGTTACACAACTGTGAATTACCATAAGCTATGTATTGGAGGTGTGAATGTGATATAAGAAAATTAGAAGTAACTAAATTCACATTACCTTAAGATAGTTGCTTTGAGGAGGACTATTCTTTTCTGTTACATGTTCTACTAATCAGTTCCTAGTGTATTTGATAAAATTTTCTGATCTTTTTGAATGAGAGCATAGTAGCCAAGACACAGATATACCACAGTTCATTCAATCATATCTATTTTAATGCATATTCACTATGTTTTAAGTTTTTGTCATGATCACTTATGTTGTAATAATCATTCTGTATTCATTTTTAAAATTCAAAATAGTTAATTATAATCATATCACTAGCATGTGGAAGCTAAAATAACAGTAGTAGGGATCACGTTTTATAACGCTGAAAATAAAATCAGAACAATGGTGCAACTTTAAGTTCTCTCAGGACTCAAACAAAACAAAAAGTAAGAAAGTTAAAATAAATAATAAATAGAGGACCAAAATGTTACTAATCTACATATCAAATGAGACAATTACACAATACAAGCAATAATAAAAAACATCTTTCAGGTAAAGAAATGGCTAAATTATCTAGTTCTAGTCAAACTAGAAACATACTTTCTATACATCCCTTAGGGAAGGTTAGGGCAATTGCCAACAAATATCCAAAGTACTCACAAGTTCTTGTGAATGTTCTGAATTTCAATCAGGCCAAAATATCATATAATTATTCATTCTAAAACATCAAAAAGAGATGGTATGAAACAAACAACAAAAATTGAAAATGTGTTCTTTAAGAACAGATAGCCCTACACTTTTATATAATACTAAAATATCTTAAGACAATGTAGCAGACATTACATCTTTAGTGGAAAGATATTTTGACCAGGTAGTTCTATACCCTGCCAAGTAATATGAAAATATCCTCAGAATTGGGAAGCCTTAGAAACATACCCTCTATAGATCCCTTGGGAATTGTCCCAACAAATAACCCAAAGTACCCCGAAAAAATAAAAGGCCCAAACAAGGTTGAGTAAAATAGGTTCAATTAAAATAAAATATAATTCTCATTGTAGCAGTCCTTGTCCCACTTCATGTGCTCAGTAGCCACAAATCCTTTATTGGTGTTATATTGGAAACAGAACATTTTATCATCTATGTTCACTTTAAGGGCTGGAGTAAAGAATGCAATGAAAGTGAAAGTACAGCAGAATATACATTCACATGTGAAATCAATATTGGCAAATACAAAGAGAATTTGACAGAAAAAAGATGATAAAAGAACACATTTACATAGCTTTTAAAAATGAAAGTAAAAACACACAACATATATATGAAACAATGAATTTAAGTAATTTAATTAATAAAGTTGAATTTATTAACAGAATTTTTGACATAATAAACACTATTTGGTAGTACATTTGGGACATTAAAAATATCATTGCATACATATTAAGGATAGTATAAATTGCATTTCAAGAAACAGGTATAGTACAAAATTTTGTAGTATTTGCAACTAATTAAAAATAGTAAATGCAAAACTATATATACTTAAGAAAAGACAAGGTTGGGTGGTGGTATTGCACACCTTTAATCCCAACACTTGGGAGGCAGAGGCAGGCAGATCTCAGAGTTTGAGGCCAACCTGGTCTACAGAGTCAGTTCCAGAGAAACCCTGTCTCAAAAACCACCACCACAACAACAATAACAAAACAATAACAACAACATAATATTTTTTTAAAAAGCAAAATTCTTTATTAATTTTAAGATTACATTTATGTACTTATGTATATGTGTATATGTACGCTAGAACACTTGTGTGGAGGCTATATAAAAACTCATGAGAGTCTGTTCATCTCTTTCTTTGTACTATGCTGGCTGTTGCAATAAACTCAGGTCATCAGTCTTGACAATAGGCAGCTTTATTCATGCATCCATCTTGCCTGCACAGATATATAATATTTATATCCATTTAATTCATGAGATTTTTATTTTTAACTAATAGATATGGAGTAATGATATATTTATACCCATCTTTAATAGTGGTTAAATCAAAATATAAAATGATAAAAGTTATCTTTTTAGTTAAAAATCATTTATCTATGGGTAAAGATATATTATTTATATCATCTTATTTCTCATTCCATATGCCAAATGGAATACTTTTTGAAAATACTTCCTGCTAATATTTTTAGAAATTTCTATATTGCTCTGAGAACAATAAACAGCAAAAGGTGCTATTTGCAGGTAAATTGTAATTCTTGAATTCAGGGTAAAACAAAGCACCATTCCTGAATGCATACAAATTACAATGAGAATGCAGCATTTGGTCAAACTAAAGAATGTTGCTGAACTTCAGCCTGGAAAATACAAAGCTTCATAATTTCTACTAATGATTACCTTGTAGAATTAGAAAATATAAATAAAAGGAGAATAGAAGGAAAGAATTAATATATCTATAAGCAAACTAGCCAACTAAATACCCAATGGAAACAACAATGCAATTCAAAATACTGTTTTTTAAAAAAACAAAAGGACAATGAGCCTAGTTTAATATAAAGGAGAGGGAATATTCTAGAAAATTAATAATGACAGAAAAACGTGGAAGATATTTTCCAAATTTATATATATATGTTAATTTTCTTAAAATGTATTAATATAGATTTATTGAATAGAAAGCCTTCCAGATGAGATAATTAAATATAATACCAATGAATATAAAATTCTACATAAAGTGTTTCATAACTTTTAAGTTGTATTTTTAAATTTTCATATTAATTTACCATTTTACTCCTTTGAATTTTATTTAACATTTTGTGTAATTTCATATTTATATACATATTATATTCATATCATTTTACACTTTCTCCTCTTCTTTTAGTCACTCTCATATCTCTTCCATCTCTAATTCATAACTTCTTCTTTATTATGATTATAGATACATAGTGTCAATAAATATATAAATATAATCTGCTGAGTCAATTTAGTGTTGGCTATATGTCTATGTTTTCAGAGCTGACCACTTGGTATTGAATAACAAATTTATAGTTCATCCCTGAGGAAGACTGGTTCTATTTTAATGGCCATTAATTATCTATAGATGCTCATCTAGGGTTGAGGTCTCATGAAAACCGCATGGCTCTACTAAAATTGGATGACTAAACTGGTTGAGGAAAAAATAGATTTAAGTTCACTTGGCAAATTCACCCTATAACTAATGAGCTAACAGTGAACAAACTTGAGGTACATGGAATCCTTTAAAGAGAAAACTAATTGTCAATCAGGCAAAATCATACTTCTGCTGTATCAACTCTTAAGACTGGAAAGATTTGAGGGGTTTCTAGTAAAAAGAAGGGTTTGCTTATATGTAAACTTTGGTAGCAAAAGAGACACCAAAATACAAGATGTAACTGTGTTTCCTGAAAAGAGAAAGGAGAGGGGTACAAAAAAGAAGAACAAAAGATACTCTGCAGTTGACACCCACCATTGACCACTCACAAAAATGAGTGGCTCTGAGCATCTCAAGTCTGACAGGAGAGATAAGAGATCAACATTAAATTCAGGAAATGGCCTCAAATACCATTGCAGTTAATTTCCTATGAAACATTAATTCTAAAATTTTAAGGAACTGGGTCCCTAATGGAGGAGTTAGAGAAAGGACTGAAGAAGCTGAAGGGGTTTGCAACCCCACAGGAAGAACAATACCAACCAAACAGACTGCCCAGAGCTCCCAGGGACTAAGCCACCAACCAAGAAGTACACATGGAGGAACCCATGGCTCCAGGTGTATATGTAGCAGAAGACGGTCTTATCTGGCATCAATGAGAGGAGAGGTCCTTGGTCCTGTGAAGGCTTGATGACCCAGTGTAGGGGAATGCCAGGGTGGGGAGGTAGGAGTGAGTGGGTGGTTCCGGAAGCACCCTCATAGAAGCAGGATAAAGGAGAATGGGAGTTTCCGGAGAGAAAACTGGGAAAGGAGATAAGATTTGAAATGTAAATAAAGAAGATATCCAATAAAAAAAGAAAAAAACAACTAAGGCAAGTTAGGATTTCCCCACAACCATGACAATAATATAATCTGGGCTAAGAAAATATGTTTTAGTTTGGGGGCCTGGAATGTGGTAAAAGAAGCATGTCTATCTACTCCACCCATGACATCATGATATACCACTCATACACTCTCTTCCTAATTCATTCCCAAACAACATCTTTACTAGCCAGCTTCTTGATTCCAATTTCATACAAATAGACTCATCATACCACTAATGGGTGTAATTTTGTTTTATGAAACTTATCCTGATAAAGAAAAAATCAGAACTGTGAATTGCTACCATGTGACTGGTGTAATTTCTTCCATTGACCATAAAGATTGTAACTGAAGAACAATCACCACCCCTGACACAATGGCATTTTCAACTGCAAGCAATGCAGTCACTCAATGTCACGCTAAACCTCAGAGTTACTAACTTCCATGTTAGTATGTCTATTGATGTTGTCATTTGTCTAGATCTTGGTATGATCACAGTATTGTTGAGATTTCATGGGTACAATATGTCTGTCATATACAGAAGGCAAAAACTCAGCAGACATCCTGGTCTTATAGCTCTTACAATATCTGTGCCCCCTTTTTTGTGACATTCTAATAGCCTTACGTGTAGAGGCTGTGTTGTCGATGTATTAATTGGAAATACCACCCTACGATCAGTTGTCCTTATCATTTTAACCAGTTTTATGCTTATTGTTCAGCTTCTTGCTAGAGCTTCTTTATTACGTTTTGAGAAAGCTTTAATTTTCCAGTGTTTTCATCAAGAACCATGTATTAGAATGGTTCCTAAATTGTTATATTATCCCCAAATCTTTTCCATTTGTTTATAAAATAGTTATGTCAGAATCTGTTGTTCATTTTAATCTTTTTGAAGATTGTTGGGCAAACACTGCTTTACTTTACTCTAGTGTTAAATATTCTTCATATTTTATTTATTGGAAGATTTAAATCTTTTCAATCTCCCTTTGTTTACTTTATTTTATAGTATATTTTATTGGTAGTGCTGGAGTTTGGAGCTAGAGCCTTGCATATTCTAGAAAAGAGCCATAAAACTGAGCTCCAACTCTAGCCTTGTTCAATTCTTCATCTTTCTCAATTCTTATTTAGATTTCTTTTATCTATCTTTTATATCTATTATGTCATGACATTTTTGATTCGTTGAAGATCCATTTCCCTTTCACTTTTATAGTTTTAAAATCCTGTATGCTGTCCTCTATTGATGTTTTCTCAGTATCACTTTTCCTTTGTGAAATTGTGAATTCGTTTTAAAATATTTTTCCACTGAATTTTTAGTTCAAATGAGGAGTCTGCATATATATTTGTGTAAATATATGCACATGTGCACATATATAATTTTATATTTTTGAGTGTTTAGCCTGCATGCATGTCTGTATATAGACCTAGTGACTATAGAAGTCAAAAAAGATAATAGATCCCTTGAAACTGGATTTATGGATCGCTGTGAGCCACCAAATTGATCCTGAGAACTCAACCCAGGTCCTCTGCAAGAGCAGGGAATACTCTTAACCAACTCGCCATTTGTGAGCAGTATTTTATTTGTAATGGTTCATACAACCACATCATTACATAAAATAGTATTTAACAATTTCCCTTTTGTGTGGTGCTAAGGACTAAACCTAGCACTTCACATGTATATGCAAGTGTTCTTCTAGCAACCACATCCTTTATCTATCTTTTTTAACATTGAGGAAATATTTCTTTCTAACCCTGAGCCACTTCTTTACGGTCTAAATTTATATATAATTTCCCTTGTAATATTTGCACAACTCATATCTCCAACTGCAACTCTTACAGCTTTCAGTGATTTCATGATTATAGCACTTGCTTTCAAGTTTCGTAAATTCTTGTTTACTTGTGTGAAAACTAGCCTGGATGTTTTGGCAAGTCATGAGTTGTGTTTATTGTTCTTGTTCAGTCATGTATTCCCAGCATCTAGCCTGTAATAACCCTTCCATTTATGTCCTAAATTGTCTGGAAGGGCTTCTAGATGAAGCTCATCATCAAAAAGGATACAGCCTTACAAGCTGCTAATTGCAAACATGCACTGAATCCATAGCATGATGATGAAAAAAACAAAACAAAACAACACTGTTCTTACTCTCCTCAGCTTTTCAGTCAGTTTTCATGCAGCTCAGCTAAACTATGTAGTAGTCAATTTTCCTAATAAGGGCCTTCTTTCTTTCCATGATCCTGTTCATCCTCAATATTTTGTTTCTTTCCATATGAATTAAATCAAAAGCTGGGCAGTGGTGACAAATACCTTTAATGTTAGCACTCAGGAGGCATAGGCAAGTGCATCTCTGTATGAGCACATACCCAGCTGGCAGCAAATACAGCCACAGAATTGTGTCACGTGAGAGACAGATTAACTATTTGTGGGTATAAGTCCAGTCATCAAATAGCACCCCTCTGTCATAATAGTTTTTAAATTGCAGGCAGCTACATGCTCATTGTACCAAGCAACCTTTCCTGATATATACCTATCTGTTTCTGATACCATCTTTCCAAGAACCATTTTTTAAGTCTTTATTGATCAGACATAACTTCCCCACTTTTAAGTCTCTGTTCATCAGACATAGCTTCCTCAGAACAGTTATGCAAACAGAACCCATTGCTTTTTACAACTGGCACAGGCTTACTCAGTGTGACTGCAGCTGCTTCTCTAGGGACATGATTACATGTCCCAGAATACCTGGATTAATGGTTACATCTGAAGGATGGATAGAAGTAGAGAGAGGAGAGGAGAATTCTACACCTCAAAATTCAAGCATGGAGAAAAACGTAAAATCATCCATGGGGCTTTCTGTCTACATGATACAGGCCTTGCCCATGACCCACACAGTGAAAGTAATTATTGTTATGAGTAAAACAGCATAGCAAAAGCAAGGAGAGCTTGTAATCTAGGTAATAAGCTCAGAGGCCACCAAAATTTACACAGCTCCCATACCACTCTAATAATACTAGTGCCCATGTCCATTGAAATACTGTATGGCACAAAATAGAGGATCCTAGTAAACTTCACATTTTGAGGTATAGAACTCTCCATTCCTCTCTCTACTTCTATTCATCCTCCAGATGTAACCATTAACCCTGGCTATTATGGGACATGTAATCATGTCCCTAGAGAAACAGCAGTGGTCATACAAAATGGACTTGGAAAAGGGTGGTGGCTGCTTCTCCAGTGTTTATGGAAGTCACCTCAGGCACTGGCAACCCGGAACTTCCCCGTAGTGCCAGTGATTGGCTACTCCAGAGACAGTATCAATTGCCATTGGTCCAAAGGCAGTATAAAAAGTGCTTACTGCTGCTCAATACAGTAGATCTTCACCTAGATGCTGCGCTCTGGAGTCTGTTTCCTGAGTTCCTGACTGCCTCCCTCACCCCTCCTGGATCCTGGTTCCCACACATGGAGGATTGAAGTTTCTTAGCATATTTGTATACTTGTAGTCTTCTTTTAGAAGCATTTAAATATTTAATTATCTTTTCTTTTTATTATGCTGAGAATGAAAGCCAGGGTCTGGAACATGCTAGGCAAATGTATAGTATTCTACATCCTCAGTCCTTCATTTATTTATGGGTGGTTTATCTATATAATATTTATCTTACTAATATTGATTATTCATTACTTTGTTAAGAGGGGCCCTTACTAATAGATATACCAATAAGAAAGTTGTAGCCCTGGATTCCTGACACAGAGCTTCAGGATTTAGTCTTCCTTGCTAGCTGTCTTGATTAGTATGCTATTTCCTTGCTATGTCACCATTCCTCCCTTTTGAATGGAAATATTTATTGTGTGCCATTGTATATTGGGCCCCTATAGCATGTTTTTGATTTTGTACAAGATTATAGTTAAGAGATTTCATTGAGTCTCAGGCTTGGATTTTGAAGTTTTAAGAGGTGTTGGAACTTTTAAAGGCTATGGGGTCATTTGAACCTGAAATAAATTTGTTTGTATTATGAGATGGCCATGAGCTAATAATGAGAAAGGTTAGATGGGTTATGTCTTAATTGTTGAATGTTTTAATGTTACCTTGATAAGGGGTGGTCTTGTGATGGTTGATGTTGGTTGTCAACTTGGAAGCATATAGACATAACCAGGAGATAAGCCTCTGGACAGGAATGTTAAGGAGTTTCTAGATAAGGTTAATTAAGTTGAGAAGACCTACAATAATTGTTGGTGACATTTTTCAATGGGCAGGGATCCTGTACAAAATTAAAACAGAGAAATCCAGATGAGCAACAACATTCTTTTAAGTATGCTACTCACAAAGAATAGAATCCACTGTAGTGTATCCATAGTATATTATTTTAAAGATGACAGTTAACTTGCATTTGTTTCACTACTAGAGTTATTTTAATATATTAGGAGCAAATTGTCAGGGCTAAAAGAATATTTAATATTTAATATATATTTTATCATACTTCTTGCTTGCAAACTATTGATATGAGCTGTTGGAAAAATGTCATTTAGAAAGAAGCTTGTTCATTGTGGTATGATCATATATCTTTAATGTGAAAAGTTATAATATCTGGAAAGTGCAACGAAATGAGATTCTTTTATATGTGTGTCTGTATATGACTATACACTTGCTTTCTAAGTTACTGATGACAGTAACTGAATGTGGTAAAAATTGTAAAACTGAAAGGAATCTCTTTCTAGAGTGATCTTTCATGCTTGTTCCAGTGCCTACAATTCCACTCTTCTTTGAACTGGGGTTTTAAGTATTTGAATGATTACTTGAGAGTTAATTCAGGTTTTCTTACACACAAGAAAGGGGGCATGGGACATGACTGAAATATTTTGAGTGTTTCCTAGCTTGGTGGTGTCTGTTTATACAGTAGAACCCTTAGTGATAGAGAACGGAAAAAATCTAGAGGCTAAAATTCTGGTATTATGAAAATATCTCACTAGAGAAAGCCTATGGACAGCTCTGTGAAGTTATAGTCCAGCTTGGTGGAATTACTCCATCATCTTGGGATTTTTTTTTTGTGTGTGTGGTTTTAGTACATCTTTTTTTAAAAAACCTTTTCAATATCCTTGTATCACCAGCTCTTTGCCCCTTTCAGCGATGTTATTGCTTTATTGTTTTTGAGCTTTCCAACAAGAACAGAGAGTCAAAATAACAAAATAAAGGAAGACTAGCAGGGACTCGAGGGCCTAACGTTTGGAGTATGAACCTCTGTTTTTCAGCTACAAACACATGTGAACTGAGGCCAAACAGACAACAGTTCTAAGATAAACGTGAAGGTCTTGCAATCAATCTATCCTGAATAACAGCTATCATTATTTCCCCTTTACTTTCTCCTACGTCCTTTATGTGGTACTGTCTAGTTTGCTCAGGACAGCTTTTCATGAGTGCTGATGAAGGAGCTTTACTTATACTATTTTTTATTCTCTCTAACTCTTCTCTAGAGAGCTTGTCAAAGATAAATTAATAGTGTTTATGCACTTTTTCTTCAGGTGGAACACCTTCTTCCTGCTTCTCCCAATTTTACTGTTCTTTAACATCTTGTTAAGACCTCACCTTCTCCATAAAGGCTTCTGTGTTTCCTCAATGCCATCCTTATTTTGACCCCTGAACCTGAGCTGTGTGACTGTTTAACAAGTTAAATAACTTTGTTGTGTCTCAGTATCCTTATTGGTAAAATGACAAGAATGCTGGTATCATCAAGTTGCCTGTTATGTGGATAAATTGAGTCAATGCTTGTAAAACACTTTAACATTGCTTGGTTCATGGAACAAAACTTCTTGGTAATTGTTAGACATCATCATCATTATCATTATTATTATTATTACTATTGTGATATGGTTTAAAGCATATACTCTAACATTTTAGTTGAGACTTGATGGATCTATTTATGTCCATAAATCAGTTTGAAATAAGATATAATAGGGGAAAAGTTGTGAATTCAGGGTTCTGTCTCCATTGTATCTAGCTCTATTATTTAATAGCTCTATGATATAAGCTGTTTATTTAATCCCATTGATTTTCTGTTTCATTGTAATTAGTATAATTATACAAGCCTATCTAAGGGAGTCATTGTGTGGATAAAAGAAGGTAGACACAGTAGTTGGACCATCTACTGTTGAGACACTATTATTATATATCTCACAATTCACAGTGTCTATGCCAAGTTTAGACATGCATTGCACAGTTTTTAAAATTTTCTGAAAGTAAAATATTCTGCTTTTTCTGGAAATCTGTTTTTGTGTCATTAAGAAGGAATATGGACTGGATAGGGATATCTGCACCTTTGAACTCTTACATATAACCTATCAATGTGTTATGCCCAGATCATGAAACCCCAAAGACCACCAGGACTCAACTCTGATGAAATTTACATGAGGGGAGGGTTTATTCAGCACAAGCTTGAGCTCGGGATGCAAACCTTCCCTGACAATGTAGGTTGGACTGCAGGTGAGCAGCCTGGAGGTCTAAGGAAAGGGACTTAAAGGGAAAAAAAAGTCACCAGTGAGGGTTCCTAAGTCTTGGTATTACAAGATTGGATAAGAGGTTTATGAGTAGGTGTACTTAAGTGATTGGCCCATTTTAGGCTCCAAGGCCTCTAAAGGCTCTGGCCCAGCCATCTGGAGAACATTTGGCCATTTATAGCTGCTACAGAAGAGGAGTGATTAACACCCTTCGGTTTTACACATAGGTGTTGCTATCTTCTGGGGGAAAAGTATGAAGGAAAGGGAGGATGGCTAGAGAACTCTTTCTTCTTTAGAGCAGAAAAGAATGTCTTAGGGCCAGTAATTATCAGCAGCTGCAGCTGGCTGGGTACGTCTCACCTTGGGACCCGATTCTTTGTCTACCCTATGTCTCTGGGCCTTTTGCTTGGGTTTCCCAGTTTCTCAAATGCAGATGTACTTTTTGATGTGTTATAGTTAGTAATGATAATGCTGGAAAATAGTAAGGGTGGTTACCATTTTCTGATTTCTTACAGTGTGATATGTATGTTCTAAATTCTCCATACAAATTATCTGTAGCCTCTTTCAGGTAATTTTAAAATCCCTACCACCTTTGCTCAGGAATGGACGTGCTACCAGCCCTTCCTGCCTTACCTTTCTACCAGCCTTTGCTCTGGGAGGGGACTTGCTACCAGCACACTCCGAGACCCTTGAATCTGACGATAAAAGACACTCACACACAGCTTGTTAGTTTACAACCTGCCTTCTAGGCACAATTGCTGGGCACAGGCATCTCCCACCTGAAAAAATGTGTCCTTACCAAATTATTATCTCCATTTCTCCTCCTGCCATTAACTTAGTGGCTTGTTCCACCTAGGCCCTGCCAAACATCCTTGGACACCCGCATGTAGCGGAGGGGCGCAGGCTCTAGCTCTCCTCCCTTACCTGCCCCCATCCCAGTTCTTACATGATTGCTGCGTTCTCCTTCCTCCAAAGAAAAGCCTCTTTCTCCTTCCCTGCCTCTTTATGCCCCTGGGACCTGGAAGTTCCACCTATACCTTCTGCCCAGCAATTGGCTCTCGGCCCCTGCTCCAATTGTTAGGGGACCCTCATGAAGACCAAGCTGTGCATCAGCTACAAACGTGTAAGGGACGTAGATCTAGCTCATTCATGCTCTTTGGTTGGTGGTTCAGTCTCTGTGAGATCCCATGGGAGAGGGCTGGTTGATTCTGTAGGTCTTCTGTGGTGTCCTTGATCATTCTTGTTCCCTCAGCACTATCACCCACTCTTCCCCAAGACTCTTTGAGCTTCCCCTGATGTTTGGTTGTGGTTCTCTTCATTTGCTTCCTTCAGCTGCTAGATGAAGTCTCTCAGGAGATGGTTATGCTACGCTCCTGTCTACAGGCACAGCAGACTATCATTAATACTGTCAATGATTGGTTCTCTCCCATGGGATGAGTCTTAAGTTGGGCCAGCTATTGGTAGGCTGTTTCCTTGATCTCTGCTCCATCTTTATTCCTGAGCATTTTGTAAACAGGACATATTTTGAGTTGAAGGTTTTTGGGTGAGTTGATGTCCCCATCCCTCCACTGGAAGTCCTGCCTGGCTATAGGAGATGGCCACTCCAGTCTCCATAGCCCTAGATGATAGGGTCACCTGTTTTTTGAGAAAAGGGGGAATCTGTGCTAGGGTGAATTGGTGAATCCTGATGAATTTTGATTGTTGGACCTTTGTGTTTTATCTCAGTGGCCACACAATGGCTTTAGGAATGTAGTTTAAGGTGGTTTTTTGGTGTCATGTTTGTTATGCTTAAGTTGGCAATGTTCCAATTTTGGCCATACATCCAAGAGTACATGGGCATCACAAACTGTACTTGGAGTGTTTAAGAAAAAGTGGACAGAGTTGACTGAATAGCAAAATGGTTATGGATCTGGGAGGAGTTGTGTAGAAGGTGAATATAATGAAAATTCATTGTGTATAGTTCTCTAAGAACTTAGAAAATGAGAATAAAAACAAATAAAATCTCAAACAGGTGGTTTTGTTTATGGTAAAGATGGATAAACAATCTTAAGGTATATAGCTCAGTGGTAGAATTCTTGCTGTTCATATACAACATACTGTCTTATATTCCTCTAACTAATGAGCAGCATTTTTCATTTTCTAGCATTTTCATTACACTTCATAAACTGCAGTTTATCCATGTTGATAAATGAACAATTCGTGAATTGTACATTGCCTGTTAGTGTAGCATGATGAAATCCTATGTATTCTCACGTGGAATGTGAATCATCCTGTTATGCAGCACATTCACAGTGTATACACATCTGACCTGAAGCAGTAAAGAGTCAGGGAGAAAAGAAATGAGAGAATATTCAAATGAGAATACATGCTGTAATATAACTTTTATTACAGGAAATATTTATACTTGTCCTAGTTTTAGGCTAGTTAATCTCTTACTATACCTAATATATAAACTAAAGTTTATCATAGAAATATGTATAGTAAAACAACATATACAAAATTCAGTGTTGGTTAGTTTCAGGCATCCACTGGAGGACTCACAACATATCCTCTGAGGATGGGGAAGGGTGAGGCTACTGTAATAAGATCATTAAGTCTTGGTATAATAATAAAGCCTACAGGCTAGTTATTGACTTGACCTTCATTTTCAGGTGAGAAAAAAATTGTCTCATGGAAGTTAAATAACTTGGTTGAATTCACAGTTAGTAGTCAAAGAGCTCAATAGTGTATCTGACTTCAAAGCTCTTATGTGGTCTTCTGATTTTCATAATGTAAATTTTGTAGAAATCTCCTGTTAGAGTTAAAAAAGCCATGCTCTGAAAGGACATACATCAGGAAACTATATTTTTTTGGTACAACCCAAGCTCTAGGAGCTCCTCCACTGGGGGAACTTTTGTCTTCTTGCCTATAGTTTTCTTTCTATTTAGTACTGGGAGATATAATTTGGGTCTCACACCTGGAGGTGAACAAACAATACCCTGAAAAACCAGCACTCCTTCCCAAATTGATGATTTATTTTCTATAATCACCTCAGTTTCAGTTGTATTTATTAGTTTCATTTTCATTAAGCCAAATAAAGTAATTGTCATTTTAGTTGGCTGTATTTTTAGAGTTAAATAAATTACTATAATGAAAATATTCCTAGTATGAATAAACAAAGACAAAAAAATATTTCTCAGCCAATCCACCTCAGAGCACTCCTACAAAGGGAGGAGATCCATAGACAACTTAAGGTTTTTCTAGATTTTTAGACCAAAGTACCCTTTGAGTCAATGACTAGATGAAAGAAAGAGTTGTCTACATTCTATGTAGTAAGGGGGCATTAGAGGTTCTTGTTAATCATGTATGTTGATAAACTTGGAATTACAATAATGAAATGTCTGAGATAAGCTAATTTATAAGTAAGTGAGGATCAATTGGGATTCATGTTTCTGGAGGTACACTATCTGAGGTTTTATTTGTGGCAATTGCATTTTTGTTGGCAGAATGTTAAGGTATAAAGAGCATTGTATGGCTTAAGACAAGGAATGGATACTCATATCTGTGTATGTATGTTTGTCTTTTTCTAAGGCTCGATCACTGAGGTCTTGCCTTCATGTTGTTATCCATTCTCAATTACATTTCCAAAGGTCCTGTCTTTAACACTATAACTAAATTAAGTTTTTAATCATTTTCATCATGAGACAGAATATTACTATATTCTTGGCTTGCCTGGATCTGGCTGCATAGAACAGGCTGACTCCAAACTCACAAAGACCTACCTCTGCTTCTCAAGTGCTAGGATTAAGGTGTGCACCATAACACACAGAAAGTTTCCTTCTTTTTATTTTTCATACTAACACCTACTTCTGGGAATTAAACTACTATGTAAATTTAGGGGTTTGGTGGTATCACACCATATCAAAAATATTGCATCATTATATCTCTCCATTTAGATATGCTATAGTATTTGAAACATTCAATAAAATTATTACATAGTTCAGTAAATGAAGAAACCCTATTAAAACTTACATTTTCTACTATCAGTGTCACATTCAGCCACTATCATCTTGGTACCTCTGTTTTCTTTATTGTCTGAATCCCTCAGCTATTTCCAATTTACCTGATAGGAATACAAAAAAGTAAATATTAGTTATGATTTTTGAACCAGTTAAATAGGAAAAGTAAAAAAAAATTACTTTCATCTAAAGAGTGAAATGTTTATCAAATAGCATACTGAGAACTTTACATATTCCATATCAGTTCAATCCTTTCAATAGCCTACTAAGGTATTTTTATACCTATTTTGTTGAAGAGCAAAAAAGGCAGAGAGGATTCAAATAATTTGCTTAGTGCTATGAAATATGGCTAAGTTTTATACCTTAGTTTGACTCCTGAACCAGTATTGTATTTATCTACCTCATTTAAGCTTACTATATTGTTTATTTTAGCTAATTTAAAGTTTTACCTTTATTCCTGCTCCCAGAATTTTAATTATATATTTTTGAGGTTATAATAAAATTATATCATTTTATCCTCCTTTCTCCTTTAAAACCTTTTAATGTAACCTCCTCTTTTTTGTGAAATTCATGGCCTCCTTTTTAAATTGTTGCTACACACATACATTCACACACATTTATATAAAAAATAAATACATTCCTATATATTACATATATAATGAATATAATGTATGATGCATATATGTTTCTAAATATACACATACAAACTGCTTAATTGATATATGTAACTTCTATGCATGTGTTTTCACAGTTGATCATTTGGCATTAGATACCAGTGAAGAACAATTGAGTGTTATTCCCTGGAGACAGTGGCTTCTCTTGTGCTCAGATTTCTTTAGTTGCCTATAGTTCTCTGTCTAAGGTTGAGGCCCCATGATCTCTGTCCCTTTAATGTCAGTATATCTATTGATGTAGTCATTGTTTAGGTAATGTTTAGACAGCCATATCAGTGTGACTTCACAGATGTAGGTTTTTTTTTATGGCATTTGTAGAAGACACAGTCTCACGGCAAACTTTCTGTTCCTTTGACTTTTTCAATCTTTGCACCTCCTATTCTGGAATGATTCCTAGCTTTATGTGAAGGAGCTATGTTATAGATGCATCATTGGGACTGAACTATGCAACACGGCATTTTTTAGTTGTGGTTTTCTGTAATGGCCTCTGTCTGTTAAAAAAGTTTCCTTGATGAGGAGTAAGAACTACACTTATATGTGAGTAAATAATTAAAATATAGTCAGAGATTATGTTGACTTAGTAAAATGGTGACTACTCCAAAATACGTGAATTCACAAGCCCTGGGCAGATGTCTAGGTTTCCAGTAGCAGGCATGATTTCCCTCATGTTGAGCAGGTCTTAAGTCTAATTAGAGAGCTGCTGGTTACACCAAGTTATACACGCTACTATTGTGCTATTAAGATTCTTGTGCCATGCTGGTCATTATGTTCATAGCTATGGAAGACTACTGGTTGTTTCCTTCCATTGGAAGCTTGTATGGTGTGTTCTGAGACCATGAAAGCTAGCTTTCTAGGAGGAAGCTTTCAGGTTAGATCCAGCTCAGATCCTTGATAGGAGGAGGGTAAAATAAGAGTAAGGATGTCTAAAGAAGTGATAAATAATTATATTATTAACTATCTACCTAAATATACCTGTAATACACAAAAGTCTATACCCCCCCACAAACACACACAGAGAGAGAGAGAGAGAGAGAGAGAGAGAGAGAGAGAGAGA